>OZ035835.1:35616160-36068660 GCA_964034765.1 Knipowitschia caucasica
TTTGGACATGTCTGGTGTAGTGCAGCTTCATCCAAAAGCAAACATCTGTTTTTGTGGCTTCATAATGATTCTATGTTCTTCCTCTGCAGATTAAACCAACACCAGAAGGATCCAAGGAGTACTTTGAGAAAGTCCACGATGATTAAACCAAGTCCCGTCTGCGTACATCAAGTCTCATCTACATCTTGTCACGTTCAGTGAGAGAATAAAGTCTTTATTCTAATACTCTTTCTTATTCACAATGATGGACCAAAAGCAGCTCAACAGATATTCATAGGATACACAAGAGCTTTCCCAGAGATCTGCCTCAAACAGTGCATACTTTGTAAAGTGAAGTCACACCAACTTCATTACCTGCACTGGGACCAAATGCAAAGGCCAAATTTAGTTGGTAGAAGCCCAAGTCTTAGTTTTAGCCATTCACTTCTTAAAGACTTTACATTAGAGCAGAATTAGGTCATTTATTGCTCAAATTAACATTAGCAGCTTTGACGGGTGAGCAGCAAGACACCAGACAAGTACAGCACACCTAAATCGCTGCACTAGTTATGGATCATTTCCTCTGGACTAAAACCATATGTATCCCTTCTATGGCGAGCTTTGCCTTCTTAACCCGACATGCCGAACAGGAACCACTCTTTAACCCCTGTACATAAACATGTTTATTTTCTCTTTTTACAGCAAGTTAATATGCAGGTTCAAAATGTCTATAAGCAGACATCGGTACACAACATGAGGTGTCAAATCAACGTCAACGGGGGCAGAACTGGAAAGAAAAAAAAAAAGGCATTGCCACTTCTCGTACATTTAGGGTACATACGGTATTTACACAAAGTGAGAACCAAGCATCGTAACACGCGGCAGCTCTGCATGTCGTGTGGAAACGTCAAATGTGTCCATAAACTTCACTTTGTACAGTATGAAATAAAGCGACCGGCCTCATTCCTTTGACATTCACAAGATGGTTAGGTTTAGGCGGAAATAAAACGTGAGGGGAGGTGGATTTACCCAGAGTTTTAGGGCCTTAAAGCTTTAAATAATAGACCTAACCTGCAGTAGGAGAAATGTGAGTGGTGGAGCGGATTCTGGTCTGGATTTTTGAAACGAGGACTGTATAAAGTGGTTTCATAGCTCCTGTATTAGCCAATGGGCAGCAGATGTGCAAACTCGTTCATTTTAAATATCCACAATGCTTTTCTACAACCTTTTTGTACAAGTTCCCTTTTTCCCCCCAGTGCAGTCATCCCGGGGTCTACTTTCTACGTCTGTCAGTAACCTACCTAGTTCATCCATGCATTTGTATCCACGGAGAAAAGTCAACAGTTCTAGCTTTAAATGTGTAATTGTGAATGGCTTAATAGTTAAAGCTGGAATACCTACATTTCAGACCACAACAAAATCATAAAAGTAAAAAATGACCACTGCAAAAGATCACGTTTTCTAATAAGATGAAGGAGAAGATGTTACTTTTGCAAGACTCTGTTGGGGAAAAACAAGACAGATTATTCGAGATATAAAAAGTTAGGTATCTCAGCTTTAAAAAGACTACTGTACACCATCAAAGGACCCATTGAAACTGGATCGGTAACTATAATACAATGCTGCAGCTTACATTGGACTAGGATTGGAAATGAACCAACTTGTAATGAATATACAAGAAATTAAAAAATATTGACAATGTTCTATACTGCCTATGCCCAAGGCCATACAGGAGCCATTACGGAGGCTCCTAACTATGTGGGAAATTGATAATGGCTTGAATTCAACAGTATTCATCTTGTTTTGAGAATATTTGAACAATTGCAGACAGAGAAAGTTTGGTCTAATGACAAGCGCAGCAACCTCTCATTTGTCACAATGTCAGAAATTGCTTTTATTTTCCCCATTCTCTCAACATTTGCTTTTCAAAATATACACAAATCAAGACAAAAAAGCAGTTTCTTCAAGCGCTTAACTCGTCATTTCTTGAAAACCCAAACGACTATGGGTACTGTATGTCAATTTAAAAAACTGCGATGACTAAAGTGAAAAATATTTGGTGAAAATTTCATGCAACTTCAGGCAAGATGTAACAGCCCCACCCCAAGCACCGAACAGAGAACAGCCAAACCAAAGGAATCAAAATATAATCGTATTTGTTTTGAGCTTTGAATGATTCGTTAAAAAAAACACCCTGTAGTAAACCTGTACAACGAAAATACATCTGGGATCTACATCTAAAGGTACATCATAAGGTTATATACACTCCTCCCTCATTCATATATTATCTTTACAAGTAGACTTCATTCAAACCCAAACATTAAGAAAACGAGACTTAAACGGGGGAAAAACAGGACCACGGCCGACGTCCTCTTCATAAAAAAATGGGCTCTGTACGTCCGGGCTGTACAGTGAGACTAAAATATAGACGGATGGACTGCTGCTGTAACGGGGTCGAAGGAGGCGATGGAATGATCTGTAGGTGACGACAGTATTTTTAATTGTTTTTCTGTTGCGGTGAAAAGTAAATCTGAACAAACTACTGCACTGTGGTAGTAACGCTATGTGACTTCAAGAATACAAAATAGAAACGTCAGAAAAAACGGGCACAGACCCAACTCCAGTATTTCTGACACAATAAACAAAGGCTTTCAATACACTTAGGCCTCTTCACTGAAGAGAGCTGCACTATATCCATCAATACACGTGGTCACTGGTCTCAGAGGGACTGGGATGGAGGAAACCAACAAGGAGCCAATGCAACCTTCACGTTTGCCCCAACCGAGTGTAGATTTGGAAAGCTTCAGATAAAAACCAAACTGCTCAGATCTGCTCTTGTAGTTTAGCGGCGCAGAAATTCATTCAGAAAGAAATGGAAAAAACTACATTGTATAAAGTGAGATTCTCACAATCTCTTTGCAAGAAAGAAAAGTACTAAGGAATGACTTGTGCCGCCGTCTTCCCAGATTCTTGGAAGCAAATCCGCTCAGATCCCTGCTGTGGTGGTTTCATTACTTTAGTCGATTTTCACATTTGTGTAGATCTTCCTGACGAAGGCACTTGTCCCCATGTATCCCACCGCACCTGCAGCACAAACACTTATTAGGAGTAAGTTTCTATAAACATCAAACACTAGATCATGATTCAAAACACAGAAAGGTCCAACGCACTCTTGTCACTAATCTGTGAGGCTTTGTCCACAATTAAGACTTTTTAAAAGTCAAAACGCAATGGCTTAAGGCGTTAAAAAAAACTTTAAAAAAATGGACATTCACTTCTTTGTTTTCAGTATTACCTGCCCCCGAGGACCATGGACAGCACCTCAGAGCTACTTAAGATCTGCGTGAGCCTCCAGCTCCTGAATCTGCTGCACTAAACTGTTCTAGACAACAACAAGCATTACACTGCAACATGTTTATTTCTAGATTATTTTAATGACTTCAATAGGATTTTGTTCCTACTGTAAATAATAATTGGTTCACTGCTTATTGCAAGATGTTTATGCCGACTACTTCAAAAAGTAGCTTGTAACTAATTTCAAGCATTTGGAAAAAATGTCATGTCTCCAATTAATCTTAGTGGAAAATAGCTACATGCAGAGTTATAGCATACATTAGTGATCACATTTTCTTTCATGAATTGGATGCCATCTTTTTGGAATATCATACATTTGCAAATATACAAATATTTAACACCGGTTAAATATTTGCCGTGGGCGGCACGGTGGCTGAGTGGATAGCACTCTCGCCTCTCAGCAAGAAGGTCCTGAGTTCGAATCCCGGTCGGACCAGGGCCTTTCTGAGTGGAGTTTGCATGTTCTCCCCGTGTCTGCGTAGGTTTCCTCCGGGTACTCCGGTTTCCCCTACCACTAAAAATATGTCCAATAGTTCTAGCATGCGCCTCCTGTACTGGCGACCCCACTCCCATTTCTGTGTGGAGTGAGAGACAATTGCCCAAAATTAACAATTGTAAACCGCTTTGAGACTCAGATCTGCAGTGAAAAGGTGGTATATAAAAAAAAAAAACAAAAAAAAACAAACCGGTTCTGTCCAAACTCACCACACATGATCCCCAAAGATGTGCTGAACACCGCCATGTAGCCGAAGTAAAAGGACGTCTGGAAAAGCCCGTACATTCTGTGACAGAGAGACAGAGAGAAAGGGAGGAAGAGAGAGAGAGGAAGGGGTCAGACCGTGACATTTCACTCAGAGCTGTGTTCAAAGTGAACGGAAAAACTCACTTGGTTTTAAAGAAGTAGTAGTAAAAGGAGTACATGTACACATAGACCGCTGTGGAGGCCGCGGACAGGAAGCTGGTCCACTGCCTGGAGAGAATCAAGAGAAGATCAATAACGATCAGCTCATAATAAATAATAGAATAATAAATGTTTTCATTATTGTTGGTAACTTTTAGAATGATGTATTTATTATGACTTGGAACTACCATGTCACATCCATTCAGACACATAAACGGGCATATAAAACACATTACACAAACGACATACAAGGCCAACGAAAAGGACAAGCGAAGACAAACAGATGAAGCAGTAGTTCCCATGACCACAGACTCAGCCTGACGGGAGGTTGGCGCTCACCATCTGTAGTCCTCGGCGTTCAACAGGAAGTACGTGCAGACGATGGTGACGCAGACCGTGACGATGCACAGAATCACCAGCACCAGCATCATGAAGCCGTACACGTAGTAGATTTTATAAGCCCAGAACGACGTGAAGATGAAGTACCTGCAAACGACACGGAGTTAGTGTTTGGAAATGTTCGGATTTTATTAAGAAGGCGCAGTTTTTGCAATAAGGAGATCAGTCGATAAGTAAGAAAACGAGACGAAAGGACGGTCGAGGCAGAGAAATGTTTAAAATGTAAGTATGATTTAAAATGGATTATACACAGGTTTACACATGTATAATCTAAATGGTACATTGCGTGAACTCGCAGTGCCAATTGATGATTCGAAAACCATGTGTAATAATGTGAATGCAGCTGAAAACGACTGAAAATAAAGTCTTCAGTGTTTTTGAAGCCTTTTAGTCGAGTTCAGTATTTGTGGTTCAGCCTTCGGAATTTCTACATGAGATCTTGAATCCGCGACCAAGCTTCTCACACAAGTTTGCTGACATTTTTCTTATATATTTATTTTATTTACTAACATAAATTTCTTCTAATCATTAATAGAACTGCGGGAATTACACCGGATTGTAGCATTGGACTGATTTTAATCCGTAGTCCCACAGGCGCAATCACAAACTCACATTTGTTTCACATTTCCAAAAAGCAATATGAAACCACTCTTCACTCTGTAAACTCATTTGGTGACTCAAACTGAGATTAAAGGTAAACATAAAATTGTCTCCGTGATCTCAAACCTTAGAATGGTAGTGTATAAAGTACCATTGGTCATTTATAAACTTACATTTCAATGAAAATGGATCCGAATGGAAGGATTCCCCCCAGACACACGATGACAGCCGGCTCCATGAACCTACAACACAGAGAGGATTACGTCACGACTTTTCACTCATGACGACAGATTCAGCGACACAAATGATCACATTAGAAGTTGTATTTCTTCTTCCAATTGTATCCTACATGTTCCCCTTATCTTTACTATTCATTAATATGCAGTAAAGTGCATATGCCCATCCCATCTCAATACACATCTGCTGTACCAGGCACGTCACTTGACACGCCCATTCTCCCCAACTGTCACATTCTTAACTCATTGACGTATTTGTCTGAGACCCTCTTTTCCACAGGGGATTACAGGACAACAAAAATAGCTAGAAACAAACTTATCATTGCTGTTGAAAGTAGACAATCCAGTCTTTCAGAATCTGGTTTCATATTGTACATAGTCCTAGGAAATAATATTCTGTGGGCCTTGAGAATCAGTGAAATCATCAAAAACGGCTGGCAGTCAATGAGTTAATCCGATCTATCCTAATCACGCTTATCATACTTTTCAAGCATTTCCTTTCAAACACATTTCAATTTCTGACTCTGGTTATTCTGCTCTGATGAGAGAACCTTTTTACACCCAAGTTTGTCAGCGTTCATATCCCAAACAAATTAACCGTGTTATCCGTGTACTCTCAGGAAGAATATATACATTAACTAGATAATCAGTCTTTCTCTTTCTAAACATTACCCCAAACATATACAGTAACCCAATGAGAGGTCTTAGTGATTGAAATGCATCAGACGGGAAAGGATCGTACCATTTCTTCTCTGGGATTGGCCGTGGGACAGCGTTCACTCTGCAGGGGAAGTTGGGTTGTCCCGAAAGGTTTCTCCCCAAAATGGTTCCGACGAGGTTCAGAGGCAGAATCACAAAGAAGCAGATACAGCAGACGGCCACCTGCAGACAGACTGTAGCGTCAGTACAAAAGACAAAACCTGCCTGTGTCTGCTACAGTGAGACACCATTATTGTATTTTAGGACATTTATCTGCTGTTATGATTTAAGGCCATACAAACATTAATTTAACTCAGAAATTGATCTAAAACAATGTAAAAAAAATAACATTCGCACACTGACAATGCCCTTTTAAGTGGCCTTAGAAAAACATTGTCATCAAAAAATACATTATGTCTGTATTTTCAAATGCATTTCATCTGAAATAACGCACATTATAGACCATGTGACCTAGTATTATTTTTTATATGAATTTTATTTTCTGAAACTGTATATTGAATCTAGACCCTTCTCTTGACATACAATAAGAACCGCTAACATTTGCTGGAGGAGAAGAACCAATGGTGAAAGATTGCAGAACGATTCCCTCTCTTTGCACGATCAGAGGAACCGAAAGTCACGTTAAAAACCCACTCAACCTCAGACCAACATAAGACATAGTATTTTCTTTTCTTTAAAAAAAAACAAAAAAGCATTTTCTTGCACATTTGAGTAATTTATGAAAGAAATTCATTTAATAAACAGCTCAAACCTAACTCAACATTGCTTTGAAAACAATGTGTAAATGACAATTGAAAACTAGAACCTGCACAAATGAAAATAGGATTGGCTTTAAAATGAGGAAGGAAAACAGAATTTTAAAAGTGCATTTTAAGTGTTTTAGTAGAAGTCGAAGAGCTTTGTTTTGATACATTTATTTAATCGTCTGTGTTCCCCCGATGACCTGATACTAAAGATACAGAGACTACAGAGACTACAGAGACTACAGAGACTACAGAGACTACAGAGACTACAGAGACTACAGAGACTACAGAGACTACAGAGACCACAGAGACTACAGAGACCACAGATACTACAGAGACCACAGATACTACAGAGACCACAGAGACTACAGAGACCACAGAGACCACAGATACTACAGAGACTACAGAGACTACAGAGACTACAGAGACCACAGATACTACAGAGACCACAGATACTACAGAGACCACAGAGACCACAGAGACCACAGAGACCACAGAGACTACAGAGACCACAGAGACACCAGAGACTACAGAGACCACAGAGACCACAGAGCCTACAGAGACTACAGAGACACCAGAGACTACAGAGACTACAGAGACCACAGACCACAGAGACTACAGAGACTACAGAGACTACAGAGACTACAGAGACCACAGAGACTACAGAGACCACAGAGCCTACAGAGACTACAGAGACACCAGAGACTACAGAGACCACAGAGACTACAGAGACCACAGAGCCTACAGAGACACCAGAGACTACAGAGACCACAGAGACCACAGAGACACCAGAGACTACAGAGACCACAGAGACTACAGAGACCACAGAGCCTACAGAGACTACAGAGACACCAGAGACCACAGAGACTACAGAGACCACAGAGCCTACAGAGACTACAGAGACACCAGAGACCACAGAGACTACAGAGACCACAGAGACTACAGAGACCACAGAGACTACAGAGACCACAGAGCCTACAGAGACTACAGAGACACCAGAGACTACAGAGACCACAGAGACTACAGAGACCACAGAGACTACAGAGACCACAGAGACTACAGAGACACCAGAGACCACAGAGACTACAGAGACCACAGAGACTACAGAGACCACAGAGACTACAGAGACACCAGAGAC
The DNA here is from genome assembly GCA_964034765.1 of Knipowitschia caucasica. Taxonomy (NCBI): domain Eukaryota; kingdom Metazoa; phylum Chordata; class Actinopteri; order Gobiiformes; family Gobiidae; genus Knipowitschia; species Knipowitschia caucasica. The sequence continues at coordinate 35,624,231 of OZ035835.1, forward strand.
TACAGAGACCACAGAGACTACAGAGACCACAGATACTACAGAGACCACAGAGACCACAGAGACCACAGAGACCACAGAGACCACGCACAGATTTGCGTACAGTACATGTGTTGGCGATAATGTTTTATGCAGGTTTGAAATAAATACCTGTAACATGTAACTGGCCTAAACAGGTTAGTTTAGCTTTGAATAGATCCGTTACAAAGTATTCTAAGTCTAAGCATAGTTCAATGAGATGGAGATGGGTGAAATAACATTCCCTGTGGCCTGGATTTGGATTTTGTGATTTCTCCACATCTCCCTTGTTCATCCTGACATTAAGCATAACTTACCAGGTTTAAAATAAAACCTCTATTCAGATATGTTTACACTGCCATATGTTTGGGTAACTATATTTGTAATTTACTATTATAATAACTCAATATAGACCAAATGGTTCAATTTGAAATATAGACTGGTGTATGTGTGTTTGCTCTGTAGTTGAAAAAAAAAAAAAAAGTTTAAAACAAGATCTCGTAAAAGAGCGACACATTGACGTTTGGAACCACAGATCCACATATTGAGGTGGGACAGAACATGCTTCTCATACTGTGAGGTTTTCAGGGCGGGGTCTGTGTGAGACTCACCATGGTCCCGAAGGGGATCGCTCTGGAGGCGTGGTAATAAATGGCAATAAAGTTGATGAAGAAAGCCGTCCCACAGACCATCGCCGGGATCAGGAACGCCCCGATGAACATCTGCTTTATCCACCTCCTCCCTGTGGAAAGCATCAGTTTAATGATCAGCAAATCACTAAGAATGCATTCACTGAAGTCAGCAACAAAATATCCCGTCTTTTTGTAGTTATCTCACTGCTGTAAAACGCTCTTCACATCCTGCATTTTCAGAAATAGTTTGTGTCCTCGTTTTACTTCTATAGTAAACAAGGGACGCTCAGGCCAGTACAGGATACCATTACTCATACAGGTTCATTTAGGTCAAACACTGAAGTATTTTTCAGACTTTTGAGGATGAATTTATGAAAATAAATTCCTATTTTAACCAAATAAATGAAATAATAGTGGCTAATGAATGAAAATATTGAGGAAAATGTAACACAAGAAGTTACATTTGGCACAAATGATAGAATCCAGATTTAGAAAATTTTCTGGACCTTTATAAAAGGTATTTTTTCCAAAAACAAAAAGTTATTAATTGTAATTGTCAATATATCAAAAGAATTTCTGAAAAAATAAGATTGAATATAGAATATTAAAATGTCATATAGTCAATAGTGGAAAGGGAGAACATGCAAACTCCACTCAGAAAGGCCCTGTTCAGACCATGGTTCGAACCCAGCACCTTTTAGCAGAAGCAAGTGCAGCCGCATATAACAAAATGCAAAGTGCTTGGTGAGTTGAGACTGAACCAGAGCATTAGTCAAATGTTACCTCCTTGTTTTGCGTACAGACTTCCTCCAAAGTAGCCATTTACGGGAGACGTGGCAGCGTACACAAAGATGGCCGTGCTGAGCATGGATCCTCTCCTGCAGAAAAACATAAAAGTTAATTATCTCCAAATAAAATAATCTATTTGACACTTTAGGCTCAGAGTGAAAGTGATCCCTTACATTTTTGTCTGAAAAAGCTGATCTAATAATGTGACAGGAGCCAAAAATACAAGCATTTACAAACAAGTGATAGAATCAAAACGTTTTGACGGCGAGGAACTAGTTACATGGATTTTACCACATTTAATTGGGGTTTGAAAATAGGAATCCAAGCTTTACTAAGTTTTATTTTTATGAAGAAAGTATTTCACAGATTATAACTATTCCCTCTGAGCATAGCCCCCCCTGAAAATGCAGTGCTATCCCGGTTAAAGAAGCTGAATAACAAACACAAATAAGAACAATATTTTTATTAAAAAAGTCAGCAGACAAGTTTCTTTTATCTATTCAATTTTCATCTATAAAAAGGTGCACTCTTCAAATGTCCTGGTGGTGGTGTTCCGTTACTTGAGCTAATCTAAATTGTTTTGTTTGAAGATTTATACAGGTTATTACGACGTGTGTTATATCTGTGGAGAGGCGAGTTTAAGCAGTAAAAATCATCCATACTTGAAGATTTTACATGTTTTAAACCGACTGACTAAACTGAATTTCAAGAAAAGTAACAAATCTATTCCCAAAAAGCAGGTCACCACAAACACAGTAAGTGATGCATCTTTAAATATAGCAAACCAAACAGACACTAGTGAAATCCATTTGCTGATGGGTAAAAATGTAAACATGTGCTCGCTCTGCACCTACACAGCGACCGCCAGTGTGACTCACTCTGTGTACAGATCCTCCACCATGGCCACGATGATGACGATGAAAGAAACTGAGAATATCTGGCACCCGGAGCCGATGAGCGAGGAGAAGATGAGCGGGTGACTGGAGGGCCGGAACACGTCTCCATGAACCTGCTTCCAGCCGTACTCGTCGCCCAGGTCCCGGTCCTGAGGGCGAAAGGGAAGCAGAGGCATGTGGACTACGGCAGGACACCCAAAGAAAAGACAGTCAAAAACATGTATTCCGCAAAACTTACAGAGTGTTCTAGACCAATAATGAAACGTACAAATAGATGAAACTCAGGAAATTAGAATATCAAAAGTCCATTTACTTTTGTAATTCAACTTACAATGTGTAATAATGACTGATTTATTACATGAAAAGTGAGATATTTCAAGCCTTTTGTGTTATATTGTTTTTAACAGGCTCACAGCTGATAAAAAAACTCCAAATATAACACAGAATAAGGCATAATCATCAGAATTAAAACGAAAAAAAGCTTGGCATATGTCACTCTGCTTGAAATTAATCTAAATCATGTATTGGTTAGAGCACATGTGTCAAAGTCAAGGCCCGCGGGCCAAATCCGGCCCGCAAATTAATTTTACATGGCCCGTTGCCTGCCATTGACACTATTACGTCAATTGCGTTTTCCGCTATTTTCATGTTCCCAGATGTCTATTTTATCTAATATGTTTGGGGATAAGCTTGAGAGCATATTGAATCGAGCCAGCAGGTGGCAGTAGCGCTCTCTGAATGGTTTGAAAACAGCTAGATGCACTTGTTGTGCCTCTTTTTTCTCAGCTTTTTGGTGATTTCAGTAAAACTTCCCTCTACTCAACTGGGGATTACAAGCTAGAAACAAACGTATTTTTGCTGATGAAAGTAGACAGTCTATTCTTTCAGAATCTGGTTTCGGTTTTCAGATATACCGAATATATACACAATATTCTGTGGGTCTTGAAAAATCAATAAAAATCATCAGAAACTGCTGGCAATATGGGAGTACCTGTTCTGAGATAGGCTGGTAGGCAATGAGTTAATAAACATTGAACCAGTCTGGCCCTCGGCTCGCAGAAAATTTGTTTTTTGGCCCTCTGATGTATTTGACTTTGACATGCCTGGGTTAGAGTTTGACTGCTGCAATTTTCGGCTTTACAATTTTAACACAATTTCACAGATGTGCCTGCACTATATAGGATGTATCTACAAAGCAAATGTAACAACATTTCTTTAAAGTGTACTTCGTTTTAGGGAAGTATAGAAGCTGTTAAGATTGAGACATTATACTTTATTATTTATTGTCTTAAATCATAATCAATATTTCTCTTATTCCTACTGTCCTGCAATGTGCACAACAATGACACTGAGATTTCCCCACTGTGGGAACTGTGTAGTTTTAACCTGAGAAAACTCACTTCAAGAATCTAAACAGAGATTGGATATGGATTTTATATCTACAAATCATGTCACAGAATTGCATCACTGTCATAAATACTGTGAATATACAGTATATAAATCAGTACATCCCAGTGTATCAATATGTCAAAGTTTAGTTTCACAGTTAGGGCTGTGTATGTTTACAGTGCAGTGGGTGTTTACCATATCGTCCATTTCCTCCTCTTTGCTGTAGCGTGCGTAGTCTTTCCGCAGCGTTCTCATTAAAATCATGGACACCAGCCCGACCAGGAAGATCACCATCATGAAGGAGTTAAAAATGGAAAACCAGTGGATCTAAAACAGAACATGCTCACATTAGTCGAGATGAAGTAAAACTCTGTGGGATTAGGATCACAGAACAAGTCGAGGCGGGAGGAAAATCGCACTTTTATTCCATGTTTTAAAGACAGCAGCTGAATACTGAGATTCTCTAAATTATTTTGGCGTGACCCAGTTCTAGCCGGCCCAAGCCTGTGCGCGCTTTCAAATATGCCTCTGCTGTAAATCATAGCGACTTGTCAGCACGACTGGAGTGTTAAAAGTTTAACACTGAGAAATGAATACTCTGTACAAGCGAAGGACTATCACAGCACATTAACTCCAGCACAGATAAAATACATCCTTAAGCAGAAAGCAAAGAAGCGGACATCAGCATTAAACACATAATACCAAGAATACTAGTTAATGGGTCAAGAATGATAATATTGATATTAGGGCTGTCAAAATTATCGCGTCAATTGGAGTGGATTTGAAATAGAATGTTAAACATGCGATTAATCGTAAGTTAACTCACCATTACTATGCGATTAATCAACTAAAAACATTAAATCGTTTGACAGCCCTAATTGATATCATTCACACCATTAAAATAACTTTACAGATCCAGTAAAGCATCATTTCAAATCTATATTCTTTAAGAAATTTAAGAAATAAATTGCAGATTTGAGCAAAACTTAGTTAATTACAATTTTTACCCCCCTCAGAGTTATTGCAGGTGTAGCGACTCTAGTGAGTATTGCCGCTGGAGAGGAGAAACCGGGTTCGTCTAACTGTATGACGCGCTGCTTGGCTGTCACAGAACACACTTCGACAGGGACTACGTTTCGAGGCGTTTTAATGAAAAGATACCCGGATGAGGTGATAACATAACGCAGACGTCCTGAGATTGAACGCAACAGTGAGAAAACGAAGGCACGAAAAGAACAAACGCAACAAAAACTACAGCGACCCAGCCCCCCGCTCTCTACTACTGATTTTCATTCATAAAACAGAGGTGAGACTAAGTGGACACCGCCCCAGTAACCACGTGACCCGCACATCACCCAATCACAGCCCACTACTGTATTCAATGTATGGCTCCTACAGCAGGTAATGTACAAACAAATACTGTGCTGCAAGTTCTTTCTTTTACCCGTTTGTTTGTTGAATAAGAAATCTTGTTAGTGTCAATGTGAACATGTTGCCGTGGAGTTTGACACAGGCTGAAGGCTCAGAAACATGATGAAGCAGCCCAGACTCCTTAGTGATGGTTGATCGGGAACATTTTGAGATAAATATATAATTAATTTGTATACAAGCTAATTTCAGTTTCATGAAATCTAGATCCAATAGTCTGGGAAATGAACCAATATCAAAGCACAATCATTTCCATTCCAGTTTGGCACAGTGGCAATAGATGTTGTTGTGGCAGATACTAAGATCGATATATTAGAAGATTTGCTGTTGTTGTCAAAGAAGGCATTAGAACCCACTCTGTGCTGGAAAAAGGATGGGTCGAGGTACTTGTCAAATCGGTCTTCAAACTTTACATCCGACTTCTTCCATTTCACCTGAGAAGAGAAAGAATAGTATTTGACACAGACACATGGAACATATTTACAGTGTAATGAAGTTTTTTAACAGATCACAACATAATTATAATAACTCCCATTGTATTCTTCGTTCTTATTGTTAGACTTAGTCATATTTGATACATGACACGTTGACTTTTAACTTTTCCCGGTGTTGTCTGTATTGTGTTATTTTGTATTGTATGTTGTCATCTCTGTCATACATTTTCCTGCCTAGGCACTACGGATGAAAACTAGCTTGGTAGCTATAATCCGGCATATTTACATTTGTTTTATACTGATGTTCATTAATGTGCATTGTCCCTATCAAAAAAGAAAAAAAAACAATATGTAGGATTTAAACCAGGCTGGGTGTTGCCAAGACTTTCCCTGATATACTGTAGATTCCTAAAAACTGAATCAATAGCAAAATACAATACGTGGCTCTAACGATCAGAATATTGTCTGATGAACCGGTAAGACTTCATGCCACAGGGAATAGGTGGCATGAACATCAACAATGACAATACGCATTTTGGCAAATAAAAATTCAATAAAAGTTGAATTGTAAGACCGAGAACCACAGAACTTTCACTTTTAACCTTGTTTATTTATGTACTTGGGTGCTTTTGCGTATGTATTCCAAAGTGGTTTTACTGCAAATGGCAAATAAAATGATTCTGAATCTGAAATTGGTTTGCACAGTGACAAGCGTCCAAGAGTCATTCAGCAGCAAACATTTCTAAAGACACAAAAGAGAACTTGGAGCTGCCCTTCTTGGACAGAAGCGGTGACCGGACAAAAAAGGCAAAAGGGCAAACTCAGCGGACAGTGTGTGTTGTGCGTCAGAGAGGATAAACCAGGCTTTCCTCCTCCATGCTGGGGACCCTCATGCCGAGCCGTTTGGAGATTGGAGACCAGATTTCGAGACAGATTTTGGAAATAGGAAGGTTGTTACTTACGGAATACGACATGGCGATCTTTGTGTTGGGGATGAGTCTGACTTTGCCTTCGCTGGTGAGATTCACGTCCACGATTCTGTTGCCGTTGAATCCGATTTCCAGCTTCTTGTACGTCCACAGGTAATGGTCCTCTCCGTTCTCATCCGCCTCTCCAACGATCCCTATAAAGGAGAAGATTTTTAAGGGAGGGATAACACCAGTGTCTTAAGTTTTGTTTCGCACCAATAAATGCCGCTGCCAGTTGACTCAGAACTCAACTGGGGACACGCCATTATTTACACAAATTAGAGAAACGTCATTGACAAACACACTGCATGCAACGTAGCCAATTCACGCACACCAGGATGTGAGATCAAAGTCTATATATAGTAAAAACGTGTTTGATTTGAGATCAGTCCACCCAGCAATTTTAGTTTGCACAATGATTAAAGTCAGCAAACGGTTCGACAAAAATTAACAATATAGGAAGTAGAAAATCCAAGATACTGTCTTAAGGAAAATAATATCTCTGCAATGTCAAGCTTAATCTTTGCCTGTTTGTGTCATGTTTAGGGTAAATGATAATCGGTCGAGCTCTGCCAATATAGACATTCTGTATTTCATTTTTAAGCTATATATTGACAATTGTAAAAAGTCATCGCTATTTAAAAGCAGCCATGGAGCATCCTAAACAAGCTCCTCCCATCATCCAGGCAACTTCAGCACAGCTAATATACACATGCTATATACATACTTGTAGCTTATAGAATTCAATAATTTAGCTGGGATTGCAGAGATAAAATTTTCCTATTGTGTGAATGTAGCTAGTGAGAAAAAATAATGTCTAAAGTTAATTTAATTCCCATTGTTGTCTACTAGAGTGGTACTGGAACCGCTTTTCTAAAAAAAAAAACAAAAAGAATGAATAATGTCAGTAAAGAAATGATACGTCTTCTCACAATAAGTCAAAGTAAAGGATGTTATTGTGACTTCTCATTCATTTAAAAGCCTTCAGCAGGTCATAGATATCTGTGTTTTGTTATAGCTCTGGGGTCATTGCATCAAACAAGGCCGTGCGATGATACCGATATCCCAGGCTGCAGTGCAAACATATTCTCCAAAGGAAAGTCAGCAAATGCATTATTTATTTCATATGCGGGACGGAGCAGGTCACTCACCCCAGATGGGAAGATCGTCGATGTACATTTGGTACCAGTAGTGGTTCTTTATGGCGTAGACAAAAGCATCGCGCTTGTTCTTGTCCAGCTCGATTTCACAGTACGTCGTCTGCATCACCTCATCTGTAAGGGTCACAAAAACAGGATTAGATGTATGACAAAGAAAAAAGTGTGCCCAAGTCATTACTTTGTTGCCCGTTAGAGTAATCCTCTATTGTTCTGCATTTGGAGGCGGTGCTCGTGTTCTGCAGCTTTAAACAGGAAGTCAATTCACCCGTTTATTGTTAATCCACTCAAAAGTAAATATCACTAAATGTATTGTCTATAATGAACAATATGTCCGGTCAAACAACATGATAATCTTAACTGAAATGGTCTATCAAAAAGTGAACTGGTATATATTGCTTCTTTTTTTTGTGCTAAAGTTAGAGATCTTATACTAGTTTCTTTATACTAAAAAAAGATCTCTAACTTTTGCATAATAGAGTTATTGTTCATTTATCTTGTGCTGTATGCTCCTTATTCCTACTGTCCTGTAACAATGTCCTGATGCAACACTTAAATCCCCCCCCCCACTGTTGAAGAAAAAAAAAGGATTTCTTAAATCTTAATATTTGTGAATCTAACCGACAATGATAACAATAAAAGTGCTTATTTTTTCCACGGCAAAATTGTTAAGATCATGAGTAAAAATCAAATATAGAATATAGATCTAAAAGCTGCACAGACAGATGAGTCAAAGTCGGTTAAGATCCCCACAAACCAGTCATAAGTGTTTTGACCAGACGCTGACATGGATTCTTCTATACCAGACAATGGTAATTTAGCGATGTTATAACCTGGACATGTTTCGACAGTATACTTCCGTGTCCGCTTCTGGAGGTAGACCGAAGTATACTGTTGAAACATGTCATTGTAAAAACATAGCTAAATTACTATTGTCTGGTATAAAAGCCTTTATTTCTACTGAGATGACAAGATGAACCTTCCTAAGCTAGATAGAATCCAACTTGTACCGTTCTTGTAACATTGTCAATTGTCTTAGAAAGCCAATTCATGGAATAACTTAATCTGATTTTGAGCACGGCCGTAATTGCAGCCCTTCTAGAGAGACTGAGCAGACCGTTTACACTAAAAATCTCGTCGTCAGGTCAAAGTGTTTTAAAGAAATACCTTTGAACTTGATGTCCAAGCCGCTGAACTCCAGCTCCACTCCCTGCAGAGCCTCCCCCAGCGTCTCGTGGTAGTGGCTGATGGTTTTCTTGTTGCCCACGCAGAACGGCAAAGAGAAATACTTGTAGGTCTCCTGTCGATTGTGGTAAGGCCCCACCGTGTTCATCCATAACACGACCTCCTCCTTATCTGTGTACTGCAGGGAAAGAGACAAGGGATTGTTTTATTGTGAGGTCTGTGAAAGGAGCCTCTAGTCCAACCTGAATGACTGCTTTGCTCTTTGGAGAATTTCATATCGTCCCAGCATTGGGCTCAGGTGAAATGATACGGCGGCAGTGTAAATGATGATACTGTTTTGTCTAATAAGAAATGTGAAATAAATTCTTTCAACAATCTCATTTTAACCTTGTGGAGGATTCACTTCGAAGCAGGAAGCAGCAAGTGGGTCAACAGGTTTCTCTGGTTTAGGTTTCTCTGGTTTCCTTAATTTTGAGTGAGCACTATTATCTGTGCAGACATGTTTAATTAGAAAATACTGTTTAAAAAAAGTTTAATTAGCTTCAAATACGTTGAATTTCGGATTGAAATGACCTATCTCAATTTTCAGTCTGAATACAAAAAAAACAATGGGAAAAATGTGTAGCTCTTGTATCCATTCTATTAATACATTTTCAACTCTTTTGAATAGAAATGAGTTAAACATAGTTAAATATTAAACCACTCAGTCTTTCAGGACTGCATTTGACTGCTATGAAAGAGAAGTGTGTCTGTTTGTGGTGTTCGATTAATGTATTCTCATAAAGACTGAAATGTTGTACAAATATCTTCCAAAAATACTCAACATAAGGAAAATAAAATGTATAAGTGTAGAGTTTGTTATGTGAATAGGACCAAAAAATGTGATGTTAGATGGTGACAGGTAATGTTGGGGGTGGGTGAAAACATTTTGCCTTTGCAGCTAGCAAAATGAGGGACAGGATACACTGGTCCTGTATGTTCATTATAATAAACAATATTTATGATGAATGTACTATGACGACATGAACAAATAAAAATGTAACCCTAATAATAAACGATCCGGTCAAATTCCAAAAGTATGTTTTAGGATAGTGGCCACGTTGTTGTCAATATACTGCAGTGCAAACACATGAGATGTACCTTCACAACTGTCCACGTATAGTTAGTGACATATAGGACAGAACACAGGACCAATATGTAATGTTCATGCATTCTTTTTTGTAAACCAGGAATAACAAGTTCACTTTGGATGATAGTTTTGATTTTATCTGATTATTTTTGTCTGACAATACTATAACCCGCCTTTTTATTTACAGCAAACATCATACAAAGCTTTAAAATAACATTGAAAAGAAAACCATGCAAGAACGCAAATGAAAATTAGAAAATAGGGAGAGAAAACAGTGACTTTACAACAACAATAATGTCAGTGCAACATGTAGTGGAGAATACAAACACAGATTGATATTGTGAATGTTCTGTACATCAAGTGACATGCACTGCTGTCATGTACACATCCCATTAACCAGCACTAATAATGTGCAACACACTGTAGTAATGCAAGAATGTGCAATGGTTCACAAATCACAATACAGCCACTGACAATTCCCTTTATCTGCATAATTATTCATTATCTTATGCCACAAATACATACACACTCCGAAAACTTGCATAGTGTGGTTATATTTAAGGACACCAATATTGCTTCTTTCATCTCAGTGTAATTATAGTTTTTTACTTCAGATCTTTAAGCACAAAAGGTGTATGATAGTCCCTGAATATTACAGCTTTTCATCTTGTTTTTTTTTATTTCATGCATCTTTTTGAGTGCTTCTTTTATTTCCCTTCAGTGGGACAAAGAAAGGCACTCTTATCTTACAGACATATTTAAATACAGTTATGTATCGGCTGTAAAGGAAAGATGTATATCAATCAATGGTGTCGCTCTGTGGAACAGTCTTGATTGTAAAATTAAAACTTCTAAGTCCATTTGCGTGTTTAAGAAGTATGTTAAATTATCAATGTTACAGAAATATGATACTGCGGAGTAGCGGATCAACTTTATTTACGTATTTTGTGTTTTGATGTCTTGGACCAAAATAAAAAAAAAAACGAAAAGGAAAAAGAGGGCTGCATGAGACAGCTTAAAAGTTAAATGAACTGGAACTGTAAATGATTTTGTGTTGATAGGGGGCAGACATTATACGTTTTTACTTCTTTCTGCTCCTTTTCATTCATTCTAAATGCTGTTGTTGCATTTGTTTTTAAATGAATGAAATAAATCAAAAAATGAAAACATGTAAAAGATGAACACAATCACTGACTCTAAGCCCTAAATGAAATACATGACATTGTATTGATACCAGTCAAACCAGTGATTGAATTCAAAGTAATTACACCACGCAAGTTCCTTTTTGTAACCCAATTAGGACTACTGTACACAACAGCTTGACACAGAGATATCAAGAAGTCCTTTCCAGTGAATCCACGAATGTAACAAGTAGCTGCAAGCTTGTTCAGTCCTCACCAGCAAAGAACAGTGTAACAAAACAAGTAAACACAGAAAATAATTAGTCAGAAATCAGAATACAAAACAGGCCTTTTAGATCTGGGCATCAATGGAAGAGTAAGTATGTGGATGCCTTTAGTCTATACGATTTGCCAAGATAAAAACACAACGTAACATTCATTTTAGATTTATTTTTGAGTTTTTGCCTTTACAACTTAAGGTGATTGTCATAAAAAACAAAAAACCTCCCAAGGCAACATTTATAGTGCAGAGAAAAAATAAATAAATAAATAAATAAAAAAAAAAAATAAATAAAAAAAAAACCCCAAAACAATTACATACAAATATTAATAATCATAATAATACTACACATAAAACAAAATAGTAATAATATAATAAAAAACAATAATAGTACAAAAAAAAAAAAAAAAAAAAAAAAAAGATTGGTATTTTAAGGTATTTTAAGAGCTCTAGCTTGAGTTCTCGACAGGAAAAAGCTTGTGTGGTTGTCATGCTAACGGGCTAGCATCTGCCGCTAGCACTTGTTCATAGGCCGCGTGGGTTCGCTAGCTAACTTCAAGCTACACGGTGATCTAACAACAACAACAACAACAAACAAGCACTATAAATTAACACTACTGCTCGGGCTACGTGTCATGTCTCCCGATACGACGCCAATGCTAGCACACATCTCACAGCGCAAGACGTCCGTTATTCCAGCGACAATCGGCCTTAAGTAAAAGCAGTGTGTCTCACCGTGTGTTCGTGTTCGTCTGCCCGCGCTGGTATTAAACATCCCACGGCCACAAGAAGCGCCAACAAAGCTGATTTCAACCTGGACGGGCCCATGATTTGTCGGGGAAAGTGTGCAGAGAGACGGGGAGGTTAGCTTCTGCGGGGCTATCCCACCTTCTTCCTGGTTGTGTGACAGAGTAGGTTTTTGGGATACCGTCCGCATATGGCAGTCTGATTGGACAGTTCCGGTCACGTGGGCGGAGTGGACCTATGGGAGAGCGGAGCGGCGGTGCACGGGCGCATTCAGCAGAGCAACCTTCAGCCACGTCATCCGAGACTGACAAGAGCCCGTGGAGCTATTATAATAAGAGCCCGTCACCTTTTATACACTGTTTGATGTCTAGGTTTGGACACAGAAGCATTGCAGCAACTCTGCCTCATCCCAGTTTTAGGAGTAACTTACTACTTTATTACTACTTTTGTAATATGACAATAATGTAATCCCTTTGAAGGAAGTGTAAAAAGTTGCAAACAAAGTATCTCGACTATTCTTGTTTTTGTTTTCTCACCGTTTTATAAAAGAAAAGAAAAAATGGTCAATAATTTAGGAAAGAGATTTCTTTTTAGACGTACCTGACGTCATATATGAGCCAGAGATAATTATCTCTGAGAGGGAGTAGGGTTAAAGGTGCTGTATATTCAGTGCATTTTAAATTCTTGCTTTTGAAAGGCCTATTGTGAAACACATTGAGTTATGTATTTTAGAGTAACTTACCCAAACCTCTAAAAGCACTGCTGCAAGATTAATCACATAAACATTAAACCGTCATGTTGCACATTTTACAAATGAGGCTGTGTATAGACGTCAATGCAAGGTTTAGGAATACAAGCATCAATGCAAATATCAAAGCTAATAGAGTACTGATTAGACCGTTCAATATTTTCATATGACGGATACTGTAGTTACTGAGACAAGATTGTAATATATTTGTATTACAATATTATATTCATTTTTGTATCCAACTTGTTTTCATAGAAATTCCCTAACAATATTTTTTTCCCTTTATAAAGGGTATTGTAAAAATGTGAACTTGTGACAAAACGTCTTCAATGTCAACATTTCAACTTGCAAGTCCTCTTGACACTATGAGCAGACCCATGATCGCAGTTCAAGGGTGATTATCCCTACTTCGCTTTTGAAGTTGTGATAATGGCAAAACATATCTATGCATGGTCAAGGTTTTTGTGATATAATGCAATTGCTAGTTTTCAATATCTACTTCCTCATTCTGATCTGCGGAGCTGGGGAAGAGGCAGTTTTCTCCTATGGTCTCTGCACTGGCTTCCTGTGGCTCAGAGAATAGACTTTAAAACAGCTCTGCTTGTGTACAAGTCTCTCTATGGCCTCGCACCAAAATATATTAGTGACATGTTAGTCCCATATGAACCAGCCCGGACTCTGAGGAGCACAGGGACTGGACTCCTGCTGGGACTCTGAGGAGCACAGGGACTGGACTCCTGCTGGGACTCTGAGGAGCACAGGGACTGGTCTCCTGCTGGGACTCTGAGGAGCACAGGGACTGGACTCCTGCTGGGACTCTGAGGAGCACAGGGACTGGACTCCTGCTGGGACTCTGAGGAGCACAGGGACTGGTCTCCTGCTGGACTCTGAGAGCAAGGACTGGTCTCCTGCTGGGACTCAGGGCCAGGGACTGGACTCCTGCTGGGACTCTGAGGAGCACAGGGACTGGTCTCCTGCTGGGACTCTGAGGAGCACAGGGACTGGACTCCTGCTGGGACTCTGAGGAGCACAGGGACTGGACTCCTGCTGGGACTCTGAGGAGCACAGGGACTGGACTCTCTGGACTCCGGACTGGCTCCTGCTGGGACTCTGAGGAGCACAGGGACTGGACTCCTGCTGGGACTCTGAGGAGCACAGGGACTGGACTCCTGCTGGGACTCTGAGGAGCACAGGGACTGGACTCCTGCTGGGACTCTGAGGAGCACAGGGACTGGACTCCTGTTAGTGCCCAGAGTCAGAACTAAACATGGGGAGGCTGCTTTTCAGATTCATGCTGCTAAAATCTGGAACAGTCTTCCTGAAGATGTGAGACAGGCCTCCTCTCTGACAATGTTTAAAACCAGGTTAAAGACAGTTCTGTTTAGCTGTGCATACAACTGAGGGATTTTATATTTGTATCTTTCTTTTTAATGTTCTGTGATTATTTATTATTTTAATGCTTTCTTGTTTTGTTCAGCACTTTGAGTTGCCTTGTGTATGAATTGTGCTATACAAATAAACTTGCCTTGCCTTGCCTTATGAGTCAATATTCAATAGAATCTGTTTGGAAACATGGAACAGTGAAGTGATGATGTAAGCAGTAATCCACTTATTGTTCAATAACTGATGGATACAATAATTTACTTTCATTCTCCATAAAGATCATCGGTACATTTTCCTTGCAAAAGTGAAGTGGTTGTTGCTAAGTTTTCAGCCTGGGAATCCCCATGTTCAGTCTATGACCAATCAATGACAAGAATGTAACTGAATACAGCAATAGATAATGTAGTCTTTGTGAAGAGAACCTGCCTGTGAAAGCCAGATCCTGATCGGGGCGACTGCTGGTGTAAAGTGCCAAAACTGTGGTTGTGTCCTTGGTCAAGACACTTCACACACATAGGGTGGGTCCGGTGGCACACACTGGTTTTGGTGGTTGGAGGGGCTGATGGCACATACTGGTTGCCTCGCTTCTGTCAGTGTGCCCCAGGGCAGCTGTGGGAACATTGTGCCTGCAGTGAATGAATAATGACACATGGAGCATCCAAAAAGTAAGTAAGTTTATTTATATACCGCCTTTCTCAGACCAGAGTCACAAAGTGGTTTACAATTGCTATTTTTGGGCATTTGTCCTCTCACTCCACACAGAGATGGGAGCGGGGTCGCATGCCAGACCTATTGTACACGTTTTTAGTGGTGGGGGGAAACCGGAGTACCTGGAGCAAACCGGAAACGGGGAGAACATCCAAACTCCACTCAGAAAGGCCCTGTTCCGACTGGGATTCGAACCCCCTTCTTGCTGAGAGGCGAGAGTGATATCCACTCAGCCACCAATAAAAAAGATCAATAATAAAAATGGATGCATTCATACTTAACTTGTCATAGATCATGTCATTAAAGTTGTTACCAAAACATTAAATGCAGTATCGCGTCATTGTTTGAAGCTTAGTGTAAATGTTTCTGTAGCTGAATGTGCAGAGGTTTGTTAAAATGTCTGAGTTTGTAGAGGAAAGTTTTCTGTATGCTGCGCTCTAGTCTATTGATATAATTGTAATTCCCCAGTAAATTATTTTGTATAAATTATACAAATAGCCTATGTTGAATTTTGAACTGTACTTCTGTACTAAACTGGAAATTCAACAGAATACACAGATATACTGATAATTTTAACCTTCCTCACGGGATAGTAAATAATAACTTAAATAGACTATGATTGTTACCAGGGTTAATCCACTAATACATGTATATTGTCTTATTGAATCTCTGGCAAAAATATATATGAATAATAAGTTTAATGATTTCCAATATGTATTTAGATGTAAGAATAGTGTTTCTGTGTGAATAATACATCTGTGTACATGTTCATTCATTGAATCGCATATGGCTCAAATCATTTCAAATCATCCTCAATGTATTGTGTTTAATTTCCTGGCTCACATTCAAAATAGATTCATATGCCAACATGTTTGCCCTGATGTCAATGATCACGGCGTCAAAAAGGCTTAAGAATCAGGAGCCGAGGAAACTAAAAAGGCAGACATTAGTTTTGGGTGTTTTCAGATTCGGGGGCTTCCTCTGGCCTCTCAGATACAGTACATTTTGACGGATTTGCAGGTTACATTATTGCTTCACTATGACATGTGTCCAAACTGATATCCTTAAATGTTCTCTTCATGTGAAAAGGTGAAGAAAATAATCACAGTTGGGAAAGTATTAAAGACATTTATTCATAGACTGTGTAGAGGTCTTCGTATTCATTATCACCCTCCCAAAAAATAACCTACAGAACATATTTTAAAATGGCTTTAATCATCTTGGGTGCAATCCAATGCAAACAATCACAAATGCATCTAAACATAAATAACTTCATTTAGTGCACATATTTAGACAACATGCCCAGCAGAGGGCGCCAACTCCAATTATTTGCGTTTGATAAATTGTCATAGCTGCCATTTAAGTCAGGAAAATGCAACTGCTATAATCTATACTCATTCTGACGTCCTGGAAGTAAAAACAATATATCTTTTGCTGATATAAAATAATTTGATAGATTTGATAGATTTTTCTTCAAAAGATGTATTCTTCGGTCTATAAAGACTCCACAAAATTTCTTCACAGGAGAAAAGAGAAACATATTGTATATATTAGAAAACAAGCAACTCAATGATAACTCAATATGATATGGAAAAGGGTAGTACTTTAAGACGGCAGGCAGCTCCGGGTCTCGGTAAAGGCCGTTATGGAGATATCCTTTGCTTCCATCAAATGTGACAAGTTTGACCCGATCTTTGCTCTGGGAACTCGCCGCTATTTCATAAAGCTGCATGGAAAAGAACAAGATAAGTGTTAAAAATATAAATAAATAAGTGTAAATATGTGTCTAAAACTGCATAACTCCTAATACCTGCTGAACAATCTCAATAGGGGCTAAATGATCGTCCTCTGAGTGTAGGAACAGTATTGGGCACTTCATTTTCTTAACACTGCAAAAACAAAACATAAAATCATGAATTGAATAGGAAATAGAAAATTAGTATATATTTCTATTCTACATTTGAATAAAATTATGAATTTCTGGGCTCTTTCTCTTGGCTTGCTTGGAAAAGAGAACATATGTAATTTGCACAATTAGTGATCTAATAAAATCAATACAATAAAGATCAAACTTTTTCTGCCAGAATCTTCCTTCGTGGCACGGATTACAGATGTAATACACCTGCTGGGATTCAGCTAAACATGCAATACTAAATGTCTGTATAACGTATGACTTCTTATTTATACCTGGTTTCATTTAAATGTGTTTTGTGCTAGTTTTGGTTTGTGAATTTAAAAAAAATTAAAACAAAAAAAGGGAAGAGTCAAAACTGCTTAAATGTCACCTAACAAACTGGCAACCCACATGAGAGCTTTAATGTGTCCTATCATCCATAAACAATATGTATTTGTCATTAAAACGTTACATGCTGTCTCTTTAAGTAGAAGGATGTTGCTGAATTTGTGGATTTGTAGAAAAAAGTGGATTCTCTTTTTTAAGACCAGAGCGGAAAAGAAAAAAAAATCTATCAGAAGACTAAAATAACCTTGTTGAACTAATGCAATCTTTACTTACTTTTCCTCCGATGGAAAAACTGCCTTCTTCTCGGGTGTAAATAAATATCTCAGACCAGGAAGACTGGCATAAAACTAAACACATGACAGAAGACAGAGTTAGATGTATGCACAATAACAATAATAACACTGTGTTTGTGTTACCCAATAGAACGGAGAGACTCCACCCATTTTCTGTCGAGCAGAATTAAACGTTCCTTCAAGAATGACGCCATCAAGAACCACACCTGGAATTATAAAGCCAATATAAATGATTAAAACCCCAATGTACACATGCATTAAATCATTCACTCATCATTCTTTTATTGTACCCTTTTCCTGAAGTTTCACTGCAATATTTGTTGAAACCCTGCAAAGGCATATTTTATTAAACAGGTAGAAAATGCATGAAAAAGCAGCTTCAGACATATGAGGTTACTGGATTATTATACAACAGAACTTTTATATTATGATATTAGACTACCACTAAACATTTATGAAGTCCCTCTGAACCAATGGCCCCGATGTGTTTGTTATTATGTATTTCTTGTGTTTGACTCTCTGATCTATTGTTGAGGAATTGACAAATGTTCTCAAAGTCCTGTAAGACGACTGCTATCGTGATTTTGGGCTATTTAAAAAACAAATGTAATCAAATACGTTCAAATCAAGATAAGTTTTGCCAAATGATGCACAAATAAATGAACATAAATCTGTGTCATAAGCTTAAGCAATGTGGATTCCAAGATGGCGGCTGCAGTGACAAGCTGGATCCTTCAGCTCTGACAATTTACTAAATATCAACCAGGAAACGTGCCAAGTATATATCTGTGAGCTTTTGACCCAACAAAAAAACGAAACGTGAACTATTTGATACACCAAAATTATCTATGCCGTTGTGATTTCTCTGAATGGTCAATGATGATGATGACGATGATGAAGCATACCCACCCCGTGCCGAGAGAGTGTCCCCACAGAACCACCAGGCTGCTGCTGCTGCTCCGTGCTTTGACCCAGTCGTACAGGTAGAGGGCGTCGGTGCTCAGGCCGGCCTCAGTGGGTTGTCCGGTCGAGTCACCAAACCCTGAACGGTTCACACAAAACACTTAAACAAACTCACGTAAACAAACAATTCTAGAGTTGATCAAGCACTGATAATAATTATGGCTTCAATTGCGTGAGGCAGTGGGGGTCATCACTTTATTTCATTGAATGCTGGGGGTCCCTGACTGAACAGTTTAGTATTTAGAGGTATTTAGATTATTCACTGAACTTCTTATGCAGTCAAATGTCAAACTCATTTTGGTCGGGGGCCGAATAAAAAAATAGGAAGTGGTCGAGGGCCTAAGGAATAGCATGGACTTATCTTTTTTGCTATATATATAAAGATTAATAACCACTTACTTACTTATAATTGTTTTTTTTGTTTTTTTTATTATGAAGGTATTTTGACATGAGTTTCACTATTTTGTTCATTGCTTAGAATAAACTATGGTTGTTTCCTGAAAAAATAGATAATGTGTGACATGCCTTGGCAACCCAATACCAACAATGCTGCAAGTTAATAATACTAATAGAAAATCATTTTAGGGGCCAATAAAAATGGTCTTGCGAGCCGGATTTGGCCCATGAGCCTGAGTTTGACATGTCTGTTCTAATGCATTAATTCACCAATACTAACGACGCTAGTAAAAAGGATAGGCCGAATAATCATCAGCTTCAGCCTACACCTTTTCAGTCTTTCTGCTGTAAAGTTATCGTTCTGTAACAATGTAAATCAATGTGTAAGGGACTGGATAAAACCTCTTTCACCTCTGTAGTCTGGCACCAGCACATGATAACCCAGAGAACTCAGGATCTGACATGAGAAATGTATTTTACTGGAGAGAAAACAACAGAAATCCTCACACTTAAGTCACTACTCACTTGTGAAACTGCAATGCGATGTGGGGCGGCTCTGTGGAATCAACCCAACGTTAATCTACGGAATGCACTCGAACACGACACCATGAAATCCTTCCGATGAAAGAAAACATCCAAAAGCTATACGTACACATTTATACACGTGTATGTAACTTGCGGTTAAATGCATTTGACTTATTACGGCCCAATTGTCGGTGTTAAAACCATTTTGTGGAAGTGCGCCCCCATGATTCATACCTGTTGTTCGTGTTTCCATGTAGATAAATAAAAACTGGACTTCCGTCTCCCAAAGATTTCTGATACCAGTTGAGGTCTTTCCCTTGTGCCGCCTTCCATTGACTTTCAGGGACAGTGTGCCTTAAAAACAAAATGACATAGAAACATTGATCTCTAATCTTATTGTTATGAATATCGCAGTCTACTGTAACCCAATATGTATTTCTATTATAGTAAATGTGTTAGTTCTTTGTATACATTGTGTGATTCATGTTTATATTGATAATTGAAAGGTAGTGGAAATGCTTGTGGTATTTTTTTATTTAATTCTTCAAACCGCGCTTTGCAAGTAGGACACAGGCTGACGTCAACAGCCTGAAAATATGATTATAGAACGATGATTATAGACGGGAAACAAGATGGTCATGATTACTGTGTGAGCTAACTCTCATCCTGTCGCTGCTGTAGAGTTCTGACCAAAAACAAGAAAATAAATAAGAACTCATTCCACTGAAAACGTGAACCTCCTGTGGTGATGTTTACGCCTGTATTTGTATTCTATGTTTGCTCTGATCTATTCTATGTTTCTATTAGGGGTGCGATACTTTCTCCCGCAATTCGATTATCGATATGCATTTGCCAAGTATCAAAATCAATTTTGAAAAAAAAAAAACATTAAAAAAATTTTTTTTTTTTTTTTTTTACAATTTTCCTTTTTTTAAAAATCGTATCAATACATATATGGCTACATTACGCAGCTCCATTCCATTTATCATGAAATAAAGTGTATTTTTTCTTTTATTTATGCCATAAATTGGCATATTGTATATTTCTGACCAATATATCAATAATCGTCATATCGTGATAAAATCGTTATCGTGATAAAATCGTTATCGTAAGCTTTGTAACGTGTATCGTATCGTATCGTGAGGTACCCTTAGGTTCCCACCCCTAGTTTCTATGCATTTGTAGTCCATGTGTTGCATGTTGTGTGTACTTACTACACTTGTATATAGTAGTACTTTTAAGAAATGTGAGGCAGATTTTGGATTTTCTTTTTTAATGCATGCTTGATTCTAATTTTAACTTTTATAACTTGTCTGAACCTTGAGCCAAAGCCATTTCCTAGTTTGAGACTTCCTGTTACCAACAACGGCAATATAAATAATTCTGATTCTGTATGTCTTCTGTGTATTTCTCTACACTTCTGTGAGCCCAAGTCAAACTAATTAGTCTTGAAACTAGAATAGCGAATAGGTCATAATAAATACATCTACTGGACAGACTGGTTCAGTTTTTGCCAGCGCTCTCTGCTCTCTTCATTGTGCTGAATACAGTATTAGGCTGATTATTTCAGGCAAAAACAGGAGCATCACCGTTATTATTAGGACAAAAAGCATATAACAAAGAAAAAACAATACAAAATTAAACTGAAATGGAGGTGGAAGAAGAATACTAATTTAATCCCATCCCATTTCTACTTACACATTACCTTCTCTGCTTCTGCAAACTTAAACACTTGATGAAAAAGAATTACCAGAGAGCAGGAAATAATACAAACAAGAAAACTAAGGAAAAGCATGTTATTATTGATCATGTAGGCTCCAAAAAAGTCTTGCTCTTGGCCTACAATGTTCTGGGACATTCTCACATGAATGTTGTTGAGAAAACGAGACGAGAACTGAACGTGACCGTAACAGAGATATGAGTTGCATGTCACGTTCTCGTTGTAAGGAGCAGCAGCACACACACGTCAGGACTCACCAAACTCCCAGAGAGATTCCGTCTTGTGGCGTCAGATACATGTTCACCGTGTGATTGAGGGAGAAGTCGGCAGGTCGGCTCAGGTCCACAAAGAACGGCAGTCGAACTACAAACATGATGAAAATACATGTTTATTGTAGATCAGTGCTTCTGAAAGTATAGGGTGACTTCAGAGGGGGCTACAAAGGGCATTCACTAAACAATCATTTGTAATTTATAACAACATTTACAAGTATTTGGTTGGACTCAAAACAGAAATACTGATTTAACATCCATCCATCCATCCATTTTCTTCCGCTTTATCCGTTGCCGGGTCGCGGGGGCAGCAGTCTAAGCAGAGACGCCCAGACTTCCCTATCCACACACACCTCCTCCAGCTCGTCCGGGGGGACCCCAAGGCGTTCCCAGGCCAGCTGAGAGACATAGTCCCTCCAGCGTGTCCTGGGTCTTCCGCGGGGCCTCCTCCCGGTGGGACGTGCCCGGAACACCTCCCCAGGGAGGCGTCCAGGAGGCATCCTGAACAGATGCCCGAGCCACCTCAACTGGTTCCTCTCGACGTGGAGAAGCAGCGGCTCTACTCCGAGCTCCTCCCGTGTGACTGAGCTGATTTAACAAACTAACAATAATGTAGTGGTTTTATATAGCTCTGTTCAGGACATT
The DNA here is from genome assembly GCA_964034765.1 of Knipowitschia caucasica. Lineage (NCBI taxonomy): Eukaryota > Metazoa > Chordata > Actinopteri > Gobiiformes > Gobiidae > Knipowitschia > Knipowitschia caucasica. The sequence goes on from OZ035835.1 coordinate 35,646,296, forward strand.
CAAAGATGCTTCACATGTCACTATTCATTCACTCCATACACAGGTGATAAACTACTACTATAGCCACAGCTGCCCTGGGGCACACTGACCGAAGCGAGGCAACCAGACCACCACCAATCATTCATGCACACACCAGACTCATTCTAGGCAATGTGGGTGAAGTGTCTTGCCGAAGGACATCCCCCATTACAGTACTTTCCAGGCCCTGTTTAGCTTCAGAGGTCTGCTGGGATCTGACGTTCTCATGCAGGTATGGAATCCGTGTATCATTCGTTCTTTTGATTTTCTAAATAAAACCAACATTGAAAAAACGAATAACGAGGGATGTTTTTGATTCTCAATATTTGAATTTAATGCAAAATTGAAATATCGGTTTGTTTGAATGGCCACGTACTGACATACATCTAGGTCTTTTTGTTTGATTATCTAAAGTAAAAATGTGATATATCATTTAAGATAAGGGGTCAAATGGTAATGGGGGGAGAGAGATATAAGATTGGTAAGGACTAAGGACTGAGGATGGCTAGACTAGAGACCAGCTGCAGTAGATTATAGCAAACCAAACAGATAATAAGGAGACATAACATAACAACTAACATAACATAACTGTGGTGGTAACTTAAGGAGAAAGTCAGTCCGCCGAAGATGGTTCTACCTGTAACATTTATAATCTCCTCTTTTCTCAATCAAGTACTTACGTCTGTACATGAAAACAAACTGCTGGATTAGCACAGGGAGGATTTTCACAGAGAATCCCAACACGACGACAGCAGTCAGCGACAAGACCACGACTTTCAGCCACGATGTTGATCTGTCGAAGGTGAAAATAGGATATAGTTTGGCTGTATATTGAACACTTGCAGTAGAAAAGAGTATAAGGACAGTACTCAGACAGACAAATACCTCTTACTACAAACCAGCAGTAAAAACAGTAAACGTAACCATTTCTATTAATCAACTAACCTATAATAAAATGGGTAAAAGGGTGTATGGTATTGTAATGTAATGCAGTTTTAGCCAAATTTATCATTGATTTTTGAATGCATTTATTTTGTCTCCATCGTCCATTTTGACTTTTTGTGAATTGGACAGACCTGTTTGTGTCACCTCTCTTTGGATTTAGCATCACTGCCAATAAACATATCAAGAATCCAAGTTCAAAGTTCAAAGTTGTCTTTATTGTATCACTAGGGTAAATTGGGTTTACAGCAAGAATACATCTAAAAACAGACAGACACAATAAAATCACTGTAACATTGAAGATTACAAGAACAGGAGGAGAGGATGCCACTTCTTTGACTGTCCCCAAAGTTGTTGGCATTCTCAAGATCAATGATTATTACACCGCTGCCTAATTCGATCTCATTTTGCAGCTCATCTGTCACACACAGAATATTTATATAACCACCAGGCTGTTAGCGTGCAGTCACACCAGACAGACATATTTTTTCTTTTGTTCTAAGCAAATCATTGGTGGAGACTTTACAGAATACATTTGCACATAAATAATTTTCAAATTATTTGATTATGAAAAAAAGCAAAACCATGGATGATATGGATGATGTGCACGGTCTAAAGTTTTTTGCTCATTTAAAGTGTGAATTTAATTATAAAGACATTGTGCACATACACTGTTTATTTATGAACTTGTTATGTCTTAACAAGTGAGAAACAGGTTCCTTTGGCTTCATCTGCATCAGATTCTATAATAACCACTAGGGCTGGAATATCTATTTTTGAATTTTAGAATATTATTATTATGATTTGTTGTTTATGCATTATCATCTAAACATATGACATTATTCTGCACCGTGATCCCTAAGCAAAATAGTAGATTGTGAATTTCCAGTTCACCGACAATGGAAATAAAACGTTCTTATTCTGATTCTGAAGAGCACTTAATTTGGTTGATAACTCATTCTAGGCAAAGTGGATGAAGTGTCTTGCCCAAGGACACAACAGCAGTTTGGCACTTTACAGCCGTAGCCGACCCTGCTGTGCCGCCTGGTGTTCCCAAAGGTCTCCCATCACAGCACTAACCAGGCCCTACCCTGCTTAGCTTCAAAAAACCTTCAATGGCGCCACTATATCACACAATTAGAGCATTTATCACGTCTCTAGTTAATCGCAAGCCTAATCGAATAGCAATTAATCGTTAGTTATGGTCGTGTTACTTGATGACCGATTGTGAGTTCAGGATTCCTCGTCTCCATAGAAACAGACCTGTTCAACGTACGCCTTCATCTACAGATCCATGTTTTATTTGCAAACTCACGTCTTTTCCTTCTTCTTCGGCTGGAGTTTTGGAGGCTTCTGGGCCAGCGAAGAATCGTCCTTCCTCGCGTTCCTCTTCTTCATTTTCCTGGCGTTAGTTTGCGTGTGTTTAAAGTCACAAAGCTGCAGCGTTTGGACAGAGTTTGCAATAATCTTGACGGGTTCAAAGTACGCTCTGGGAAGTGGGCTGTTTCTGCAAAAGATTAAGGTAGTATTCAGGGTTAGAGGCGACAATACTGTGCAAACAATTTGATACGTATTTCGTCGCCACCTTAAAAATGGGTTTAATAGTTTTGATAGTCATTTTTTTTTTATGACAATCAAAACTAGATCAAAGTTGTTGCATTTCAGACTTTACTCTAGAGGTGGTCAGACAATTCACAAAAGGATTATGATAAAAACCTGAACATGTCAAATGTGATTATTGAGTATAGTGATGTATAGATATAGAAATAAAAACATGTGATAAGAGCAATGTAAAAAACGAAATTAAAGGTGGGGTATCTAACTTTTTCATTTCATATATATTCAATGTTGTTTATCTCAACATTACATAGTGCATGAATCAGACCACAGCATGATTTCTTTATCTCAATAGAAAGACATTATATCTTTGGCAAACAGGGTAAGTCAATATTCACTGAGCAAGCCTGGCTGTCTCTCCCTCACTTTTCCTTCTGCATTACAGCTGTGACATAAGCATAACTGTACAGGCCAAAACAAATATGCATCGGAAAACTAGTAGCCTGTTTAAGTTCAAATTGTAAACTTGATGAATATTCTCTGCTCCTTAAGCCTCAACAGTATTATAGACAAGAGTAATGACTTTATGACCTTATTTCACTACTGTTTGAATCATAATTAGCCAACTGAAGTAGTAGTACACAAGTTAACCACTAGAGGGAAGCATTGGATAATATTGACAATATCTGCCAAGTCTATGGATCTATTGGCCAAGTTCTTCAAAGCCTTAAGCCCAAATACAATTCATATATATTTGTTAACACCTTTATTGAAATTGAAGTAACATTAATAATATTGTGAAGTACATAGGCAACACTGGTTGTATTATTTGGTGATAGATATGAATCCTTATGATAAACTTCCATTGAACACCCTTTCTTTCCACATATGTCTTGTTTGCCTTGACATTACACTGTTATATATTTACAGTGTTACACAAGTGAATGCACAAAGGACAATGTCTATTATAATTCGAATAATTTACACTCGATTATGTACATTAACAGAATATCTGGTACATAAGTTGTTCACCAGGAGTCGCTGTTGGATAAGACAAGCTTCTGGTTCCCCCACTCCATCTGTTTACATCTCTGAGCTGATGAGAGGAGAGAGAGTGCATGAGATTCTGTCTGATCACTCTTCTGACTGAGCAAGAGCAGCTTGGCCTACAACTTTGTTCATTTACTTAATCAAAATGTAAACATTATTGTCAATACAAACATTATTAGCACATTTATATAATGAATGGAGAATACACATGTGAGAGTGCATTAAATTAAGTAAGTATGTATGTGCATATTTTTTTTTATAATTCCCATACAGCATAACAAAACAAACAGGGTTCAATTTGAAAAGGGGTTGGACAAAGAAAATGCTTATTGGGCATTAATGAGGTGGTATCAAAATTGGTGTACCATATCTCAGGCTGTCAAGTTATATGAAAAAAAAAATTCCAATGTGAATTTAATACCATACATATCCAAAAGTAGGGTTCACTTGTTTACCTACTTAGTCCCAGTTAAGACCTTTAACTCATGGCTTAGACCTGGTTTTAATCTGATTTACACTCTATCCTATTTTCCCGTTTAACCAATGTTTTGGATTTAGCGGGAGACTAAATTCTGTTAAAAGTGGTACTTATCCAGCCCAAAGTCCAAGATCCCCCCCTCCCTATGTTCTATGTGTGTGTGTTGTTGTTGTTGTTGTTGTGTAACACTGCAGCAAATACATAACAATAAGATGAATTCACATGGTTGCACATCAATTAGTGAGGACCATTTATAATGCATTTATACAGATGAAAAGGTACACGCCGTTCCAGTGTTGTACATATCATTATGACGCTGAATATGGCTGTAGTTTTTCCCCAAACAGGTTTCAGTTAAGACCAAAAGCCAAATGCAACAGTGCAATCAGAATGAGTTGGTTTGGGATTTATTGCCGCCAATGAAATTCTTAAGAGGCAGTGTGGTGCAATCCCTCATTCCTCCAGGAGTTAAGTTTCAAAATATAAATCTGTGATGGTCCCAATGAAATTAAAGTATATTGCTATTTGAACTTGTACCGACATCTGTCTGAGGGCATTAAGGTCCAGTCTAGAGTTTTGATTGCACTAAAGTTTAACCCATGCAGCATGTTGGCCAGTTCTGGTGTTAAGTTACGTGATAATAAGGTCATTGTCTGCATCCCATTGTTTCAATCGCTGCAACACTGTTTTAATCCTCTTCTTTTTGTGAGTCCATGAGCTCTACTGCCAGAGAACACGAGAGATTGTCAGTGTGGTCGGAGAGTGATCAGTGACCGTGGCTCATGTGGACTCTGAGTTTGACAGCTCTGACACCAGCTCCAGCGGATTCAGTTGTTGTGCTCTTGGAGAAGGCACAACATCCATGTCTATTGGTCAGTGCCTTGAAAGTGATTTTTATTGTTCAAGTATTGAATCTACTTTTGACCCGTCCTTCCAATGCTGATTCTAGGGCAACCTGACGAGAACGGTGGTCGAGAATCTATCTCCAGATGTTGAGCGTGGCTTGGTCAGGAGTCAGGACTACTGTCACTGGATGGTTTTGAAAATATCGTTCAAAGTCTTAATCACTGAAGCTGCAGAGACTGATCAAAAAACCCTCCCAGGACCTCCAGTAAAAAAAAAATCTAACTATTTTGAATCCTTTGAAACAAACTGAAATTACACAATCAACCAAAATTACAATTATTTGCTTTGTAAAAGGTGTTATCGATGGATCCTTTTAATATTTGTATTTGTTGAGAAATTTAGAAAGTTGTTCATTTCTCCCTTTCTGTGGTGTTGGCATCCTTGTTGTCAGCCCCCCTGTACCTCTAAGAGCCCCCAGTGGGCCCCGGACACCACTTTAGGAAGCTATAACACAAACAAAACAACCTTGCACATACAATTTTCAGTAATTACTATAATTACTGTTATAGTGTACGAGCTTGTGTGCATGTCTCTCCATGGCCTTGCACCAAAGTACGTCCGTAACAAACTTTGACACTGGGACTGGCCTCCTGCTGGTGCTCAGAATCAGGGCTAAACATGGGGAGGCAGCATTTCAGATTTAAGCAGCTGAAATTTGGAATCAAGGGTCTTCCTAAAAATAGGAGACAGGCTTTGCTTTTTGACAATATTCAAATCCAGGTTAAAACAGTTCTGTTTAGCTGTGCATACAACTGAGGGATTGCATCTTCACTCGTCTTAATGCACTGTGATTATTTATGATTTCATTTCCTTGTACTTTGAGTTGCCTTGTGTATGAACTTTGCTAACAGATTTACTTGCCTTGCCTTATTAGTTTTCCCCCACAAATGCTGACATGCGAAAAAAGCGAAAGACAAATTGGCAAAAACAATTAGTGTTTGATATGTGTTGGGTCGAAACCTCCTGGCCCCACTCGACTTCATCAAAAATCGCATTAGCCTCTCTTCCACCACTCTCCTACCTCCCAGACTGACAGCTCCCAGGCCTCACTGCTCCATCTGCGGCCTTGGGGTAGAACTCATTACCTGTGACGGCATAATTATTATCATCATTATTTTCCTTAACAAAGCCTGGAGCTGATTTACTGATCGAGCGATTGCCAAAATCTGTGTCAGGAAGTGATGTCACCAAACCCGGCCATCCAGCTCTGTAAAGGTCAGAGCTTGTTGAAAAGTAGAGAATGGAGAAAATATTCTGTTCCATTGTAGCCCATTATTCTCTTCCTGGGAAGTGAACGTGTGTATTTTTTTTGTGTGGGGGGAGACGTCCGATTTACTGGAGAATTCCCAGATGTGCTATTTTACATATTTTTGAACCTCTGCTTTCTCAAGGTAAGGCTTTTTAGATGTCTCTCACACTCAATCATCATCAGCGCAGTGTGGGAGCGAGGAGGGGGAGGAGTGCACGGCGTTCAAACGGAGCCAGAGGCAGAGCTCCGCGGCGTCAAAGCCAAAAAATGTCCAGGGTGAAGCTTTGTCAACCTCTCCGCACTGTACTCCCTTTGTAAAAGACTTAAAGCCGGGCTTGTTCGGCTGCATGGGAGTCTGTAAGGCACATTTTTCATTCATGTTACCACACACAACATGTCATTATTGCCTATTGGCCCTTGAAAACCTACAGGGCAAAGGTTGTCATTCATCATATTGGATTAATGGTTTATTATAGCCAACTTGATCTGACTTTACAATGTTTTCTTAGGATAGAAATGTACGACAAAGATGAACAATTAGTAAAACAAAAACTTTGTTGTGATCGGGACAATTATTAACATTTAAAATAAGAAGTGATTACATTTTGAAGGGGATCCGATTCACCGTCTGGAGGCAGGATATATTTTAAAATGAATGGAACTGCACGTTTATAAAAGTGCGGACAGTGATTTTCTGCTTTGAATGGGTTTGCATCTGCACACCTGACTTGTGTTTTTACTTTAATACCATGACGTTGTATCGATCAATCAAATCTCTGTATGAAGCACAATACATACATCCCAAAGTGCTTCACAAGCTAAAATCCATACATTTGAATGAAAAGAACAGAGAATATTCCATAGTATGATTTCATTTTCATGGACTCATGCTGGTAATGTTCCACCTTGAGAAAGTTGGGCATTTGGCTTTACAATTGCAACGTTGCTTTGGATGAAAAGAAACTCAAGACTCAAGACAGAGATGTTTATTGAGTATGATTGTGGCTGTATGTTTAGGCAATGTCGGCCCATCGGTCCCGTCGGATCCATGATGTGGTACTTCGGATTTGCAGCATTTGTGACATAAAATTCTATTTCAAATGTGGATAATAAATCCCAGCAGAAATGAGACATACACAGGAAGGAATTCTTACATAGATTATGAGCTTGCAAACCCCCTGAGTCTAGACCCTGGTGATAACAGAAACTGAGCCGACAACATGATTATTCTTGTACGAGTCTATCTTATCTTATCTTATCTTTGACTGATGAGGAGGTGACGGGGGAGGAGGTGAGTTGCCGCACAAACAGCAGCATGATGCAAGGACTGAGAGGCTCTGTTTAAATGCAGCCATGGTAGGATGCTGAAGGGCACAGGTGTGTGACTGAGGCTGATGGTGTTGAGCTCAGGTGCTGGTTTGTAGAGGTCCCAGTCTGAATTTACACTATAGCCGCATAAACATTTAAAAATATTCTAGTTTGCGACATGACATTTTGACTCACTCACACTTGTAATCATATTAGTGAGTAAGTAATCTTTATTTATATAGCGCCTTTCACAGACCAGAGTCACAAAGCGCATTACAATTGTTGTTTTAGGCCTTTTCCCTCTCACCCCACACATGGAAGTGGGGTCGCCAGTACAGGAGGCGCATGCCCGGCCTACTACAGACCTACATGTTTTTAGTGGCAGGAGAAGCACCCAAACCGGAGTACCCAGAGGAAACCTAAGCAGACACAGGGAGAACATGCAAACTCCACACAGAAAGGCCTGGAGGTGGAATCGACCCAGGACTTTTGGTTAATCAATATAATTTTAAATACTAAAATACTACAATAGACCCAAGAACAAAACAAATACATATACTGTATGTGTGCAGTAGATTTGATGGTTGACTGTGGCTTGTATCATAACGTCCACATTTTCCAGTCTTCATATGATGACAAAGCATTACTGTACACAGGCAGCCATAACTTTAGAATGACTTTAAACTGTGCGACTGGGTCAAGTGCCTTTTCCATATTTGCTTTGTCAGCCTTTCAGAGCAGTAAAAGCAAATGGACATGGCAGTCATTTTGGATCATATTTAAGCGTGAGGAGAGCAGCAGGTGGCAGGTGGAAACTTCTTTACGTTTCCAACTTCTATGAACGTTGCGTAACATGCCAAGCAGCCAGATGTACTTAACAAATAGTGCTTTTAAAGTGTAAAGAGTGTGAGCTGGAGGCCCTCCCCGCACCCTAACCAAGTCAATAGAACTCACACCCAACAGACACAATACAGCTACTCACAAACTTGCTGATCTTACACATTGCAAACTTTTATTTGTTTCTCATTTCCCATACATTCAGTGCCATAAAAAGTCTTCCCTCGGCTTCTGAAAAGTGCACGTATTCGGCTTTGAACAACAATATCCTAACTGGGAGGAGAGTGCTATAATCTGCATGATATACACTTTTGGAAGATCTTTATGTTCATCTTTTCTTTTCTCTGCAGTATTTAGAGTGATTTCAACCTGTTGGGGCAATCTTTCCTCTTTGCTATTGAAGAACGCATTGCTCCGACAAGTTTGCATGAGTTTCCTCCGTGTAGTTGTTGGGAGCTCCTTTAGAGACAGGATGAGACGGTCATTCATATTGGAGGAGCTCAGAGTAGAGCCACTGCTCCTCCACATCAAGAGGCACGCCTGGAGGTCTTCCTGGAACTCTCAGCGGTCTATGGATTTTCCCAGATGAGCTGAAGGAAGAAAGCGTGGAGGGGGAAGTCTGGTCCTCTCTGCTCTGGTCTAGATGACAATAGATCAGTCAAAACAATGGAAATAGTGCACAAACTCAAAGTCAGATGAGTTTTTTTGTCCCATTGTACCAACATATTTGGAGTTACAATGTTCAATTTCCAGTGTCCCTTTTTAATCCACCACCTCAGACACATTGATATTTATACACAAAAAGAAAGGAGTAAAAAATAATAATAATTCGGTTCCAATACTGTTCTGAGATTAAAACGTTGTGATTGAGATGGACATAAATCTTGTCTCAGTGTGCGTGTTGTTGTGTTTTCCTACAACATCTCTGCTGATCTGTCCCAAGGCTATTGGGTATCTTACGATCGTTTTAAGTGATTGAACTTCTTGAACCTGTAACCCTAACTGAGCGACGCTGAAGCTATAAATATACCATTTCACTTTAAAAACATATGAATGAAATTTGGCAGTCCGGCTTAATTGCTTCTAAAGCCGGTCTCCTTTCATGTAGCGGTGACCTGAGTTACACTGAGGGCCTTTGTGAGGCGCTCTGGACGCTCCCGTTTCCCTCGTCACATCCAGGAAACTGACTCTTAAATGTTACAACAAGCCTCAGCCCAGGTGCCAGGAAAGCTCCAAATCCACTGGAATCTGCATCTCATCTGCATCCTCCTCCGCACAATATTTGGTTTCATTTTCTTTGATTTAATGTCACTCTAACTTGCAGAGAAATGTTGGCAGTGGGTATTTTAGATTTGTATCAGAGTCGAGGTTCGTTTTGCATGTTTAAAATCTCAATTTATTTTAAAACCATGCTGTGCTGCTTCCAATTTCACCATAAATGCCTTTTGGATTCCCGGCACAAGTTAAGCTTAAAACACACATTTACTTTGACTTTAATGCACTGTAAAGAGTTGACCTTTATTTTTGATTTCATATATCATTGGGGTTTAACTGTCTTGAAAGAAGTATGTTGTTTTTAAAGCTGGGGTACCTAACTATCAAACCAGTAAAACAAATACATTTAGTTCCTAACAATCAAAGCAGTTTGGTTTTATCGATGCATGTATTTTTGCCTCTATCACATCCTTAGGTCAGCTTTTCCAGACAGAAAAGGACAGCTCTCACTCATCCAAACAGCTCTCAGCCCAAAGAGTCAAATACTGACTCACAGGGTTCTTTCTTACAACAATGTACAAAAATGTAAAAGTTCACACGTTTTCTAAGAAGAGGAAGACAGCATGTTGTGATGTTACTTTTACAAATTGCTTTCTGTTGGAAAAACAGTATATTTATGAAAAGTAGCATTGCCCAGTGCATTAAAACTCTATGTTTGTAGGAATGGATGTAGTTTCTGCTGCTGGAAATCTGAATTTATCCAATGGGGGGTTATTAATAATGTATCTATCCATCAATCTATCTAAAAGTCAGGATTACGAGGAACACTAAAGTCCCCACAAAATGCGACCTTTGTGGAAGTTGTGGGTTGAGGTCAAGCCGTTTTAGTTAACATTGAGGTCTATGGTTTTCTTATTTTGCGCATGTGAATCCAAGCTGCAGTGCCGTGGCTCTGTGTGGAGACGGTTTTTAAGCAGCCACTTTACACATAATGTAATATGTCCATGTTTCTAGCTCTCTAAGTTTAACCACATGCATGTATTTGGCCGTTTTCAAACAAAATATTCATGAAAAAAGTTTGGTACCCCAGCTTTAAAGTGCATAATTAATGAAATTGCCATTGTCATGTAGATATTTCTGGTTAGAAGAATACATATTATTTCATTTTCAACGTTTATCCAGCTAATTCTTGTGTATTAGTGTGATGCATTATCTGAGAAAAATGTTTTGGCTCCTCTTTCTCTAACTTTCATCATTCTATCTATAACAATAATGAGAATATCCATAGCTTCCATTCGTCACGCAGAAGACAGGAGTGGGAGTTCTCCGATTTGGGCCAGAGAATTTTGTCTTTCGCCCTCTCCGCCCTCAAGTCTCCAGATCTTGGCCTTTATTTCGACCACATCCTCTACAATAGTGATCCAGAATGTCACAAATAATGGCTGGAGATTTGCAGGAAAGTTTGATTTATGCAAGCGTTGAGACCAGAGAGTCCTTCCTCAAGTGTCCCAGCCAAGGTGGATTATTGGCTACGTTTGTCTCAACTCATCAGAGAGAAATCAGGCTTTATATATACTGTTAGGACTAATGTTTTTCTAACAATCTCTCAGCGGTCGCTTTGGCTCAATCTCATTGGCTGATAGAATGTTTCTCTTTAAAGTCATGTTCAGAAATACAAGATTGTGAAAGATTTGAACTGTGAGGTTGCAAAGAGTTTAGGGTTGAAACTGGCTTTTAGAGTAAACTAGATGAGGTGGGAGGGAATATGCACATTTGCTTTACTTAAAATATTTGACCTATTGCCATAAAATGCTAAACTGGTAAGCACTAGAAGAAATATCTGAAGAGAATATTTAGTCTGGGATCCATCCATTCATATTACAAGTGATATGTGGACGTAGTCTGGGAACCGTCTGTTCATTTTCCTGTAGGAGACGTGTGACAAACCATTGTTCATAGATGTTTATCGGCAGCTACAAATGTCGGTCAAATGCATCTGCTCGTACAGTATGAGCCAAACGAATCAATTCTAAACGATAACGTATGATGAAGAGCAGAATTTCAACGAGAAGGGAAGAAGCAAAAACGACAAGGGATGTTTACACAATGGTACCAAATGAGTTCTGCCATTTGAATGAATGAATAAGTCTTTATTCGGACAATACAAAATAAAAAAATAAATAAAAATAAATAAAAAACAACCCTATATACGTGTACAATGTTTGTACAATTTGTTCTCTCAATGAATATGTAAAATAAACAATCATGTCCGAAAGGGAGCAAGAAGAAGTATAATGCTCATGTAACCCCGCCCCCTTTTCTACTTAGAAAACAAACAAAAAAACAAACCTTCTGACTTTACTATAACTTAATAGATCAAGATTATCCAACCAGATAAACTAAAACGACTCAAGAAAATGATCAAAGCTGTATATAAATATCACAATGCTTCTGTTGGATATCCACAAAATGACAGTCTTTTAAATAATTTTGAAATTATAAATATCATTTTTAAACAAGCTTCCAAACGATTCCATAATTTTACTTTGCATTTAGATACACAAAAACTTGTCTTTTATGTTCTAGCAAAAGGCACTTTGAAATGATATGTTTCTCTTAAATTCTATACTCTTTCAGTTTCTCCATAACTGGCATTGTGGATAACTCTTATGGCTCTTTTTTGCAGATTGATTTGTGCAAGAAGATAGCTGTGCGTGGTCTGTAAACAAACTATACACCTCCACGTCCATCACATTTTTGTCAAGAGACTTTGATTTGCAAAATAACAGTCAAGAATTAGGCTTCCCAACCCAAGGTGATGTCAACATTGAGAAGGCATTTTTTGACCATTACACTTTATATACACAGTGCTCACGTGTCAATGAATAATTTTAGACTTCATCCAATCAGGAGCGAGCATGGGCTTTTATTCAAACATCCTCTCCGTAATTGGAAAAGTAGCATTCAATTTAATAGCATGTGACACCAATACCATATTTCTATAGCAGCACAAAACTGTATGTGTTTAAAACTGATCTGCTGTTACTTCTTTGTGCGTTCATTAATACCACATCAAACATGGCAAACCTCCAAAACAGCTAATGAAAGTAAAATAAAAGTAACTGTATATTGTCGAACAGAGATAATGTTTTAGAGCTACATTTGGTTTTATGTTGGCTGTTTGAAACCACACATGCAGAACCAAGAGATTCATTGACAAGGGCCTTTAACCAAGAGCTAAGGTGAGATGACTGATGTTGTTCTCTATTGTAAAATCCGCCTTTCCAGAGACTTCCTAACCCCACCTCCTCCTCCTCCTCTTGTGTTACATGTATCTGAATGTATCTGTTTTGTTGCTACACAAACATGTAATCTTCAGTGTTGCAGAAGGCAGGTGCGTCTGTTATTATGGCCCATGTGAGTTATAATGCATCCTTTCTATCTGTTTTGTTTTGCTCTGTAATAGTTCAAGCCGGTGACTCAGTGTGGTGTGGTTTTAATGACATCGGTGACCTTTGTGAGAGGAAGCAGCCGCTGAAGCTGAGCCAAAATAATCGTGCTCAACTTTGAATGCACCGCGGCGATGCCATGCTTTCTGTTATCAATGAATTTGCATTGAAATGGGACTGTGTGTTTATGAATGAATGTTGGTTTTTGAGAGTGTACGGGAAGACAGCGGTAGTCCTCTGAGCTCATCACCGCAGTTCAGAGACCAGAGAGAGACCACATAGAGACTAGAGAGAGACCAGAGAGTCAGAGCAGAGGGACCAGAGAGAGAGAGACCAGAGAGAGACAGACCAGAGAGAGACCTGAGAGAGACCCGAGAGAGACAGAGCAGAGATACCAGAGAGAGGGACCAGAGAGACGCAGATCAGAGAGACCAGAGAGTCCAGAAAAAGACCAGAAAGAGAGACCAGAGAGAGCCCAGAGAGAGACCAGAGAGAGCCGAGACCAAAGAGAGACCAGAGAGACCAGAGAGAGGCAAGAAAGACCAGAGGGAGAGAGAGAGATCAGAGATAGAGAGCAGAAAGAGACCAAAGACAGACAAGATAGACCAGAGAGAGAGACCAGAGAGAGAGACCAGAGGGAGAGAGAGAGATCAGAGAGGGAGGGACCACACAAGTTTTCATTTAGATATAGAATAGATTTGCTCTCAGCTGGTTTGGACCATAAAGGTATACTAGGAGTGGACTGATCGAGTGTTGACGTCACCCATAGTGTTTTCTGAACGAAGAAGAACATACAAGGAGCCAATTTAATTAGATCAGCATTTATTTTGAAAGGGTTGGCTCCGTGCTATGACGATGGTTGCTGAGGCATCTGATTGGTCATATTTGTCTCCTATCTGGAATTTACCGAGACAATATCAAAATGTGCTAAACCACTGATTTGTTTAACTTAAAATGGTGAGTTTAATGCTAGGCAACAGAAGCTAGACCAAGTAGGAGCAAAACTTCCTCCATGACCCTAAGCTTCATTGAGCTAGGCAGGGGTTAGCATTGTCCATTTGTACACAGTCTACGGTTTGCACCTGAACTCATGAACTGATGTCTTTGTGCAGAATTGGAAATATAGCTTCTGTGGTATGGTCAATTGGCTACCACAAGTCATATGTTTTACTGAAATGTAGTCATTGGTGAATAAAATATACTTGCATTTACTTTGTTGGTTAAATTAAAAAGTGGAAACTGTATTTTCGAGCTCTCTCAATCACTGACCCACAGACGTGTTGAAGTATCCATTTTTTCTCCATAAATGAATGTCACAAATGTGTTTCTGTACAGGGGAAAGAAGTCAGAATTTCCATGTTCACGTGTCAACAGTGCTTACTTACTTTGATTGACAATGCTGCTTTTCATATTCAACATTAGGCGTGGCACTAAAATACATTTACGGTTGATATTTTTTATGAATGGATGTTTTTCAATGTGTAGAAGTCAAAGCTTTGAATGGTTTGAACACATGTCACGTCTCAATAGTGTGTGTTCGTATAACGTGTGGGATGTTGAGTGTTGAGTGAAAGACGTAATGCATTTTCTCATTGATACAGCTGCTGTGTAGTCAAAATAAGAGCAGCCTGGGTGATTGCAAATGATAGGATATGATTTGAATGCGGTATATGGTATTTTACATTTTGACCATGAATCAGTGGTTGTACATATATATAATTTATTACTGATTACTTACAGGTGTGGACTTCAAGGAAAAGTGTTTAGGTCTTTTCAGAAAGCTAAACACACTTACAAATGCCCTTAACCTTTGGGACAAATTTGTTTCTTTTCTTAAGCTATTTAGTTTAGCTGTGATTTAACTTTTTTTAAATTTATTTTTGTTTTGTGTGATGCCTAATACTGGACCACAACTCTGTATTAAAGTTAGATGATGATTAATACCTCCCCATGGGGTAATGTCATCACCAGGGTTTGGTTTTCTGTCTGTCTGTTGTTCGCAAGATTACTCAAAAAGTTATGGGTGGATTTTCAGGAACACACAAGCAACACATTTTATTTTTTTGAGGATACAGAAAACAGCCTATAACATGCTTGGTGAAATCTCTCATCAAATGTTAAAATAAAATAAAAAATGAAATAAAAATGTGTCTTAGTTTTATTACTCTACCATAATGTTGCAAATTTCCACCTCTGTAAGTTGTTATCGTGTCACTATAAAACATTTCCTCTATTCACATGCAAACATCGTCTTGCCTCGAGTAGACCAACTAAATCCCCCTCAGCCCCATAAACCCTGTAACAACTTGAACGCTAATGGACTGGTCACGGAGGAGCCATGTTTGAAATAATGACTGTATATAGTTGGCTTAATGAGCGGCAGGTTTGATCTGAAGTTTCATAAAGGTAAATAAATGCAGCAGCCCAGCCCTAGGCCAGTTCGACATGTGTAATTCATATTCCCTAAAATGTGAAATCCTCAAACAACCCGGGCCTTATACGCACTGTATGCATGCAAGTGTTGCTGGAGCGATCTTTCGGCGCCCGGCTATCGCTCCCCCCGGACACATGAAGGCGCTGTGGGGGCTGGGGGCGGCTGACATCACTTCAAAGAGATGGGGCTTGGAGATGGCGTAGAGCAGAAACAGTGCAGCCTTTATGCTCGCGTGGGTCTGGTCCATGGGAAAAAGTGTGTGCGAACCCCCTCCCTCCGCTCCGAGCCTGTGGTTACATACAGCAGAGGCAAGTGGACTTACAGGTGCTGCCTTCGGCCTGGCAGGGGAACGGCCCACGCAATGAGAGATTTATGATGACGGACAAAGAGCTGGAGAATGCGGAGACATCATAGAGGTTCTGTAAAAATGTTAATCTCCTCTGTGGGTCCACTGTGTTCGGCAGAGAGATGCTGAAATGAAGCGCGGGGCTGGAGGTGCAGGGTGGTATTTGGGATTTGTGCGGAGAGGAAGTTGATGATTGTTAGAGGAACAGTATTAGTTGACTTTTGAGCAATATCGTAGTGGTGAAAAAATACTCTAATAGGGTAAAGGGGTAAATACAGTATGATGAAATCGCTTTGTAACTACATGATAAAATAAAGGGCTGTCATTCACACACACAAAACGATTCATACATGTTTTTTATATTTTCTTACCTGATATGCAATTTTCCCGCTTTGATTGAATTTACTGCAAGCTTGTGACGTATTTGGCTGAGACTGGTGATTTCTGTCAAACTTCTCTCTATTCGACTGAAGATTGCAGCAGAACAAAACTAGCTAGATACCAACGTATTTTTGCAGATGAAAGTAGATGGTCCAATCTTTCAGAATCTGGTTTCATATTTTTCATAGTCACAGCACACAATAATCTGTGGGTCTTGAAAGTCAGCGAAATCATCAAAAACGGCCTTTTTCACATAGCTCTGTTGTGTTGGATTTAATTGAATGAAGTAGACCCTTATAATGCCAAACCCCAGTCATTAAATGCCAAAGAAACACATGACAATGGTTAAGATTATGGGTGTTACTGTACAGCACATACAGTAACACAATATAATAATATGGTGGGCATAAGACACGACAAAATAGTTCTGTAAAAAATTTAAAACATTAAAATTGTTTTAGTGGCTCTCTCCCCGGCAGTGTGCACGTGCTCTGTGTCGAACTCCAAATAGGAGTGTCAAGACCCACAGTCGGTGCTATGATTGAAGACATTTACAAACCTAATTTGGAGGCAAACTTTTTGTTTTTAAAGACAGAGAATTGCTCCATTCACAATGTCACAGTCTGAGGATTCTTTTGGGGATTTTGCATCATATGTGCCCTGTAAAGGTGAAACAGCACTTTCAAAATCCAAAGTCAGCACTGCAGCTGCTTATAATGATGTTGTTTATTTATTCTATTTTCCGTTGACTTTTTCCTGTGCGCATTAGAGCAATAATCGGATTATTTACTTCATGACCCACTTCCATTTGTGTCCATGCAAGGTTTAAAACTCAAAACGTTATGACCTAATGTTAAAAGAACGATTGAGTGTTTTCCAGCGGTGAGGATTGGCAGGACAAGAAAGCTCCATAGATGAAGCGGAGAGACTGCAGATGACGGTTCTACCTTTTAAGTCCATGTCAGGGGCTCATCAGGAGCTGTTTACACTTTAATAAATACATACAGGGAAGTGCGTCATGCTCCACCTCGGGCTGAGAGAGACACATCTGATTCACACGCTTTGGATCGGTGAGTGTGCGTGCGCGCTGCAAGAGGGAATGGATTTGGATAGACAATAAAAGCAACAATACGTCAAATGAAATCGATTGAGTAAAATGATATATTTCCTGTGCATGAAAAGGAATAAACATGTCTCTAATATTACGCAAAGGAGTGCAATAGTTAAGTCTAACCTAAACTCACGTCAACGTCAAAATGAAAACAAAGGAAGCGATGTGAGGGTGGCAGTAATGTATCGCACACACACTGAGACCTGCGGGCCACTGCGGCCTTCTGTGTCATTTCATACGGCCCTCTGCCTTGCTAACACAAATTACCTATGAGATTATAAATTCACAGTGTCATCCAGCCAACTTCAGCTCTGCCAAAACAGTACTGCTCTACCTCCTATTACCGTGTAAAGCTCTAAATAGCTTTTATCCAGTCATTAAATTTATTTGTACTTACTGACAAAGTTCCACAAAATTCCATATCTGGCGCTGATGTCGCTGTGATGAGAATGTAAACACTAGTACATGTTATAACCTATTTTAAATCTCAGAACAGACCAAACTCTTTCATAATCTGGATTGTCGGGCCCTGGATAAGTCTGGTAACCTGAGGTGGCCCTTGTACTGAAACGTTTGGACACTCTTGTTACAGCACTGTCCAACAACCGAAAAGGTTTAGAGCTGCATGTGTCAAAAGAGGTACGTTGTCAGGTGGAATGTGAAGAGTGACAGTTCAGGCAGAATCTGGAAGCACAGAAGGAACCATCCCCCCACATCTTGCAGCGAGATCTTGGACCCACCAGAGACGGTCTATGGTCTGTGGAGTGCAGTGGACTGGCAGGAGGTCGAAGCTATAGTTCCACATAAAGAGATTCTTGAAACTGTGCCTGCAAAGTGCTAAAACTGTTGGAATGGTTGGATTGAAGTCATATTCCTTACAAGAAGTGGATAAAAGTGATGCATAAATTTGACGTTTGCCATAATGTCAAATCAATCTGCATTCATTGTCTCATTTGGCGACGTCTCTTCAAGAAAACATACACAGCAAAACATTCTAATCTTGCTTGTGCCAAAACAATCTTTAGTAATTAAACTACATTTCATAAACATGTGCTTGTGCTGAGTTGTTATCTGGCACTTTACTATAGCATGACTATTTTCCATTGGCTCCACCACCAGTGTAGCTGCTGGGCTTCTTCCATTGGCTCTTTACACAGCCTCACTCTTCTGTGGCCTATATAAAACCTGGCTATCACCTCCCCATGTTAAATTCACGGCGTTTACAGTCTTCACACCTGCACCAGACCCGAAGCCCTCAGCCACACACAAATCACCCTCCAGCCACTTTATTTTCCCCCATATATTTTTAACCCAATGTAGTTTTTATGACATCTTCCAGAGGGCACACTATGATAACACTTGCCGCACGGTGTACATTGGCTGGGCCGGGCAGGTGTCAGTCAGTGGGGCCTATGCGCTTTTTATTAGGGCTGTTTCATGTTCTCGCCGCAGACGGACTCGGTATGAATGTGGCCATTGAGAGGAGCGGCGGGCAGGAAACCGTGTGTGAGAGAGGGGTATGTCTGCCCCGTCTGAAGTGTGCAGTGCTGGGGGGGTGCCAGGGGGGCCATGAGGGCTGACATCACTCCTTCCAGCGACTGGGGGGCCGTTATTGTGGCTGCCTGTGTTGGTTGGAGCTTATGGGAGTCGTACATTTCAAACTTTGTGCGAATAAGCAGAAGGTCGGCCTATAAAAAATGTATATGGAGTGTAAAAATGCTCAAAAATAATGTAGTAGTGGACATATTATGCATTATTTGTGTTACTTCTCGTCCATAAATCTGGGGGGCCTGGTTTTCACAGGCTTAAAGCTGGAGGAGTTTTTTGTTTCATAAATACAGAAGTCTTGTTTGCATTTTGAGAACAATTCTTGATCCAGGCTTGTATCAAATAAGGTAAATCCTCAAAATTGCAAATGTTTGTTGTCTTAAAACTGGGCCACCTGTTTTAAATACGATGATTTAATTAAAAAATGAAAGAGGAACAGAAACAGAATTCAAGAACTGTGGTAAAGCCACAATGGACCAATAACAATGGGGACACAGAGAGAAAGAGGTGAAACACATTATGTGTATGCCTTACACACAGAGTAGGGCATACAAAGAATAGAGGAATTGGACAGGAAGTAAACATGAAAAAATACAAGAAATCTGAAATTACAAAATAAAGAAACCCAAAATCATAATGAAATCCACACTATGACAAAAAGTTTCTCTCAAAACAGTTTTCACATGCATGCATTGGCCTCTGACACATCTTTAGAAAAGCTTAGGCTTAAGTTAATTTCTTGCTCAGCTCTCAGCGATCCATCGATCCATTTTCTTCCACTTTATACGTTGCCAGGTCTCATGGGCGGCAGTCTAAGAAGTCCCAGAATTCCCTCTCCACGCACTTCCTCCAGCTCACCCAGGGGAATCCCGAGGCGTTCCCAGGCCAGCTGAGAGACATAGTCCCTCCAAGGTGTCCTGGGTCTTCCCTGGCCATCAGGAAGCATCCAAAACCAATGCTTAGGTTTCCTCCAGGTGCTCCAGTTTTCCTACCACTAAAAACATATACAATAGGCAAAAATCCACCAGATGGGTCCCCCGGGCGCTGCATTGTGACCTCTGCTCCTGAAAGGCCCCAGTGGCACTGAAGGTTCAAATGCAGAGGACAAATTTCTGGGACAAGAAAGTTGAACTGAACTGATGTCCGAGCCAAAGGTATTGTTTATGAAAAAAACTATCAGGTATCTGCCCTTGGACCAATGGCTCTATGTATTTTTCATAAATGTAATTCTTTCATCTGTGTTGGCAAAATGACAACTTCGTAAAGTCCTTCAAGACAACAAATGTTATGCTTAAAAGATATACAGATTTAAACTGAATTAAATACCCCAGCTTTAACTTGTTTTGTACTCAATATATTGCAATTAAAACCATCACATTTCACTGGCCACACTTCACACACACCCCCACCTTCCAATCATAACCAGCTTAATTACAGAGCCTTGCCTTTACACCATACATTATCACCACCGCTCTAACCACCAATTATGGCCCAACATCGGCTGTAAATCTGCCCGTCTTAATAAGCCAAAAGTGGGACTGTGTGGAGCAAAGAGAGAGAGAGGGGGGTGGGGGGTACAAGTCGGCACTCGCTCCCACATGTCCCAAACAGACTCCAGGCTTAAACATATTAGGCTGCATGCAAAGAACCGTGCTCCCAGGCGAAATTTATGAAGGCTGACAGAGCAGTGCGGGCCAAGCTCTCATTTTCACCACACCGAGTTTAAAGGTGCAATCTGGGTTTTATTTGGTCGTCCCCCGTCACATGGTTAAAAAGCCTGAGTCGGGGGGAAATAGCTCGGTGTTCTTAAAGCCGTATAACTCGATGCAAATGTTACGGCACTCCACCAAGAAGCTTTGATGCAGTATATCAGCTGTAACAGGGCCTGATGTTCCGCGGAGGTTTTCAGAAGGCACTTTGTACGATGCCAGTTTGAGCCCAGTAATGATGGGCGCCACGTGTTTCATTTGTAGTTTTTACGACGGAGATTTGTGTGATCTGAGGAAGCGCCGAGTAAGAATGGCGTCGTTATTGTTCCTTCACTTTGAATTACAACTGATAAGAGGCAAAATGCGAACCGCGGATTTGGCGACAGAGCTTGCTACGGCTGGAATCAACGCACGGGTAATAGGAAGCATAACGTTAAATGACCAATTTCAAAGCCCGGAAGATAAAGCTGTGATTTCAAACAACTGCGTTTACTCCCATGTAATAACAGTTTTAGTTGTGGCTGATGTCCGGTGAGTTATGGCTTAGAAAATGATTCCTTATCATTGGAAAGAAATTCAGATTATTAGGTATTTATAGTTTTTGTGTGAATGTGAAATATTTTTAGTTTTGTCTGTTTTTTTCTTTGGTGTTGTTGTTTGTCTAATATTTCTGTTGTTTGTCCTTGAATATAAAAAAAAAGGAACAAGCAATACGATAAGGCGGCACGGTGGCTGAGTGGATAGCACTCTCGCCTCTCAGCAAGAAGGTCCTGGGTTCGAATCCCGGCCGGACCAGGGCCTTTCTGAGTGGAGTTTGCATGTTCTCCCCGTGTCTGCGTAGGTTTCCTCCGGGTACTCCGGTTTCCCCTACCACTAAAAATATGTACAATAGTTCTGGCATGCGCCTCCTGTTCGGCGACCCCACTCCCATCTCTGTGTGGAGTGAGAGACAAATGCCCAAAAAAATAACAATTGTAAACCGCTTTGTGGCTCTGGTCTGTGAAAGGCGGTATATAAATAAAGCTTACTTACTACTACTACTGCTTACTACAATAATCGTGGATGTGGAATATTATAGATGGTTTTTATTTTGATCCCCTCAAGTAAAAGAGCCAAAGTAAAAAGTAAGTTTTTATTTAGTAGTTTTTGTGGTCAACAAAAGTGGAAGTTGAATCTATAGTCTGTGCCCTGAAATACTGCCTTGCCTTTGGTTGCGAGCTATAGATTTGGACTTTTCATATTGGTCAAAACTGATCACTTGGAGCTTGGAGTAGAGTCACTGCTCGCGTGCAGGCCAGCGTAACTGCAGAGAGAAACGAGGTAGTGGTAGCATCCGTATCTAATTCTGAATAATTATTTAAAGATTTAAAGATTTAAAGATTTAAAGATTTCAAATAGTATAACTTAAGCTTACATTTTCCTCGGACTATGGATAAAAGAGGAACTGAGGACTGAATGGCTGAGGAAGGCATTCTCTTTTTCATTTTCTGTCTAAAAAAGCAGAGAAAAAAAAAGCAGAGACAAACATACATGCAAAACTGATGAAGAAACCATTGATGATGGATATTGTATGGTTTTATTTTGGAGGTTTGATACTAAGGCTCCCCATTGCTTTAAAGAATTAAAGCTACACTTGACAGAGGGAAAAATGCATGTCCTGTTGTGTCAAAGTCCAAACGTTCAGATTTGAACATGGTACATTTACAAAACCAATCAAAACTGACCGTATAAACTCAAAGCATAACATACCACACATAACTTTTGATTTGAAAGAAGACTCAATCTGAAGTTGCCAAAAATAGCAACACAATCTGGACATGGCTCGGTCAGCTGTCTGTCAAATACACACTTTCTCCACGTCTCTATTCATTCTTCTTTATTTATTATGAGACTGTGAGAAGGGGCTTGACTTGAGTGCTTAGTTTTGAGACTAGACCAAACTGGTTGTTTGAGAAGGTAAATTTTATCTGGGCTTTTGAGGCTCTCCAAAGCCGCTCGTGTTTCGCTGGGAGGCCGCGGAGTCAGCGGTGTGCGTTACCTATGGCGATGATGTGGAGCGCTCAAACATTTTTCTTGCACTTGATTCTGCGAGCGTAGGTGTTACTGGTTTTATCAAAGCAACCAAAACATTTCCTCTTCCTCTCTGTTTCACTGAGGAATGAAAACAGACCCACCTTATTCCTGCCCTCTGTCACTCACTCTGTGTGGCTGTATATGGCAACGCACAGGGGCCACGCTCAGAGAGGAGCCTCAGACGGGCTTCATAACATTGGTAACGTTGTGAGGACAATTGTGTAATCACTTTGGGCCATTTCTGGGTCACATTTCTTGGTTATTCTTGTAGAAGGTGCACATTATAATTTTGTTGGGAACCTGCAACATATCGGGTTATATGATATTAAACCATAGTATTAAACACAAACACACATTGGCCGACAGTGGCCCACCATAAGACCTACTTCATGACTCCCACTGTTGTCGTTGTGTCCTTGGGCAAGACACTTGACCCCACTTTGCCTGATGCTCCCCTGGAAGATCAAGGCTCTTGTGGACTCACCACCTGCAGGAGGATCAAGGAGGGACTGGTGCTATGTGTACTGGGTGCAACTCTGACCCAGAAATGGATTAAGGGGAAGACGATGGATGGAATAAACACATCAGAAATTGCAGGTATTTTTACAGCAAAAAAAAAAAAAACAGACTCTGACATTGACCAGACCCGTGGCAAATATGACCTTTAGCTATTGTCCGCCCAAGAGTCTTGGCACAACAACAACAACATCAAATGAAAAATCACCTCAAAGCTGGGGTACCTTACATTCAAAGCACACACAATTGAACATAGATTATTAGTCTAATCACCTTTTTTGTGTTAATCCTTTGACTTGAAATTTACTGTATGAATGAATGGTGATAAATGTCTAAATTTGAGCGTGCTGCCTCCTCTTACCTTGAAATGTGGAGGAGCAGTGTCTCTACTCTGAGCTCCTCCCATGTGACCATATATCTTTAAGAGATTGTGAAACCACCCTGCAGAGGAAACCCATTGTATATGTGGTTGTGTCCTTTGATTCATGAACATAGACTAAAGAAAGATATTTTGGTGAAACAGGATAATGAAGCTGAAGCCCAAATTCAGACTGAAAGACCCGTGAAGGCCCGCCAATCACAGAGCCCGGCCAGCCTCTCGAGCCTCCACCAATCACTCAGCCCGGCCGGCCTCTTGAGCCTCTGCCAATCACTCAGCCCGGCCAGCCTCTTGCCAACCCACTAACAGCAAAGTGGGCAGTTTAAAAGAAACCACTTCCTGATGATCAGCTTAGTTCCTAATGCTCTTAACACCCACCGCCTCCCCAGCACCTCCTCAAGCTCCTGCAGCTCCTGCCCTGGTTCCTGCTCTGGCCTCTTCTCTGGCTCCTGCCCTGGCTCCTGCTCCTCCTACGGCCCCTTCACGCCATGCTTCTAGACACCACCAGTGCTTGACCCTGGTGGATCTGAGATCATCTACAGCAGCAAATGAACTCTCCTCTGCAAGTGTCACTGCCGGGCTCAATGCGCCAAACAAATACATATTTTTCATGCATTCATGTTTCTGTCAGATTGAATTTTGCCTATTAAACATGAAGACCAATTGAAGGTCTTGATAATGATCGTATTGAATGTTAAAATGCATCCAGTATGTTTATATGGCACAAGTGGAAACCAGATACTGTAGCTAATGATACATGTTATTGACATTCACTGATCCAAAGTTTGAATACTAAGTCAAAGTTTGAAAGTCGGATAAAGCGCCTTGCATGTGGACTGGGACCAAAGTTGTCAGACCGGTTTGGGATTTTGTTTTGGTCTGTAAAGGTGATAATTTTTTCCTCCACCCCCCAACTTGAACATAAAAATAGATTACATTCTGACGACTTCTTTGAGTTAGGTCTCATACCGGTGTCTGTCCTCCTCACATTCCTCTGAGCCACAAACAGCTGAACATAAACGTCCTGCTATGACCCTGCCTTTGAGTTGCACTTCTGTTTGTGGACTTCAGAGCAGGCCTCCCCCAATCCCCCTGAACCCGCACCCAGACCAGTAAAACCAACAGACGCCCGGCCCATTGTCCCGGGGCAGGCCTGGAGAGTGTGTGTTGGTTTGGCCCGGGACACAGGTTAGCATAAGGTTTGGACAGCACCAGATCCCACTTAATCCCCCCAAAGAGCTGTGTGCTGGACCTCCACTGATCCATCCTTCACTTGGAAATGCATCGAAACAATATGTGCAGGTCATGACATGGACTGTTCAAAGTTTTATTGTTGAACTGCTTAAAAGAAATGCCTATATCCTCTTTCAAAGACTCTATCTTCCTGCCTGCAATAGGGTTGCAGCATTGAAACCAATTTTATTTGGCCCTCAGGCTTCTGGTTGAGTTGGCGCAGATGATCATAATACTTTTACTGTATATTTTGGGTAATTCCTCTAATGGCCTGCGATGAATGTTCCAAGCTCTTTCAAAGCTACAGTGTGGCTCTGCAGGCATCCATCTAAATTAAATGTTTTTGTTAGAACACTAGCATGGCTAACACCAGACTAAATATCACAAGTACTAATGAGGTCTGGGAAACATCCTTTAATTTTTTTGCCAGAGAGATGTGGTTTGTGATTGTCCATAGCCATTCATTGGGAGCTACAAATGTCTATCATAAGCGTCTGCATACATATATATACGCCAATCGTATTAATTCTATCCAAGAATGTGAGTCGTACGATATAAATTCACCGAGAAGAAACAAAGGGAAAAAAAGTTTGTACAAGTTAAACATAAGATAAGATGAATTTGATTGATCTCACAACTGAGAAATGCACATGTCAAATTTACATGTACAAAATTTAGGCCCAAGTCCTCAGTTTGAAAAGATTTGAGGGCATTTTTTTCAGTCTGTAAGTGCAGTAAGAAATAATCTGAATTTATAAAGGACATCTCACAGACCAAGGTCACACAAAGCCCTTTACAATGATTTGGAATACCGATATTTTGAAGCCCGTAACTATCACCATCCTTTCATTCATTGCATTCATACCTCAGTTTGGTGAGTAATAAGAGAAAATACAGTATTATTTGATTGATAGAAATTATGACAACAATAATTTCATAGGCAATTCTGTTGTAACATTCCAGTCTTGGCTAAATTGTAAAGGCTACTAAAAAAAACCCATCTTTTTGGATGATAGACTTGGAAGATCGTTTTGGTGTGGTTTTGAAAGCTCAGCAATGGGCCATCAAGTTGAAAAGTCCTTGGTGAAATACACAGCCAGTTCCCATTTGCAGTTTGCGCAAAGTAATTATTACAAGCCCATGCAATCATAATATTTACCTTTGAAACTAATTTGCTTTTTTGGTTTATATTTAGAACGTCATTACTCTGCTTGATTTTTATAAACACACAGATTTCGGCCTGTTCCAAAGCTACCAATTGCCAGTAATTGCTATTGATAATAAATCTGCACAATAAAAGTCTCTTCTCTGTCCATTTCACCATCACTTCAAAGCCACATGTCAAAACACTTTTCTCAATTGATGGGGGAAGTGTAATCCTAATTTGAGCCCATCCCAGAAGATTTCATTAGCGAGACTTAACCTAACCCTAACCCCACACTTCACCTGCTGTAATTGCATGTTTTGAGGAAAGCTCCAATCACAAGTCACATTTGTCCGGACAGTGGAGTCTGAAAGTATGTGGTAGAATGTTCTCACAGAAACAAAGAACGCTTTCTAAGTCTGACATTACTTACCCTGGGCATGTGTACAGTGAAGTCACTCTTGCTATATGTCAAGCGTGCCTTCTCACAGTTCAAATGGTCAGCGGTGGTGTGATGCACGAGGCCAATGTGGAAGGGCACCTAATGGGAAGAACATGTGCTTGTTTTAGAAAATGCAGCTAATTTTGGTCTTCATAGTAAAAGTCAAGACAATTATGAGATTGCCCATAAAAGCAAATTTTGGGAGATTCAGATGCTGCATTCAGAAAGCATTATTGATCCCAGAGAGAGATTAGCCAGGATGGACTTGGCTAGTTTTCAGCACCTGCTTCTCCCACAGAGAGTGAAGGTGTCCGAGTTTAACTACAGAGTCAGTGTTAAGTTTTTACAAAGCTCTTGTTTTTGTCCTTCATCGTCAGGCTTTGAAATGAGAAGGATTTTAATAAAGTTACAGTAAAAGGTGTTTTCTTGTTTACGTTAAAATAGCTTCCTCAAATATCCTCAGATGACTCGGGTGTTCTGAGGCTCGCTTCTGAACCGGAACGCATCGACATCGACTGGTTTTTATATGTTTGTGTATAGGTAAAAAAAGTTGAAATTCAGCCTAAAAAGATTTCAGTCATTAAACATTGTCCGTGTTTGTGCTTGCTCTTTTTGTTGATCGCCAAAGACTGAATAAATAATAAACAAAACTAACTTAGATCTACCTGTTTGTTGATACAAAAGTACTTCCCTGAGGCATTACCGTGTTCGAGATGGATGTGGAGCCATTTTTCTGTTTACAAAAAGCATTGGACCAGATCCATAGTTTATTACAACAAGTTTATTATTGTTATAATGCTACAATGAATGCTAATGAGATGTCGATAGCACTTTAAACTTTTTAACTATTCTGCAAGTGACTCCAATACCTGTGAATAATACTTAAGATGCCTTTAAATGTAGTCAGTTTTAGTAAGTAAGTAAGTAAGTAATCTTTATTTATATACCGCCTTTCACAGACCAGAGTCACAAAGCGGTTTACAATTGTTATTTTTGGGCACTTGTCCTCTCACTCCACACAGAGATGGGAGCGGGGTCGCCGAACAGGAGGCGCATGCCAGACCTATTGTACATATTTTTAGTGGTAGGGGAAACCGGAGTACCCGGAGGAAACCTACGCAGACACGGGGAGAACATGCAAACTCCACTCAGAAAGGCCCTGATCCGGCCGGGATTCGAACCCAGGACCTTCTTGCTGAGAGGCAAGAGTGCTATCCACTCAGCCACCGTGCCGCCCTACACTTTTACACTACTGCAGAACATTTTGATTAAATAAACCCAAATTATTTCATGTTATCTTTGGTCTCTTGTGGAGTAGAAGGTACCGGATGTCCTTATTACCTCCCAACTGAAGTGCAAATGTTAATCTATGCAATGTGTACACAACCAAAGGGAACTGTGGCCTTCTCCTGACTGAATGGGAACTGGGGGATAATGTAGATGAGTTCTAGATGCTGGTAAACCCCTATTGTCCTGGAATAGACCTTATAAGTAAATCCCACGCCATGCTTTGTGACCCTGTGTCTCATACCTCTGTAAACGCTGTTACGTACGAGCCCTTACACACAGGTCCTCACCTCCACCTCCTCCATATATACCGCCCAGAGGAAAGACTTGATCTGTTTGGGGCTGTGGGGTCGGCACGCTGCCCCAACAAATCCAGAAACTCATAGCACCGCGCACGGTTTTGATTTATGGCAGCACAACCACATTTGATATTCATTTCCTCGACTGTGGCCAGCTAAAAAAACAGCCGCTGCACTGACAATGGAGCTCCAGTGTGTGCGTCCAGGGCCTGCGTGCGTCACTCCTATTTTGGGAATGTTTCGGGGCTCTTTCGCTCAAATACGCTGCAGATGTTTCGGATTGGACCAACACGTATAATGAGCAATTATTGAAAACACCTTCAGGTTGCCCAGGGTTGTGCTTCATTTTGTGTAACCGAAGCTGCGGGTTTGCGGAGAGAGTCAAAAGATCCAAGAGCTTTAGATGGAGAAAAAGAAGAGAAAAACAGGCGTTCAGACCTGAATTTTATAACATCAAGAAGAGAGATTGAGCAGAGGAAGGGGGTCAGAGGAAAAGCTTTTTTTATATTAGATGCCTGCTCTTTCAATTTGGATAGCCTACATATTTGAGTCTGAGTAAAATATATTGGATTGAATAGACAGAAGAATATAAACACACATTACCCCCTTATTCTAAATGATAAGTTTGAATATTGTATGTGTTTACCTTTCAAAACAGAAGTTCAACCAACCAAAGGATAAAGAAAATACAAAGGTGAGTTCATATTTACTTGAATTAACTCTTGAGCTATAACTTGGTACAATGCATCTCTTGTTAATGTTTGTCACCTTAAATAGCTAAACTAAACTAAACATTTTTGAAATTCACAAAGCACTTTATGATTTTAGTGCATTTAAACACAGTGATGACAAAAGCCAGACACCTAACGCTCTGTCGCACCGATATCACTCTTCACATTCAGACCTATTGTACAGATTCATAGTGGTATGGGAAACCGGAGCACCCGGAGGAAACCGAGGCAAACACAGACTTCACGCAGAAAGGCCACTGCCTATCAATGCTATTACTGCTGTAAATTAAGTACGTTCAACCCACCTCTGCTCGGACCTTTCTTATATATAAATTCTGGTAACAGGAACTACTACTACTACTACTACTACTACGACTGCTACTACTACGACTGCTACTATGACAACTGCAAATGAAGTTAGTTATGCCCACCTCTGGCTTTTGTATGTGCATGTCAATTACAAAGAGAAAGAAGAGAGAGGATAAATGGATTGACTTTGGCGGGAGCAGGGTCTGATGTGGGATGGTTGCAGGCGGGGGAGGAGGGGAGGCGGGGGAGGCAGGGGGAGTGGAGCTTTCTCAACAGTGCATTCCTGAGTGCGTGTCGGGACAGAGCCAGCGCTGAGGGCCACGGAGGCGCTGTCAGAACAGGCCCTGGTCCCGGGACACAGCGGATGAGTCACATTCACACGTCCTTCTTGTCTGGAAGGATTTTATTCACACTCTCATATGTAACACGAGACATTTACAGAGGGTTCAATGAGGCTCCATTCATATGTGCAGTTCTTTAAAGTTTACACACGCAGGCCGAAATGACGATATTTTTGGCCACATGTCCCAGATTACGAATGAAAACGCACAAAGTCTTTCACTTTCACTCACGCCCTTTATTGTCAAATTATAATAAACAGAAACTACTCTTCTGACCCTTATTTTCCCTTTAACATCTATAACAGCTTGGAGTCTTTTCTGGTCGTTGTGGATGAGTTTATTTATCCTCTCTGATAGTAAATCTGTCTTCTTAGCTGTAAATTGCGAGGCTGCCTTGCATGATGCAGGTTTGAGGTCTTCACAGAGCAGCTCGATGATGTTAGAGTTTGAATAATGAATCAAAATCTCTGGCTTGGTGTGTGACAAGTACAATAAAATATGTATTATTGAAAAGGAATTTATGCAATTAATTCATAGAAATCCAACTCATTTAGTGGTAGAAGTGCAAAATTGCATTCTGCTATTTTAATCATTAATATCTAACATATGATGTTAGAAGTTCAGCAATAGAGAGAAAGTATTATGGCTAGAAATAGAAAGTATTTGAAAGTCAAACTTTTGAAAGCAGAAAACAGCTCTGTCCACGACACAAACATCTGAGGATGTACCATGTTTAAAACAGAGCATTTGGACAGATGGTAAAGGGGAACGTGTCTGTCCCGGTTTGTGACACAAATGGAAAGAAGCACTGGTTTCAAACTGGTTTTGTTTATTTCATGAGGATGAAATAAATTCTCCTGCTCCCACTATGTATTAGATGTACATATATACTTTACATATATACTGTACATATATACTTTTGTTTGTGAAATTATAGTAAAACAACAAATGCCAATGCATTGAATGTGTATGTAATGTACATTGTACTTGAAATAAACAATCAATCATTGTTTTGTTATTATTCTGGTCTAAAAATCTGTGTCATGTAGGGCTTTAGGCCAAGTATCCAAACTTCAGAATCAACTTTTAAAGACCTTGGGGATAGATTGGCAGCCACACCCCTGTCTACGACAGCTGTGGCTACAAAAACTGCCCATTCAAAAGTCAATCTCCACTTTCTCTCTTGACCTCTCTCACCTCAATCTGTTTCCACAATGTTTTTAACATCCCTACAGTTTCAGTTCTCTGTCTTTTATGACTGGCCGTATTATGAGACATATAAATTGCTACAGAAACATTATTCTTCCATATTGCTGGAATTGCCTGAACAGCGCTTCTCTTCTCACCGTGGGTTCATTTTCTCTGCAGCTCGGAGGTCTCGGCTCTGGATTTGTGGTTTATTGTTTCTGGACTCTTGTCGGGACGTCCTATTCACACGCCCTCCACCGCTGTTACTTCTGAGTGGTCTGACCTTTAACGAAGCAAGCCACAGTTTTAACGTCCCAACCAGGAAATGTCTGAGAGAATCAAAGAAGTCAGTAACAGGCAACCATGGGGCATAGGGCCGACTTTTACTCAAGGTTCAACTAACATCAAAATAAAGGAGACATCATTACACGCTTTTTACCACACCGCAAAAAGATCATGATTTCAATCTTTTTCACACTATCTCATTTATCAACTTATATTAAAAAGTTTGTATTTGTTTATGTATGTATTTATTTCTTGGACCCTGATTAGTTTTAATAGCATTAGTATTAGTAATAGTAAAGGCTATCCTTCCTGGGGTCCAAGAAAACGTAGAATTGATAGGTCTTCAACAGTATATTGTAAGAGCCATCTTCAGAAAAACGTTGTTATTAATGTTTATAGAGAATTTATAGAGAAGCAGGCATTGACTCATACTCATAATATGTTCAGAGTGAGGGAAAAACAAACAGAAAGACTGATATCATTGGTATTTCATCATAATTCAAGCGTTATTATTGTAAGGAAGACGTACTGTATGTTTATGCAGCCGAGTGTGAAGCGGCTGGGATGAGAATCAGCACCTCCAAATCCGAGGCCATGGTGCTCGGCCGGAAAAAGGTGTCTTGCCCAAGTGGAGGAATTCAAATATCTATAGGGTCTTGTTCACGAGTGATGCGGTCGCTGTGGTGAAGAGGCAGCTAGGAAAGGCAAAGCTCCCTCCCTCACCTATGATCATGAGCTTGATAATTTTTTAATCTTTATCTATATAGGGCCTTTCACAGACCGGAGTCACAAAGCGCTAATGTGGCTGTTGAGAAGGTCACATGACATTTAGCCAACTTCAGATCTGTTCATTTTAAAGCTCATAATCGAGGCAAAACAGTTTTACAATCCAGATTTTACGCCCCTGGACTAGTCTGGTTAACCAAAGTGACCCTCTTACTAAATAATTTGTACACCCCTTGTTCTAAGAAGTACAAAAACAATCATTTTGGTGGACAGTGAGACTTTTTGCGGCCATTACAAACTGAGCTTCTACGTCTCTATTACTGCCGAGATGTCTGTAGCCTCAAAGTGTGCGACAGGAAACAAATCAGATAATCTCCGTGGCAACCATCATGATCCTGGTCTCCACTTGTTTGGACTCGTCGGGAGGTAAGAGAACACCTAGAGCCAGCACGAGTTTGTGCCCCGCGGCTCTGAACCGACTGTGTGGAACTGACTGCTGTTTGGGCTTGTCAGTTAACGACACACAAACTCTCTTCCTGTCCCATAAAAAACACACACAAACACACACACACACACACACATACAATAATGGGTTTTCCTTCGTTAGATTGATTTATAATCGTTTAAAGCCACACAGCCACATAATAACTGTCACCGTACTGAAAGAGGGTTGCATAACGATAACAAACCAGCTTGATTATTGAGACATCTAAAAACCAATGAGCGACCGTTGTGATATAACAGCTTAAACACAAGTGCACAGGCCGTGTCTAAGCCCATATACCCAAAACAGTAATGAGCAGGTGAGTATGAAGACCAAAAAACAGAAATTCATATCTATTGTTTATTAAGTAAGTAGTAGTAAGTTTTTATTTATATACCGCCTTTTCACTGCAGATCTGAGTCTCAAAGCGGTTTACAATTGACAATTAACCTGTCCTTGGGCTTTCATTGGAAATAAAATCAGATAAAACTTTGATAAGAAATTTCAATGTCATCGCCCATAACAGCAGAATAAAAAGTAGTATATAAGAGCACTCAGATTGCACCCATTAAACTTATCAAAAATAATTCTATTGTATTTGGTCTTACTGTTATTTTTATAGGTACACATGTTTGCACACAGGTTTCTTCTGTTTGATTTTTAATGATTTTACTGTTTTTCTTTGGATTTGTTTTAATTAGTATTTTATTTGGAAACTGTGCCGATGAAATGTGTCAAATAAATAAATTGGATTGGAAAATAGATAATAAAATTAAAATTAGAATTAAATTTAAGTAATACAGTAAGATGGTATAAATAGAATAAAATAAAAATTTGGAGCTATATATATTTCAAAGGTATTTACAAGTGTGTGTATTGTACTTTAGCAGCAGAGAATTTGACCAGAATAAACAATAGTGACAATATCAGCGGGTAAAGTGACTCGTGAATGACATAAATATCAGATGAATGGATCTAGTGGCGAGTGAATCATCATCAGAACAGGTGAATGTCACGTCCATGAGTTGCGACGTGTTAAAAAGGTTGGAGGGCTTATGTTCTTTCAGCATCATGAATGTTCACTCGGAAACGTGTTTGGACTCGTTTCCAAACTTTGCATCCTTCAGGAGTATTGTAAGTATAATCTAACCAAGGTGTGGCCGAACCTTTGACCTGACGGGCCAAACCCAACGTGTTTAGGCTTCGAAAGTTGCCATCAGTAAATCTGCAGAGATAATTACCACTTTAATAAGATCGTTTAATTACTGGTCTTCTTAAGAAAAACAACTTGAATATCTCCTGTTCACTTCATCCAACTGTCAGCACACCAGGAAACGTGATGACAAATAAGGAAAAATGTATCGTAATGTAATTTGAGCACATTTTGACTGCCTTCAAACAAGATTTGCCAATGAAACAGGCAAAATTATCTTGTGTTAAAAACATGGAATTGAGAAAATAAAGCAATATTGAAATAAGGTTAAATGTTTTTGTCCCATTGGCAAATATTGCTTTAAGAATGTACTCAAATTAAGATAAAAACCACTCGATTCAAGTAATTATTACCTCATTCTTTATCATTTTTTGTAGTGCACTGCTCAGGCCATTATAGACCTTAGACACTGCCCTGTTCACTCTGACTTTTGTTGTAAAACATTGTCATCAAAACTTCTTCAGCAGTTGTGTAGCGCGGAAAGAGAGGGACATTTTTATTTTTCCATTTTTTTCAAATGTGAATAATATACAGGTGAAACTTGAAATGTTTTTTAGTTGGGGTTTTGACCAGCTGTGAGCAAATTTCTATCATAACAAAGAAAAGGCGACATACATTTCACTTTGTGTTTAATGAGTTACATTTCAGTTAAATTATAGAAGTAAATAGATTCTTAAAGGCAAACGTAGCTTAACATGATCACGTCACGTTAAGCTACATCACAGGGGCAATTTATGTCATGTACCGACGTGAAGGTGACTGTGTACTGTACATGTAGGTAAAAGGTACAGAAAAGGCTTCCTGCGTTCAAAAGGCCTTTGCAACGTGAGAGAGTGTAATCCAAATCCAAACACTATGATGAGAGGATGTGTTGTGTCGTAAGTGTGAGG
This sequence comes from Knipowitschia caucasica, assembly GCA_964034765.1. Classification (NCBI taxonomy): domain Eukaryota; kingdom Metazoa; phylum Chordata; class Actinopteri; order Gobiiformes; family Gobiidae; genus Knipowitschia; species Knipowitschia caucasica. The sequence continues at coordinate 35,680,374 of OZ035835.1, forward strand.
TGTGGTTGTGATGTACAGGTATGATTCTGTGTGTGTGTGTGTGTGTGTGTGTCTGTGTGTGTGTGTCTGTGTCTGTGTGTGTGTGTGTGTGTGTGTGTGTGTGTGTGTGTAAGTAATAGGAAGTCACAAACTATGAATTTTCTTTGGCTCATTGTAAACTTTGTAATTTTTTTCATGTAACCTACAGTTGGAAATCTGGCTTTCTTCTGTCTTTGTGCTCTGTCCCTCTAAAAAAACTGAAATAAACTGACTTTTATTTATATTTCATTATGTTGTGGTTGATAATAATACTATTATAAGTTGGATTAAAACATGATTCTTTCTCTGAAAATGTTTGTCTTTTCTAGATCCCAGCGAATAATAAACTGATTACATAAACGTGTTTTGGCAGTTTGATACTTGCCTCACATCCAACTGCTCCATGTGAACAGTGCGGTGGCGTTTTGACAGTTGTCGTTGTTGACCTCAAAATCAGACAAGGAAAAACTGTTGAGTAACTGAGGCTTAAATCCTGGTCCCTGATTGGCTGCTGGGAACAGTGTATTTGGCTTCAAAATATTGTTCCAAAAACCAACTCAACGTACTGTATCACAAAAACTGTGGGGCAGTTAAAACCTGTTGGAAAACAAACAAGCAAACAGTATTTTAATGCTTTTTAGTATAAGATTTTGTGAATATGTTTTCACGGTACAAAGGACATGACTTACTATAACTACAATAACTAATAAGCATCCATGTTTTGCCTCTTTATCTGGAACAGGGGCTGTAGAGGCAGCAGTCTGAGCAGTGCTGCCCAGACTTCCCTTTCCATCAACCCTCGAGGGCAGTGACCTCCAACCTGTGACTCGGGAGCTACCAGTAGCTCGCCAACGCCTTTCAGGTAGCTCTTCGAAGGAATTTAACATGGTCAACATGGTCCTAAATTAAAACATATTAAGTCATTGCCTCAAATGTAACTATAGATGTTTTCTTTGTGTTTACTAATACAGGCTTATACGTATGTATACGTATAATATATACGTATGTATACGTATAAGTATACTAGTAGCTCTCCAAACCATGGGAATTAAACTTAGTCCTCAAAGGGCCGGTGTGGGTGCAGGTTTTCATTTCAGCCAAGCAGGAGCCCACCAGACTCCTCCCAATCCCCTCCAGTCCTCAAATTGAGTCTGCTGTGCTCTCGCTTTGTTGAAATAAAACCTGTGGCCAAAACGACCCTCTGAAGTCCCAGGCCAGCTGAAAAACATAGTCCCTGCAGCGTGTCCTGGGTCTCCCCTGGGCCCTCGTCCACCTGGGTCATGCCCGGAACAACTCCCAGATGCCCAAGCCACCGGCTGGCTCGTCTCGGTGTGGAAGAAGTCCTGGTTGATGAAGCCAAAGCCACAGCAGCAGAATCCTGTGGTCCCCAAACCCTGGCTCCAAGTGGAAAGAGACTGAACCGGTGACAAAGGGCAACACTGAAAGAGCCGACATGTACGGTGTCGATCAACGCATCAACGCAAACAAAATATACAGTCCTTTTACTAATATACAAAAGTCTTAGATATATATCCAGTCTTTACTCCTTATACTGTTGATAATTGGCTGAGAGCTTGTAGAAACCATCAATAAAACATTATTTTCATAATTATGAACATTTGAACACCCCCAAGTCTGGGCATATGTCACTTATGTGTGTCTATATGTCTATTTCTTTTACTGGTTTCACTTTGAAAGTTGAATTGCAAAAAAATGTATAAACTTTTGAACATTGCTATGTCAAAAACATAAAATCCTTATTTATTAATTTATTTAGTTAGTTAGATAGTTAGTTATCAGGACTGGGTTACTCATCTGACAGCCTTTCAGAATCATGCAGCTAAAATCTGGAACAGTCTTCCTGAACATGTGAGACAGACTTCTTCTCTGACAATATTTCAAATCCAGGTTAAAACAGTTCAGTTCAGCTGTGCATACGACTGAGTGATTTTATCTTCACTCTTTTTAATGTACTGTGATTATTTAGTTTTGTTCAGCTCTTTGAGTTGCCTTGTGCATGAACTGTGCTATATAAAAAAACTTGCCTTGCCTTTCACTCATCCATCCAAATCAACCTGAACAAACGTTTTTACCTATTTCTACTGCATACTCTGCTCCAACACTAGTATTAATGTTGCCTTCATCTCTTTTGGTTGTAAATTCACATTTCGGCACGATCACAAAAGCCAGGCCCTCCGCTCCTCGGCCTTTCTCTTGATTTACAACAGCGAGGAAATAACAATCACTCCCATACAGCCCCCGACTCTCTCTTTGTTCACACATTTGTTTACTATTCTGCACGGAAAGTCCTCCAGGAATGTACAGGAAGAGGGTGTTTCGGAGGAGCTGGCTTTAATGGGGTTTTGGGAGGAACCAGAGCAGGGAGCCGAGGGGGCAGGGGCAGGCCGCTTAAGGTGGGCAGCCAGGCGGGTCCGAGAGGATTCAAGTTACCTCAGTCTTATTTATTGTGTAAATTTAATTAAAGAGTTTAGGCCTAATCCACAGCTGCAGGAAAAGGTAGAGCTCTGAAAATACCAATTTACTATTCAGCCTGGGCCCCGCTCAAATACACCCTCAATAAATCCTTTACTCTAACTGTTTGTGTTTAAGGCAGAAGATCTCACTGAAGATAAAGATGGCTGCTGTTGCCGGGCATTCACACACTATAGTTTCACCAAAAGACTAAAACTAAATGCTGCTTTCAACATGCCAGGAATTAGACAGTAGTTTATGCGTTTTTAAAGTCAAATGTCAATAATTCTGTCAAAATGGATACCAAAAATAAGGTTTTATTGCCTCAACATGACAGGTTTTGTAGATTTCCTGTCAGCTTGCAAATATCTAATTGTTTGTATATAGTATAAGAGATTTTCGGAATAAAGTATGCTTTCGTTTGTGTTTTACAATAGCCAAAAAATAGACAATTTTTATGCACTGTAAAAAAATGCATTCCTTCCATCCACTGACATGATGAGTGTGTCTCCTTTGGCATAAATCTATCTCTATGATATCTATCTATCTATCTATCTATCTTTATGTTGCAGACCTATGTTTTTATCAGTGCTTTTGTGCCTTGAGATCTTCTTTGGTGTGCCTTAATAAAAGTACATAATGTTTTAAGATATAAAGAATTATTGGCCTTTTTTATTTTCTAAATAATACACTTTGATGAGAATGACTTGTATCAGTTTCAGCTGTTTGTGTGCCATGTGAATACTTTCAAACAAACAAGGCGTGCCACGGCTCACACAGGTTGGGAAACACTGGTTAAAATGCTGCGTCGACCGGGAATAACAGTGGGAAAGCTTGTCGTGTTGTCTGGACCCGTGTCGGCTTTTCACCACGGGGAAGACAGCAACGTGCCAAAATAAAAGCTTCAAAACAAACCTCTGACTTTCAAAATAAGTCTTCTAAACTCACAGTGAAAAAACAGCTTATGGATTCAATTCTAATTTCTTTGGACTCTAAATTTCTCTTGATTTGGAATAGAAAGCTGTTAATTACAATTATTTTTATAATCATTCGTATTGGTTTAGCCCAGGGGTTGGAGTCTGTTGGAGTGAGCTGTAAGTGTCTGAGAGTGAGTTGGAGTGAAAACCTGTTTTTGTTTTGAGCTGGCAGTAAATCCTGTTTTGTTTGTCTGTTTTTCCTGCACTGTATATATTTCACCGTTCACTGTTTTTGGATCCCGGGCAGTGTGGGAGGGTCCCAGCTCAAAAGTGGCCAAAATGACGTGCGCTGACATGCTTGCAATACCACCCCGGGCCGATGGGGGTGGACCCGGAATAAGAATTAGCCAATGCTCTTACCTCTCAAAAACACCTTTACAGGATGGTCCAAAAGTTGGCTCTTGGCCCAAAGCTCCGTCCCACATGTGTGTCAATGTTGAGGGGGGTGAATTTTTTTGGACCACTCTAGTTTAGTCGCTGTGACGCATGCGCAGATGCGTTTTTTCACATTTTCCAGCCCCCGCTGCCATTTTGAATTACTCCATGAGAGCCCAATTAGTTAGAACGCCGGATATAGGCGTGACTACGTCCGTTAACTCATTCACTGCCCATGACGACAAAAGTCGTCATGTTGAATAGTAACGCTCACTGCCCATGACGAGTTTGACGAGTTTTTCGTGTTATTACACGGGAGGCTACAGTAATGTCTGGCGCACCTTGTGAATGACCCACAACACTGATATATAGTGCAAATGTACCTGTAATGATAAATCAACACCAGTAGGATGCAGTATTGCACCACAGGAGAGGTCATAAGTCATTGGAGAGAAGGAGGAGGAGTGTGGGAGTGTTTGGAGAGCGTGCTGCTGTAGCAGAGCGAGCGATGATAGCGTAGCATTGAGACGGATCAGCGATCTAGTTTAGCGATAGTATAGCAAGAGTGATGGCGAAAAAGAATAGTTATAAGCAGCTGACACTGCTTCAGAGATTGACTCGCGGATCAGAGAGTGAGGTCGAGAGGGGAGAGAGTGGAGACCCCGGTGGAGGTCCGTCTCTGCAGCTACATTTGCGCGGAGCAAGAGCCCCGAGCAGAGACACACCTTCCGCCTCTCGCAGCGTATCAGCTGCTGTTGTTACTGATGCCTCGGATTCGTTCAGAGAACCTGATCATGATTTATCGGACACACTCACAAACACTCACACGCACTCACTCACTCGCACACTGACATTCACACACACTGACATTCACACACACAGACACTCACTCACACAGACACTCACTCGCACACTGACATTCACACACACACACACACTCAAATTCACATGCTTCATTCTATTTTATACATCTATAGTTTTATTGATCTTTGTGTTGTTGTTGTTTGACGTTTTGCTTGATGGTATAGAAGAAAGTTAAATTTTCTATCTGTGAATAAATTGCCAACAATTTGCCATCAAAAGTATTATTTCAGAGTCATGTTTTTATAATTTTTGTAATGGAACAAGTGTGAAGATGTTTTGAGTTGTCACTAAAGCAGCAAAAATGCATCTAAAGTCTCTTTTCTGCTTGATATGTTCCTGTTTACATACAGCTCGTTTTCTCTGTTTTCTTGCTCAGACCAGGTGTTGTGGGTGAAAGTATGCTTTGTTCTATGGCGAATAACGCAAGAACGGTAAGAGGTAGAAACAAACTGTTTTTTTCAGAGTAAAGCAGAGAGGTGAATCTTTAATTTGGTGCCCTTGGTGTTTACATCGTCTAAAAAATGAATATTCTGTGGCACTTCAAAGTTGGGTCAAATCACCTGAAATTGCTGGCAGAATGCACTTCTCAAATCTGAAAATGCCTGGCAGTCAGTGAGTTAATATATACAGTCTATGATCCCGGGTGAGTAAATAAAACCACAAAAGTCAAGATTTTTTCCGACTACGCCATCATTTTTTCAATCTATTCAAACAAACCCCTCACAATTTCGAACCTGCACAATACTTATTTTAACATTAATCAATATAACAGACAAACAAACCTGGTTCGAAAAGGTATGTCCTCTCAAGTAAATTTTTTCCATTTTCTCTTTACTTTCGTTACTAACTCTGAGCTAGTCAAAGCTAGTTCTGTTATGCCTTAAGAACACTGTTGAAGGCTCTAGGATCCAAACGTCTTTTAGCCTTTGATTCCCACCAACGCTCCGGCACTTGTCATTAGAGGATTAGGAGATGCCTTCTTAATTAAACCCTATTGAGCACATACACACACTGTTTACTTTTGGCTTTAGGCGGGAGAGGGTTAAAGCAGCGAATGGGACTTTCCCTTCGAGATGTTAGACACAGAAAGTGATGGATTATATCAGTATAGTTGCAAAGTGGGAATTAAGTTTTAGTTTGGGACTCATGCGGTTCAAGCCACAAATGATACGATACGAAGTCTATTGACCGAAATGAAACACAAAAACGCACTTTATATTCTCCAATAAAACACAGATTATGAAATTATGTCGCGTGTGAATATGTGTGTATGAAGGCAGTGATTTCTTTTGGTATTTGTCTGTAAAAAAATAGAGCAATGGATGGAAAATAGCAGAAATGTTTTCATACAGTACCTTGCCTCTTAAGCTGGAAAACCAAACATTTAGTGATACAAAAATACAGAAAGGGTCTTGTCTAAGTAAAACGTTGTGAACCAATCAGACCACCCCATGCTTTCTTCATCTTATTGGAAAACATGTTATCTACCATATATACTGAGAAAGAGCCCTACGAGTCACAATTTGACGTTTTTGGGGCTGATACCTGATTGGCTGATGAGGGTTGTCCTCTCTTTTCCACTTTTCTGTCTGAAAAAGCTGATCTAACAAAGTGACAGAGGCTAAAAATACATGCATGTGAAAGCTAGTGATAGATCCAAACCAGAAACTAGTTAGATGGATTTTATTACATCGTTCCCTTTTTGCGGTCGGAAAGTTAGGTACCCCAGCTTTAATTAAAACGTCTAAGGACAGATGTCACCAATAATGACTAAAACCATTCACCACTGGCTACACTCTAGGAAAGAAAGTAGCTGTTTGCAAAAAGTGGGGTCACAACCTTTTTCCACCGCTCTTGAGAGGATGGTGCGTTTTAAAGGGGCTGAATCATCGGTGTTAATGAAGACTTTTAAAAATCCCAAATTGCTGTGTGTGCGTCTCAGTTGACCACTAAAAAACCACAGAAATGCCTGAGAGGGGATGCCTGCCTGTCTGGGACTCAGCTCTGCATGTTTTGGTCCGTCTCGAGAGAAATACATCCCGTCTTTTCTCTGCTTTTGCCTCCGTACAGCTAATGAATTATTGGAGGCTGGTGTCTTATAGTAATATTCGGTAAGCAAGTGTCTGTGTTATGTAGATTTGTGAATTAAAGGTGTGATTCTGTGCTTTGTGTCAGACTGTACGATGAGAACTGCTGACCCTGTACATGTCACTCATCTGTAAATAAGTAAATACTGCAATAAATACTGCAATTTCAGTTCTATTCAATTTCATCCACTCATCCTGCCCTATACAGTATGTACAGTATATAAGATAGATAGAGATAGAGAAGCATTTACAAGAATTTTTTGATGATTCAAAACATTTATTTTCCCTCATTTGTGTTAGAAGCCAAATAAACATGTTTTCTATTTTCAGTTTTCTATTAAAATTTTTATATAATATATAATCATAACCACAAAAGAAGATTCCATCCCCAGTTCCCCTAAAGCTGCCCATTCTTCTTGGTCAAAAGTCCTCCAGCTCCTTTAAATTCCCGGGCCGCCTTGCATGAGCTGCAGGTTTGAGAATGTTATAATTTTAAAACAGAAAACACATTTACTAGCGATGCAAGCAACCAATCCAATCCATCCATTTTCTTCCTCTTGATTCTTTTCTGGGTCGGGGGGGTGACAGTCAGAGCTGCACCCAGTCCACAGAGCACCAGCCCCTCACTGATCCTCCTGCAGGTGCTGAGTCCAGAGGAGCCTTGATCTTTCAACGAGGGCTTCAGGCAAAGTGGGGCTAAGTGTCTTGCCCAAGGACACAACGACAGCAGTCATCAGTGGGAGTCGTGAAGTAGCTCTTATGGTGGGCTCAAACCCACGACCTTCAGGCCCAAAGGCCAATGCTCTACAAACTGAGCCCCTGTCGCCCCTAATCCAATCCAACCCACTTTAATTATATTCAAGTTTCCAAAGTGCTGCACTGAAATAAAAACCACTGGCGAGGAGTTAAGAAACAATGTAATCTATGGATGGATAAGTACATTTTCAAGCAAAACTGTAAATTATTTGACAACCACCAATTATAATGATACATGTTGACCTTTTCATTCTCTATACCAGTTTTTCCCATAAAGTCTGGAGCGCCGCATCCCCATTTACTGATAAAAGCAAATGTTTTGAGGGCCTTCGCATTAAGGAGATTTAAATCAGGCACTCGAACTCTAAGCCCAAAGGAATGTTGGAACTGATAAAGTACAGGAACGATCTGAAAACTTTAAAAACAGCCCATTTGTGCCCTGCATCCTCGCTCCTTCAATGTAGTAAACAACAGACTTTTTCACAAAGATGTTGCAATAGTTTTTAGCGAAGCTGGAAAATTGCTGCTTCACCAGAGCTTCATGTCGAGTGTGAAGCGTAGTGGAAAATGTTCCGCTTAAAAATCACACAGTCAGAGTTGTGCGGAGCCTAAACACAGTTGATAAATATGGAAAACGCGCATGTGCTTTTGAATACGGAAAAATAAGCTTCTATTTGAGCCACTAACTGTTACATGTAAACAAGCTCCATTTGAAGAAGGAAATGGTCTCAAAATCACGCAATAAACAGTGTCATTCAGAATATTAGAGGCTGAAACATTTTGTATTTTTTGTGAGTCACGCTGGAAAATGTTAAGTATCAATGATTTTGTTCAAGTTTCTGGGCTCATGAATAGTGAAGTGACTTTAAAAACATTACATTTGCTATTTACCAAAGATTTTTTGGAAAGCCAGATATATTTTATCCCATATCTATAAAGTGTCACCCGTTTTTGAGAAAACTCTTTCAAATGTACTGCTTATAGAGGAATACAGTGTTTTGACAAATTTTCACTGTAAACCAGTGAAAAGTGCAATCTATGAAGTCATGCATAACTCCCCATTAAATCTGTAGTGTTAAAATAAAAAAGAGTATATACATTAATCCAATCCACCCATGTTGTGGATTTGGTTATTTTGACTTTTCATATTTAGTTTTACTTCCAGTCCTGTTCCCCGTGTGAAATGCACTGATGACCTGAGTCCACATGTGATGGTTTAGTTTAATGTGTCTCTACTGTAATGCATGCAGACACACTGATAAGAGGTTGATGAATAGAATGTCCTGTGATGTCACATGACCCTCCCAATCAAACTACAGTTATTACACCCACTGTTATTACATGGGGCAATCTGATCTATTGTAGGTGGAGCAGGGGTCAAATGCATGATTGTGTGTGTGATATTTAGACAGCAATACACAGGCCAAGCCAAGGCCTAACAAAACGATACAGAGCAAAGGATAAAAAGGCCTGATGATTGACACGTACCAGGACTGCGATTCTTCAAATACATCTTCTCTCATCTTATCTTGTATTGCTTTAGAACCTCATTGTCACTGTTAAGAATACTTTATTGTCCATGCAGGGGGAATTTGTCCTCTGCATTGACCCATTTCAGTACCATAGTCAGGAGCAGTGGTCGCCTTCGTCAGGACTACTGGAACCGGAGGATTTTTACCTAGAGTGAATATTTTGGGGCGATGGGGGGAAACTGGAGCGCCCGGAGGAAACCCACCTGAGGAGAAACATGCAAACTTCACGCAGAAAGGCCAGGGCCGACACGGGATCGAACCCACGACTGTCTTGCTATGAAGAATAAGCGATACCCACTCAGCCGTCATCATTCCTTCGAGACCACGAGAATCAAACACAAGCTCAAACACAAGAAATGCAATGATACAGAACGAAAAGAGCCATTGATCCATAAGGGGCAGATAACCAATGTCCATAAATGTTGATGAATGTGTCATGGATGTCATTTTTAGTTCCTATTTTTAGTTGTATTTTGTATCGTGTGTTCTCCTGTGTCTTTTTGAGTTTTACTTCCTGTTCTGTGGATTGCCCTGATGTGTCTCATACCCTGCTCTCTTTCCCTATTGTTGGCAGTCCATTGAGTTTTTGTTCCTTGGTTCTTGTCTTCATCCTCAGTTCCTGTGTTTTGCAATCAAATTATAGTATTTTTGCAGTTTTGTGTTTTGGATTCTTCCCCCTTTCCACCACGTGACAATATCGAGTGTCTGGATCATCACCACTGTCCTTAGACCCTCCTGCATTGGCGAGGAATATAGGGATTTTTCATTTCCGAACCAGAACCTACTGAAACGTGGACAGCTCCATAATGTGTGCTTGTGCGGTGTCCTCAGGCAGGACGGCTCAGGGTTGTGTAGCTCTGGACCCCTGAGGCGACGGGACCTCAGTTAGATGTTTGTGGACTGGACTGAGACCACACTCAAGATTCCACTAAAACAAAGTCTATTTAACTTGTGCTCTGGACGATCAGGTTTCAAGTAAGTGACTTCAAGTGTAGCCCGTCTGCTGATAGATGATGCAGAGACCAAAACAAACACATCTCCACCACTGCTGTTGAGAGCCTCAGTGTTTGACTGTCAACTTCCTGGCATCAAATTGCAATGAATGTTTCACACAATGACGGTGGACACAATTAGCTTGATATGATCCGGTGTTTGATGAGTTGATACCCTGAATTTGCATTTTTAAGTACAGGCAATTCTAATGTCTGGAAAATGAACCCCATGTGAGACGTTTTGGTTAAATTCTACTTTATTGTCCCTGTAGTTCCCTTCATTGTCAATGTTTAGAATACTTTACTGTCCATTCAAAACCCAGTGGTTGTTTTAGTCAGCACTACTGGAATTTGGGGATTGTTCCTATAGTCAGGCAATTGGGGAAACAGGAGCACCCGGAGAGCACCTCATTATTTGATCCATCTTTTAAAGTAAGTAATATTTATTTATATGACCCCTTTCACAGACCAGAGACTGTGAGAGAGTGGGGGTTGCCAGTACAGGGTTAGGGTTACAGCACAGGAGGCAGATCTATCTTACATGTTTTTTAGTGGTAGGGGACACCGGAGCCCCCTGAGGAAACCAACGCAGACACAGGGAGAACATGCAAACTCCACTCAGAAAGGCCTCGTTCCAACTGGGATTTGAACCTAGAACCTTTTTGCTGAGAAGTGAGAGTGCTATCCACTCAGCCACCGTGCCGCCCAAGCTTGATAGCCGGCTTCGTCAGGACTACCAGAGCTGGAGGTTTTCAACATTTCGCACATGTTTTAGTGAAACATGTTTGTAGGGGAAACAGGAGCACCCAGAGGAAACCAACACAGGATCTTGCTGATACAGAATGAGCCTTTGGTGAAATCCTCTGATTAAACGGTTCTTCCAACCGCTCATAGAAAGTGAAAATTGAGTCCCAGCAGTGACATTTGTCCTATATTTCAAGGTGAGACACGGTCAAGTTTTAATACCTTTTGAAACCACAGCGAACACTGGCTTTGTGCAGTCCCTTGCAAAAGTTGAAATATTTGATTACAAAGTATTTTAGAAACCAGTCAAAAACAGCATCATGTTTAGCTCCTTGGTACATACTGTACTTGGCTTCCAGCAGAAAACAATCCAAACTTTTCACTTTCACTTTGCACTGGCGCATACTTGGCTTCCAACAGACTGTAAAATAGTGAGAATGTACTTCAGAAGTTCTGGCAGCGAACATAATACTTATTTTGCAGGAGTTAAAGCATCACCGCTGCCTTTGTCTCTGCTCCCTCAGCTGTGTAATGCAGTTTAACAGTGGCGACAGGACCTCACTCAGATACCATCTAGAAATAGAGCAATAATTAGACGCAGTTCTTGTTCCCTATAAGGAAATGTGCCAAGGCTGATAAGGTGTCTTGCCCAAGGACACAATTGCTCTTTGAATTTGGAGCAGAGTAAAGATCAAACTGACAATTCTTAGATGAATGAGAGAGCCATAAAGTCAAGGTCAAAGGTTTGATTTATGATTTTAGCTAGAGGTAAAAAGGACCGTATGGGTTTTCTGTATCTGATGTAGATTTTTTAATATTTTAATTAATTTAAATGCAAATAATAAGCTTTATTTTGACCAATAAAAATGATAATGAGACTATTTACTTTGGCATTTCATGTTTTAATGCGATTTATTCTCTTAAGCAGAGTATGTATGGTGTAACAAGTATGAAGGGTAAATTATATGAGCCTGCAACTCCCTATGCTACCACCAGAGGGAGGGGTACAATGTTTTTTTTTCTTCAAATTTGAAAGATACCGACTGCAAACACAGAATGCAAATTTAACCAACAAAACTAAATTATGGACAATACTTTTGCTTGCTTTGACAACTCCTCTGGGTGTAAATTCATAGTGGTAAAATGACATACTATTACAGGACTGAGACAGGACCTTTCAGACAGAAGGGGCGGAATCACATGTCTGCACCAGATGTTCCTGATATTAGCGTGGATGGATCTAAAAACAACTCCAGGTTGGGTCTTGATGAGGGAACAATATCGTATCATGGTTAAAGGAGACAAAAAGTCAAAAGTGAAGTGTGATTGCACTGGCTAGCAACATCTGAGGTTATTATACAAATCCTGGATGGATAGTTAATACGCTAGTTTTCAAAAAAGAGATAAAAACAAGTAATTCAAGAAAAACCTTTTTTTTGTGCAGTTTGTAGTTTGCTCAACATTTTCCACCTGTTCTTTTTTCCTTTATGAAGATATTATGAACAAATTATTATTAAATATGGGTTTTGATATTATTATTATGTTTTTTTTTTTACCAAATGAGATAAATTATGATGAATTGAATTATAGTCCACATTCCTTTCCCAGATTTTCCGATTTAAATCCAAATCCAATCCATAATGGAGATGGTAATGTGGATAAACAGTTATAAAAGCAAACACACTTCAGCAGCCATTTACACACAATAAAAGAATTGTCCTATGGTGTATACTATTGTAGTTCTGCATACAACTCTAACAGTAATTATAAAGAGTTCTCTATCTTTCCACGGATCTGTCAAAGTAACTAAACCAAAGCCACACAGGAAAAGAAAAGTGATGTGAAACGCTCTTATCCGGTGTGAAGGTGGGAAGAGGGTGGAAAACCACACTTTGAAAACGTTATTGTTTTGTGTTGTGTTTTTCTGTTCTCATTGTAGAAAAGCACAAAACCCAGTGGACTCCAGCTGTTTAGATTTCCTCCCTCGCCCCAGCGTGGAGTCTCTCGTGCCATTGTGGCGGTGGCAGCGATAACCCAAACTGCACTTCCCCCTGGCACCAGCGCTGTCCCCGCGGAGGAGAGGGCAGGGACCGGATCAACAAACACATGTTATGCATTTATGTGTTCATTGTAGACATTAAATATGATCTTTACATTGGTATTTCTTGTTTTATATGTGTTACGGCTGGCTCAGGGCCATAACAAATAGGGAGGCGGTAAAAAAGTGCAAAAAGTATACCCTAACCTGCAGCCACAGCGGCCCTTTCTGGACCGGTTTGGAGGCCTCTGCTCTAGAGTACTGTAACTGCTGATCATAACAACATGGATGTAAGAGTAGTTCCTATCTCTCAAAACTGTTTGATTATATGTTGTTTTTACATGTATTTTTGGCCTCTGTCACATCTCGAGATCAGCTTTTTTGGATAGAAAATTGAAAAAAGGAGGACCACCCTCACTTAGCCACATACAGTAAGAAGATACAAGCTGCTAACAATACTTTAAGTTAATGCAATTTGACCAACTTACTCGACATAATATTCAAACATAATGGAAGAAAAAGACATTACTTGACATAACATTGGACACATTATCTGTCAACTCCACCATCTCCACCACAACCGAAAATCTGAACTTACAAGTTACATATAATTTAGATACTTTTCTGAATTAGTAATCAATACTAAAGATATATTTTTGTAGTGCATGGACTGACAGCTGATTGATGTGTTTGCAACAGAAAACGCTCCCTGCTCCACTCGCCCTGAGGCAAACGGCATAAATTTACAGCTAAACAGCCACTCAGCCAGAAAATAATGACCCTTGAAGCCACAGTCAATCATAGAGGCCACACAACTTTCACAACACTGAGATGTGGGGCCCGGAACATGAGAATTTATGATATTTGGTTTTATCAGGGTGAACCACAGCACTGTTCTGGACTGCGCTAATAAAACTGTCAAAAGCTTGTGTTTCGTAATGATGACAAACAAGCACTTTGACCCAGAATGCACCAGCACTTTGTATGAATAGTTCTCGAATACGTTACGGGGATAGACAGACTGCATCACCTGTGGCTGGGACTCGGCCAGGAGATGCTTTTACTCCAGTATGATTGTACAGACGAAATCTTTCAAATGTTGGCTTGATCTTGGCTATTAGCTTACATTTGTAATATTAGGGGATTTCAACGAACAATGTAGTTTGCACTTTTACTAGTCATTATCAATATAATCTAAATCTAACATATCTGTGTGGAGTGAGAGACAAATGCCCCCCCCTCCCTCCAAATAAATAAATTAAGATTACTTACTTACTTAGACTAGTTTGCTCACTCTGCTTGAAATCAGCAGCGTTTCCAAAACTGGCAACCCAAATGACATGTCATGCAAATTCTGCTTTCTGATTGGATGCATAATTTACTCACATTTTAAAAATAAACATAAATCTATACTATATTAAAGCTGGGGTGCCTAACTTTTTATTTCATACATAATCCATGTTGTTTCATCCTGTACGTACTACAATTCACGCTGCTTCTATTGACGGAAGTGAGCGGGAGAGAAGTCTTCAGGAGTTAGTGCGCGGACGTAGCGCTCCTCGTATTATTACGCCTCACAATATAGTACCCCTTTTTATCCGCTGAGAAAATCGACACGTTACATTTCTGTGTTATTATACTTTGCAGTGTAACACGTCACGTAACTGTATTTAAATAGGGAAAACGTGGAGGAGTTTGGTAGCTTCTAACGGGAGCTGATTTGGAACTATACAGTCTGTGGAAGAGGCTGCGTTTGTGCTCCGTTTGCATGATAGAGCACACGGACTAAGACCAGACAGGTACATATCAACTAGTCTAAGGTAAGAACATATGTCAGTGTGTAAAAACGGAGGCCTATTCCTTTAAGAAAGAGCCCTGTGAGTCCCTTTTTGATGCTTTGGTCTGAGAGCTGATTGACTGAGTGAAGGTGCACTGCAAAAAGTGATTGAAAATAAGTCAAAAATAGCTAAAATTTGATTGTCCTAAAACAAGATTTGCTAATTGGACCAGAATAATTATCTTGATTTAAAAAGATACAATAAATGTCTCTCTTGGAATGAGAAAAAAAATGCAACAGTTCTTGACATAAAAGTAAATGGCTTTGTCCCATGTACTCAAATCAAGATACAAACCACTTGATTTAAGCATTAATTACATATTACACACATATTTTTTGCAGTGCACTACATCTGCAGCAGAGAAAAACAACACAGCTACTGTCACTTACCGACAACTTCAGACTTTACCGTGACTAGTTCCCGGCTACATGCATTTTTCACATGCTTGTATTTTTGGCCTCTGTCACATTATAAGATTAGCTTTGTTCCAGACAAGAAATTGAAAAAGAGAGTACCAGTCAGAGGCTGAAGAAGAGAGTTTGAACCTGTATTAGATCTTTGTCAGAGTGGAGTCCTGTCACAGACGCCCGAGAGCCTGACATCAGTCTGTCTGCGGAGCATGTGGAGACACACTCTGCCAGCGGTGACAACATCCATCACACATCACAGAGACGCACAAACGCACAAGAGGCGGATCTGAGGCTGTGCTCCACAAGTGCACTGCTTAAGCCCACACTGTACAAAGAAAATACATGGTTATATGCATATTCTCTTTCTGCTATGGGGATATTCTGACCCAACTGAGAGTGAGGAGCACAGGGACTGGCCTCCTGCTGGTGCCCAGAGTCAGGACTAACACAAGGAGGCAGCGTTTCAGATTTATGTAGCTAAAATCTTAAACAGACTTTAGGCTTCTTCTTTGACAATGTTTAAATCCAGGTTAAAAGTTCTGTGCTTACAACTGAAGTATTGTATCTACTCTACTTTTAGTCCACTTTATTTATTATTTATGATTTTTATGCTGTGGGTGAATTTGTTTCTTGTTCTACTTTGAGATTCCTTGTGTGATATACAAAAACTACATACTTGCCGTACTCATATACAAGCTTCTTCCTTTTGTGAGATACACGTTTTCCTTGCAATTGGTTTTATCACAGGGTTTTAAAACTTTTTGGCCTTTGCTCCCGTTAGAAGAAACATTGTCTTACCCTTTTTGGAAAGGATTTACAACTGGAGTAGGGATTCGCACATCAGTACCTACAGATCGGGTGCGTCGGAGGAGAGGTTTGTACAGCCTAATGTGATAGAGAGAAAGAATCCCGCACACCGTCTTACTTGCAAATTAAAACATATTTAGTGCGACGTTTCTGCGTTATGCCTTCGTCAAGCAAGCATGGAAAGGATTTATAAAAGGAAAATCTAATCAATTCAGTTAATTGAACAGAAGTTGCCTCTATGGATTTTACAAACTTAACGATTCACCAACAACAGATAAGAGAATCACAAATTTCAAACATATAGGAAATACTATGTCAAACACAGTGCGAGCGGGGGGAACGGTGGCTGAGTGGATAGCACTCTCGCCTCTCAGCAAGAAGGTCCTGGGTTCAAATCCCGGTTGGACCAGGGCCTTTCTGAGTGGAGTTTGCATGTTCTCCCCGTGTCTGCGTAGGTTTCCTCCGGGTGCTCCAGTTTCCCCTACCACTAAAAAATATGTACAATAGGTCTGGCATGTGCCTCCTGTACTGGCGACCCCACTCCCAAAAATAACAATTGTAAACCGCTTTGAGACTCCGATGTGCATTGAAAAGGTGGTATATAAATAAAGATTACTTACTACTTACTTACAGTGGTCCAGAGGGAGCGGGATGACTGTCCATAAACATTTCCTATCTCCTCACTGTCCGTAAATACAAGTGAGAATTATTCAACATAACCATAGGAATAGTCATTTATTTGTTATACATATCTACTTTCATATTGTTTATTGTTTTTATTTTATTAATATTTTTTTTCCTGTGTTTTGTTTTACCCTTTATTTTGACACAAGGGGAGCAAAGTGGGGGGAAAAAGAAAACACGATAGTAAAATGAATCTCGTAATGCTGTATGTATCATGAAAAAAGTGCAAACTAATGAAGATGACGCTAAAAAGTAATGATACAAAAATAAAAGAATAAAAGTGAGAACCCTCTTGAAGAAGAGAGAGGGCTCCGCTCCCAACAAACGGACAAGCTTTGTTGGGAGCTTGTACAGGGCTCAGGCTGTAGAACGAGGACTGAGGCTAGCTGCTGTACTCTGTCTCTCTGAACACACGATCAAACATCAGACATGTGGCTTTTCTATTTGGCGGACAAAGATACAACTAAAAAACAAAGAGAAAAAGCTCAACATTTCTTCTGTATGAGCCCACAACACTCCTGCCTCAACAGTACAGCAGAGGACCTTTAATTCATCAGTGCACTCTTCTTTCCATCTTCTTTCTCTCTTCGGTCCCGTGTTGCATTCCTGTCCCGTCTCTCAGCCCCCTCCACCCCTCCCTCCGTTTGTTTTGGCTCATATCTGCAGCTTTGGTGACACTGCACAATTCTCCAGCTCTCCCCTCCTCTTCCTCTCTCTCTGTTCCTGGCCCACGCACCTCGTCCCCATCACATGAGAGGTGTGACGCTCTCCAAAGACCCCGATAATCGTTGTTCCACTGCTTGCAGAGGCTCCATGTGCCACTGATTAGACGTTGGAGCTGCTCTTTCTATCCCGTCTGAGATCTTTTATGGAAATGTGATTTATAGGAACAACGCTCAGAGATGACCTCATGTTATTAGCAGTGAGTTCGGATGCATTTCATCACGATCTCATTCACAGTTGAACAAATGAGAGCAGGCACAAAAGGAAAAATCCTGGGTGTGTTATACAACTTTGCACCGCAGTTTCAAGTCAAATCACCTTTTAAGGGTGTAATCTAAAATGGGAAAAAGTTGTGTATTTTACGAATGATCTGTAACTGTATCAAAATATTATTAGACCATGTGACAATACAATAAGTAGTATTATGCGGCAAATACGTATTATACATTTTTTGCTGTCACCTGTTCTATTGATAGAGTTTTTTTTTTTTTTCTGCCCCTTTAGTTGTCCATTTCTGGGTTAGGAGGGTGACAAGGAGAGATGCCACCCAATGGGCTCTATGCACGAACCACTTCCGCGTTTTAGCTACAACCCCACTTCACTTCCTGTTCGCGGGAACCGGCTGGAGTTTCACTGGAGTTCAGCAGTGGTTTACACGAGTTTCCCAAATAATGCTCAAACGGGAATTAAACTGTGAGGATAATAGGCATTTTTGGGACACAGCAGTGCTCTTTGATTGTGCTGTCATTGTGTTTTTATAAAGTTAACTAATCTCTCTGAGTGGCAACAGTCAAAGCTCTACCTCTGAGAGAAAGCTCAGCGACACTTTTGGGTCAGTCTCACAGCTGAATGTATCAATCTAATTACTAAAAAACGTCACTAAAACCCACCTAAAAGCCACAGGACAGCATAGGCAGGAAGTGAACGGGCTGATTTTTGTTAACAGGAAATGACGTCACGCCTCCCCGTGCATATAGCCCATGCTCATAGCACCAGTCCCTCGCTGATCGTCTGCAGGTGGTGAGTCCACAGGAAGACGGCTGCTACCTTAGAGGTGCCACAGCCTTGGTGTTTCAGCAGGAGCTTCAGGCAATGTGGGGTTGAGTGTCTTGCCCAAGGACACACAGACAGCAGACATTAGTGGGAGCAGTTGGAGTAGGGCTCGGTGGGCTCAAACCCACAACCTTCCAGCCCAAAGGCCAATGCTCAACCAACTGAGCTACTGTCGTCCCATGATTTTTTTTTTTTTTTTTTGAAACTACAATGCATTTTATTATTTTTGTCTTGTCATGTATTTCAGATTCATTCAGATTTGACTTGCTATTTGCAGTAAAACCACATTGGAATACATGTGCAAAAGTTCCCATTGTGTGATTGAAAATATCAAAGAACAAAAACGGTACAAAGAGCTCATTTAAAAGAAAATATACCTGTTTTAGATAGCTAGAGCCTCCTCGACTGGCTGCTCTCAAAGTGGAGAAGCAGTGGCTCTACTCCGAGCTCTTCCTGTGAACGCCGAGACACTCTGCGGAAGAAACTGTATCGACTTGTATCTGTGAGCTGAGCTTTTTGTAATAACCGGAAGGAAGTTGCCGTTTAGTTCACAAAATTGATCTTGAATGCTTTAAAGTAAACATTCATAACTTTCTAGTAAAACAACTAATACAGTAAAGAGTACAATAGCATGTAGA
Source organism: Knipowitschia caucasica (assembly GCA_964034765.1). Taxonomy (NCBI): domain Eukaryota; kingdom Metazoa; phylum Chordata; class Actinopteri; order Gobiiformes; family Gobiidae; genus Knipowitschia; species Knipowitschia caucasica. The sequence goes on from OZ035835.1 coordinate 35,699,382, forward strand.
TGGAAGACATTCATACTTTAGATTTGTTTCCCAAGCTGCACTGCAAATGTTCAGGCAATGAAGGTGAGGTCAATTCTAACAATAGACCCGCAACACATCTGAAAATCATCCTTCAAGATAAATAAAACTGACTCACATCTGCAAACAGCTGCTGGTCGCCTTCTTTCATCACATACAGTATTTTTTTCCCATCCCAGTTTCTTCAGTTTTCTGCACATGAGCTGCAAAGAGACGGATGACCTGGATTATTTTTACATGTCAAGCATCTTTCTATTTTGTTTAAGCAATTCACCAGTTTCCATACCAAAAGGCAGAACGTTATGCAATTAGCTATAGCTGGATTGTGCGCTGCTGTACTTACAAACTTGACAGCTAACTTTAAAAAAATCACAATTTGAACTATGTGATCAATTCAAAGTTGTCTTTCTCTCTCAAAACAGTTACATTAGTATCACTAGTCTACAGAATATGCATGTCATTTTTGGCGTCTGTCACCTGTATAGACCTGCATTTTTAGACTGCAAAGTGAAAAGGAGCGAACCAATCTTGCTCAGCCAATCATCTCTCAGCCCAAAGTGTCAAATAGTGACTTAAACAAAAGATTATCAATTGTATGTACATATTTGTTTAAGTTAGATATCCCAGCTCTAATGCTTATCTCCATCTTCAAGGCATTTCTAGATAAGATTACAGCTGCAATACCTGTGTCATCCACTAGGGGCGCTGCTGCCTTAAACATAGAACTACTCTAGCACTTTCCATCTCCTTTTTTTCCCACCAGGAAACCGAGCCAAGCAATTTTTGACTATAATTTTTATGATTTGTCTTGGCTGGTAGTCGTTGCCAGATGGGTGGGATCTGCCACATAAAACAATACGGCAAGTGCCAGAGCTATTAGACAATCATTTGTGAGACACTTTGTTGAACTTTTTTGCGGCTGGCAACTTGACGTGACACCGTGTTGAGATTTGGTTAATGGCACGGCTCTCACCTGAGCTGCCAGACTGAGCAGGTTAAAGAACATTGATCACACTTGCTCCAGTACTTTTCACGTCTTTGTCAATTCACATTTAGAAACCACTTCCATGAGTATTATTTGCCACTTGTAACACCACGATAATTAGTTGTGACATTTGGTGCAAGGGAGGGATTGCTCAGTGGACCGAATCACAGAACTTTATGAAACACAATTTTTGGATAGTTTTCCCAGAGGCATTTTCACACTCACATTTATTAGTTTGGACAGCTCAAAGTGAAACCTTGTTGGTGTTGTATTTTGTAAAGATATGCAGTTACAAAACAAAATATAAAAAAAAAACTCTTCTTTGTGTAATTAATTACCACATTGAATAAGTTGAAGTTAAGTGTAGATAGCTCCTCACCTCCATTCAAACATATATTTTTATTGAGAGTTGGTAGATTGATTGCAAATTGTGTAAAATCTTGCCGTATTCATTACAAATCTCAGAATATGTGTAAAATCAATGTCAAAATGCTGTGTCCTGGGGTCTCTCCGGCGCAGCACTCAGAGTTCTTGCCTCAGAGGGACCTGCAGTGGCCAAACCAATTTACCTGTCAATCTCACACTCCAGAAGCTTTTTACCATGAAAGAAAGAAAAAATCCAGAATCAGATGTATTGTCTCTGAAGCAGACTTGGAGGTTTAATGCATTTGTCTCCAGTAGGTTGGACTAATGTAACGGCCTTATCACTGGTTTCTCCAAATGAGCTGTAAAAGATAGATATAGATAGATATTCAAAACACTGCAGCTCGAATCCTGACTAGAACCAGTAAGTACGATTGAAGTGCATCATAGACATGTTAGTGTGATAGAACCAACTCGGACTCTGAGGAGCACAGGGACGGGGCGGGCCTCCTGCGGGGACTCTGAGGAGCACAGGGACGGGGCGGGCCTCCTGCGGGGACTCTGAGGAGCACAGGGACGGGGCGGGCCTCCTGCAGGGATTCTGAGGAGCACAGGGATGGGGCGGGCCTCCTGCAGGGACTCTGAGGAGCACAGGGACGGGCCTCATACTGGTGCCAAGACTAAACATGGGGAGGCAGCATTTCAGATTCATTTGTGGGACAGGCTACTACTAAAATGTTCAAATTCAGGTTAAAACATGTCTGTTTATCTGTGCATAACAACTGCAGGATTGTATCTGATTTTCTTTTAAAATGTATTCACTTAAACAAATGTCGTGTGATTATTTATGATTTGAATGCTTCCTCTCTGGGTTTGTAAAGCAGAGTTTCCTTGTGCCTCCCCTCCATCCAGAACAAACCTTGAGATACTTGCACTAGTTTGGAGAGGTCCACATGATGAAGGACCTCTCTACCAGTCTACTTCAGCACATCTCCACAGTCCGGAGACAAACTATCACAATCTGAGCATGGCAGGAAAAAAAACACAAACAAATAACCACATAATTACTGTATTTCTATATACGCACGGTGCTACTATATACTATAACTTTCTAGCTTGATTCAAACAGGCTGTCACATGTAATCTTGCCTATTATTCATCATTCATTATTTAGTGTTTTTTCGCATGCTCTCATTCAGCCCGACAGCAGGAAGTTCAGCCTTGTCGAGACAGAGGATCTTGGAAGTGTCTTTTTTGGATTTGCGCACACCCTTTGGAAATAAGGATGTTCCACAAAGCCAAACTAATGACTTACGGTTCCACTGACCCCATTTTTCACTGCTTTTCGACTTTTTCCCTGGCTTAATAATCCAATGCCAAAATTCCCCTTTTCAAGTTTGACAGTTTAATCTTTCCACCGCTGTCCTGAGCCTTGTAGTATCTTAGTACAAAGTATCTTAACCAGTTGTTGGCAGTGCGGTTTTCAAATTGCGACCATTGAGAAGTGTCAGAAATTGGATTCCCTTGAAAACGTTTTTTGTTCTTTGGTCTGGTTTGCATTGCTGCTCTCTGTAGAAACGCCAATTTACGTCAGCCGGTCCCCCCTCCAAAGAAGACACGCCCACTTCCAACCAAGTCCATCTCCAAATCAGGTATGGGGCATGTGCAACAGCCCTTTGAACAATTATTAGTCCTGGAAAATAGATCCAAAATGGTTTCTAAACTTTGAAATCTAAGCGCTGTGAGCAAACACAAAGTACAACAGAAGCAGTATCTGGTTCTTGGTAGCAGACAGTTATAAGGGTGCTATTAGGGTTAGGGGCCAGAGAAAATGTTTTTGTACAGTTGTGCAAATTTTCAACATTTTTTGAAGGAATAGGACCTCACTGAATTTGCAACCAAGCACTTAAAAGAGTTTTCCTTGTTGATTCATGCAGAGATGTGAGCTGTGTTGATTCTAATTGCAAATGTAAAATTGGTAAAATACGAACCCAACAACCAGAGCATTACATATTTTCTATTGCTGAGTTTTTCTTTGCTGATGCAGGAGAGTTTGTCAGACTGTAGAGGGGCTAACTAAAAGGAAAGCGGTGATGATCCAGGACACTCAGCATTCAACAACATTTATGGACATTTGTCAAAACTTTGGACATTGGTCAACTCCCTATGGACCAATACATATCTGTTCTCTATGCTTTGTGTTTGAACTGTTGATTCTCTGATCTGTGTTGGCGATTTCAACGGTTTTGTTAAGTCCTCTGAGATAAATACTGTTGTGATTTAGGGCTGTACAAGAATATACATTGAATATAATAAGTTGAAAGATGGGAAAGATGGGATTTTGAGTGTCTGAAACTTGTCCTTTGTAACATAATGGTAGCTTCTGTCTTCTTTAGATGCCCCTTGAAATCTGACGACTTTCTGATAAATGCAGAGGACCAATTCCGGTGACAATAAAGTATTCTTTACTGTTTAAAATCATTGTGTTTGGTTTTTTCATGCTTCATGCCCTGTGATCTGCGCTGAAGCAGGTTTTACTACAGACCTACAGCAGCACTGGAGGAGTGTGACATCATCGCAAAGACAGGAGTTCATTTAAACTATTACTCACCTTTTCTTACACAATTGCACTGCATTTGTAATACATATAAAAGCTATAAATGTTCAACTTTGCACTCATTTATCGGCAGGGACATGTTTTTGTTCTGATTGGAATGAATTATGTGTTTCGGTTCAGATGTTTTGCTCCAAAATCTGGTTTCCTTACATTGGTCTTTGCCGCAAATATGACCTCTTGTCCAAATGAAATCACAAGGAAGGAAGCGTCCAAGCAAAAAGTAGACCCTGCACTAGGACCCGCCTTTAATTTGAAAATTATGGTATTCACTTATGTAATTGTGAGTGCATATTATTTTGTTTGATCCTTACACCTTTTTTACGTGGTAAAAATCCCCATTTCCAGCCCTACTTTGTCTGGCTCTACTCTACCCGTCTGCATTTCCATTGGACTTAGTATCTGGTACCGGATCCTAGCAACCTACCCACGCCAAACCAGTTACCGGAGGAATTCCTTGATAACCATGGCTTCCAGCAGAACTCTAGCAAATCAATGTCAGATAGAACACTTTAGAACAAACTCGGTCTAACTAGAAACACGACCAAGCAGGTACTGAATATGTACCTGCTACTGTTTAAAATGGGCCGGTGGAAGCACTTTTAATCTGGGTAGAGTAGAGGCAGGTAGAGTAGGATCAAGTAGGGCTGGTGGAAACGGGCCTAAACATGACCCAATCTGCACACTAAAGTAAGAAATATGGGCTCATGAAATATACACAGTAAACACATATTTTCTTTCTTCTTATTTCTAAACGGAATTTTTTATGTGAAGCGGATACCTCTGCAATACATATATGCAATCCTGCCAACAGGCTCAGACCTGTGTGAACAGTGTTTGTTGATTAGTCAAAGATCGGAGGTGTGCTAAATGAGCCATGAGACGCCACAGGCTCAGAGGAAGCATAAAGCCACAGGGAAAAATCCTATATTTGAAGGTTGAATTGTTGTGTAACTGTCAAATCTTTTCCAATAAGTTTCTTCTTAATCCAGATGTTGCAGAACTGGGACTCTCCATGTGACTCCAGGGACACATCTGTCACAGCTGACATCTGCACTCAGCACTTAGGTTTATGCGTTTCAGGGCTGCTACCTTTAAATCTGCCAAACAGAGATAATTAGGTTGAAATACTCCAGCAAAGTTTGCACACGGCACACCCCAGGGATCTGTCATAGGAACGCTCAGTTTATCACTTACAGCAGTGTTTAATGTATTTCTAATGGACAAAGCGCTTAATGTTCTCACCACACCTGGACCCTTACTCATTCTGATACATTAGGCCTCGTGTTTCAAGCTGTTATAGTTGTAACAGGAGTAGGAGTTGCTTTGTGCCAATCCGAGCAGTCCCAGACTTCCCCTCCCCAGACACTTCCCCCCGCCGTCCTCCGGGTGAATCCTGAAGCGTTTCCGTGCCAACAACAACAATCATGGCTCGTCCAGGAGGCGGCCTATCAACTGCTCCTTTCAGTATGGAGAAGCAGCGGCTCTAATCCAAGCTCCTTCTATGTGAACGAGCTCGCCACCCTACCTTTGACTCCCAACAGTCAATTTGACGGCTTTTAGTTTTAGAAGCTTACTTACTTACTTCATATGTGAATTGAGAGCTTTGCCTATGGACCCTGCTCCCTCTTCACCACATCAATACGATATAGCTCTGACTGCAGACGCTGCTCCCTATCAACATCAGTCCGATACAGCAACCTGCAAACAACATATCATATCATCAATCTCTCGCCCAATTCCTCCCTCATAGTGAAGAAAACCCAGAAATTCTTGAACACAACTTGAAAAACAAAATTGTCAACGAGCATAAGAGTAACATGAAATAATTAGGATAAATTGCTTACGGAGCTTCTGTTTTTATGAGTGCAATAAACAAAGTTGCTGAAAGTCTTCATTATGGTACGTGAGTTTTACAGTCCTGGCTTGAACACACTCAAACACAAAACCCAATATGAGCAGCATTTTTGTAAAATCCACAAACAAGAAACAGAGCTTTGCAACTGCCAGTGGGAGAAACTCTCTTAAACAAACAGCCCTCATATTGTTTGTTGCCATATCCAAATAACTACGAACACAAAATTCAAATTCTATATCCCTCTAATTGTCACATATCCTTATCTCCTTTGTGACCCTAGTAACCGGCCTCTCTCAGTCTCTGTTTATCGTGGGCGTGACCCATCTGACATAGTTTAAACAATGTTCTGTGATGAGGCAATGCAAGTGTTTGTGAAGCCGCTGCAGGAGACTTTAGGAGAATTATAAGGGATTTTGAAAGGCTTGGTTTGGTTAATAAATCCTGGCGTGTTGGTTCCTGCTGCAGATGATTCTGTTTCATGGCAAAGACGTTCTTATCTCTGTAGAACAACGAGCAAATAAACTGTGGTTCAGTGATATCTACATAAACTACATGTTAGATGCTATAAATAATGCATTATACTTCAGTAAGTAAGCATATAAAAGAAGATAAGAGAGAAAAAAAACTCATTTTAGAGATATTTGTTGGTTTATTTTCCATGTTCTTATACTGCAAAATGAACAATTATGAGACAAATTAAATCTGCCACAGAGAGATAAGTTGGTTGAAATACTCCAGCAAAGTTTGCACACGGCACACCTCAGGGATCTGCCATTGGAACGCTTTTTAATGTATCATTTGGTTCATTGCATTGAGCAAAACATGTGCTGTGATTATTTTGCTGAGTATTAAAATTAGGTATAACATGCCATGGCTGCAAAAGCTAAGTCCCAAAATTAAATATGCAAAATAAACAGTTGGATGGTTTTGCAGATTTCTTAACAATGGTACCCCATGCGCATATACCATTATTCCAAATTGAATTAAACGCAAATGAATGACCGATAAAGAAATAATCTCGATGTATTAAACAAACAGTGTGTGGATAACGAATAGCAAAACTCCAATCTGAACTGCAAAGGCATTTCAGGCAGAGATGAAACTCTGAATGTTTTATTTGATCCATGGAAGCAGAACCACAAACATCTGTAAAGCATCAGGCTCTGAACATATCGCATAGTGTTCCGATAAAACAGAAAGCAATCAGCATCTGGGTGAAGCGGCGGAGCGCGAGAGGAGGGCCATAGGAAGAGAAACATTGCCAACACTTCTGATCCTGCTTCTTAATCTATTGGCCCGCACCCAAAACAAATCACATCGTCATAATCTGAACATGTGAAGAATAAAACCAAGTGTCAGGGTCCATCTCGCCGTTCATCCGTTTGCACACTGCACATCGGGAAGTCTTGGCATCGGAAACGTGAATAACATTTTATTTAAAGATGTGCGTTTCTGGGAAATCATATCATAAAGTGAAAGTGCAGTCCAGCTCAGAGAGATTTCATTTGTATCTTGGTCAGAGCTGGTTTTGTGGTATGTGAGTCAGACGATACATTGAAATTCTGTCAAAATGATTCATTCACTCAAGTTCATGGATGAAATCTTATGTTGTAAAAACGTATTATTCCATAGCAGAAGAAAAATTAAAAAATACAATACTGTTTGACTGAAATTTACCAATTAGATCAATCTTCACTCATCATGAACTGAAATGAAAAGTCTATTCTTCAACTTCAAAGAGCTTGGATGCACTAACAGGCCAAATAAAAAAGATTGTAGTGTCTCCAGATTTTTTACAGTAATGCAGCAATGTATCACAGTAAGAGCAACTGGGAAGCTGTTTGCCATAGTGTACTACTGTAGCTCTTACTCTGAAAAAACAACAACTTTGGGCTCTGAAAGTTGTTAATAAATTAGGCTCAATTTGTGAAAAAGTGAGGATTGATGACGTAAACTGTTTTTGTTTTTCCGTTAAGAAATGTAAGTGCCTCAGAAGTCCATTGTTAAATATGACAGTTTGGTCCAAGAAAATTAATGCCTTTACAACAATTAGAGCATTTTACATTTGGACTTAACGGAAACAAATTATAACAAATCAACTAGTTTTTTGTAAATCCCTCCACCTACAACTACATCATAGACACTAAATGCAGTTTTCTTCCTTTTAAAACAAAACGAGTTCCCATAAAGTCTGGGACATTTGCATGACGGTGTTTGCAGATGGTCACTTTCAATAAAAACCCTCTGGTGGTGGGAAAGAGATCGTGAGACACCCTTTATTTTATTTTCACTGTATATATTCTACTGATGATATTGTTGAGCCAAAAATAATGCAGACTATTTCTTCTTTAAAACATGTTGCATTTGTTGCTTCCTGCTCTTCTAAATCACCCATCCTATATCTTCCTCGTCGGTCTCAGCATAATTGGAGCTTAATATTTTTGCCCAGATTAGATGGAGACGATACTTATCCTATCAGAAAGGCCAATAGGTTTAAGAAACTTCCCCATAACTTGCATGCGTATCCTACTTTATATAAACCTAGTATAAACTGTACTTTTTAGACGCATGCAAGGCTTATATAAGGACCTACATCATGCTATAAAAGTGGACTTAAACATTCCAGACGCCTCTTGGTCAAACCCCCAAACAGCAAAGAGAAAACCGCTGCAAAAACTGAGAGCAACTTTCGAAAAACCGAATCTACAACGTATTAAGATTGACACGTTAACTCCAAAAGCCATGTGGTAGAGTTTGTGATGATAAGCTTGCAGACTTGATTACATATCAGGGGGCTCAAGGACAAGTCCGAAATGACAGTTTGATGAGGGGGGCTTTTTTGAAGAGGGAACGGTGCAGGGGCGGAATCTGGAGCTTGTTTCTACGACTAATAATAATAACAGCGTGTGTGATGTTGCGTGCATGTGTGTGTTTAGACTGCGTGGTCTGCAGAGTACACAGCTCTGGCACAAAAGACCCCAGGGCGACGCTGATTGGCCTCCCTGATCCACGCTAAGTCCCTTACGAAGCCAGAGAGAAAAAAGCGACGTAGAAAAAGCCAGCGATGTTTTGAACCAACTCCGCTCTCCGATTTGAGTGCATTCTTGCTTTTATTGTACATGATGTAAGCCACTGTCTCTCTATTGTGGCCTGTTGACCTTTTGTACGAGGGTTCTCAGCTGTTCGGAACCAAAAAGCTAAAGTAAACACATAGATATGTAGGTCTTATCTCGCTATTCACCCCCTCTTTTGGCACACCCGCCTTGGAACGCCTGCTTATCCGTTTCTTTTACAGTTTGCCTCAAAGTGTTTTACAGTGAGGGATTGGCCTGAGCTGTGATTTACGAGACTCAGGGCTGTGGTGTGCTTTTCCCCCGCTCTCCAGTTTGACTTTATCATTAAAAATGGGGAGCCGATAACCGCAGCTGAGCCACGCTTTCAACCAGATTAGGCTTTTTTTTATGAAGGTCAAGACTGTAAAAAAAGAAAACAACACTGTTGAAATGAATGGCATAAATCATGAGGAAAATAGCTTGTAGCATGAATGTAGGGAGTAGATTGAAAGATTTGGTTGATGTCTGATTAAACCTGTAGACTGGGAGGGCAAGAGCAAAGTTGAAGATTGCTCTAATAAATGAATCCAGAACTTACCTGTTGGACAATTCCTTCAAATAACTGTATATACTGTTGATAACTTTACACACACTGGCATAATCTATGTGTGTGTCCATCTATGTTGGCCAATCCCTTTGGTTTGTTTACTGGCCATATACTAAAAGGCCTTGTACAAGCTAAACTATGCTAAACTTTGTGGACAAATTCAACCACAATATGATGTCTTTTATCTTATAGAAACTTGTAACTTGTAAGAAAAGTTCATGTAAGTCACTAGAAGTCAATAACATTTGTTTCAGGGAAAGTTTACGGAGGAAATATGGTGATGCCACTGAGCGACTAAGGGGAGGTCTAGGGTCAGAGAGCGTTTGGGCCTGTGACTGCAAGTGGGTGTCAATATTGTATGTATGTGAATATGGATGCACAAAATATATGTGTATGAATGTGAATATGTGTGATTATCATTATTAGATGTATTTTTTTATTTTGTGAATCTTTCTCAGTTCCGCCGTCCTAATATTTTGTTTTTGCACCGTCAAACCCCATTTTAAACCATTGCATACACTCCTAGGGTGTTCTATTTTATAACAACGTCACAAAGATATGCACACAATCTATTATGAAGAATACAAATTGAATAAATGCAACATATTAGGCTGATAATGTGGTTTTAACATGGGGGGGAATCATGCAAAAGAGCACGATCGGGTCAAAGAGTAGTGGAAGTTTACTGACAATAAAAAGCAAGAAATATTGTTTTTTCATTCCCAGCATATTTGAGCGTGCAAACACTTAGATAGTTGAACCACTTCAGCAGTATTTTTGTCTCGCCTGTTTGTCTTGTGTTCAGTGGATCAAAGCTCAAGGCCAAAATCCTCCACGTTTCATTAAAAGATGGTTTCGATCATAGCCTAGCAACACGGCCGTACACAGACACGTAAACACGGACCGATCTCATTCATATTAAGTACTATTGCATAAGAAAGGGCACTGTTTTTATATAACCAGGCTTAAAGCAGATGGTTTAGGTCAACTTAAGTGGATGTCTTTTGCTTTTTGTTTTGTAACTTTAAACGATTGTGCTTGTTTCTTCTTGAGCCAGTTTCTGTCCTCCCCACATTCAATCCAATTGGCCTCCAGAGATTAATCTAGCCATTGTTTTAGTTTGAAGATGAATAAAGTTTTAATACAAACATAGTCTTTAACCTTTTCATACAGAAACCAAAAGGCAAAGGTTAATGCAAGTGGTTCATTCATCTTCATTACACGTCGATGACATTTAGTCGTGCTGCAACTACTGAAGATTTTAATCATCAATTTAGCTGCATTAAAACGGAGCTCATGGCGACGGCAAATATGTTGATCTTTTGCTGGTGTCTGTTGGGTACAATACATTACAATACAATTTATTCTTGTATAGCCCTAAATCACAACAGCCATCATCTCAGAGGAGTTAACAAAACCATTGAAATCCCCAACACAGATCAGAGAATCAACAGTTAAGAGACAAAATATACACGTATGTATTGGTCCAAAGGGAGAGACCAATGTCCATGAATGCTGATACATGTCCATACATTTTGTAGAATGTTAAAGTATCCTGGATCACAGTCACTGCCACTGTCAAAGGGAGATCTAGACTCTCTTACGGCATCACCAGAACAATTTATTCAAGGAGAAAGGTGGACAGGGCTCAACCACCAACAAGGATTAGATTGGATTTTGTCCCATCAAGAAACAGGAGTTGAGCAACAAGTGCATGCATTCAAATAATCTCTCTGCTGAGAAACTTTGAACCCATACACTGCAAAGGATTATAAAACAAGGTAATAAATGCTTGAATCAAGTGTGTTTTTATCCTATTTTGAGAACACTCTGACTGTCTTAAAACAAGATTCAACAATTATCTTAACTTCAAAAACTTTAGCTGTTTTTCTAATTCTACGGGAGACATTTCTTGGACCAAATATCGCTTTAAGGCAGTCAAAAAGTGCTCGAATTAAGATACATTTTGCCAAATTTGGTACATGTTTACTTATTAATTCATAACTGTTTTGCTGTGAAACCTTCTTTTTTTCCTTCTTGCTGTTTCTTCTGTAAAATTATAAACACGAGAAGTTGTTATTTTCTCTGTTTTATTGAACCATTTTTGTACTATACTGTATCAACTTTCTTTCCATCCCTTTGCTCTGCACAATTTCAACTGCAACTTCGACTCCAGCTTAAGTAGAGTGACATGTTTTATACTGTACATTAGCCTCATTTACAGTGTTATGCCTAAGACCGACCAAAACCATCCGCTGCTCACGGTTTCGACAGAGGCTTGCATCATCTGTGTCCCAGCTGCGCTTCTCACATTCCTCACAAGAACATGAGGACACTTTTAGAGCCATTAGCTGTAAACACATTACGACTGATCTCCAAACTGCCGAGGTGAAAGTACAAATAAGAGATAAATCAAACCACTTATCTGTATTAGAAATGTGCAAACTGGACATGAAACTAACTCGGGAATATTTCACAAACCGACGCCGTATCTCTCCTCCTTTGTAGAGGACTTCATATTTGTAAGACCACATTTTCAGCAGTCATTTGCGGGGAGGTAATAGTTTGCTTTACAGTATGTACGGAGAAAGCGAAAATATATTTGATCTGAATCATTTTGAATGGATTTGTCCGTACACACATTACACACATTACACACATACAGTACTATGTGCGATGAGGTACTGTAAATACTGCACATTTGCTCTCCATCAGAAGTTAAGATTGAAAAAGGATTGTAAATATAAAAAAAATGGCAAAAAAATAAAAATAAAGAAAGAAAAATAGAATGGAATTGGAAATATAAAAAAATCTGGCTGAAAACCAGGAGAAAGAAAGATACAAAAATAGAAAGAAAAATATAAAAACAATCTGGACATTGGATTGTAAATATATAAAAAAAGATCTGGCTAAAAATATGAAACACATACATTTAGATCAGTGTTACTCCATCAATCAATCAATCAATTTTATTTATAAAGCCCTTTACAACACTCAAGACGACCAAAGTGCTTCACAATAAAATTACATAAAATCAATTTAAAACTGCACTAAAACAATACAACATTAAACAAAACAAAAGCATTTAGCATGGTTAAATTTAAAGCTGAGGTATCTGAGTTCAAAGTGGACTTTTCACCCACATTTTCAGCTTTTTCAGACAGAAAAGTGAAAGAAAGAAGACCAATCTCAGTTCTCTGCCTGTAGAGAAACTGTGTGACTCTGTGGGCTCTTTCTGACACATTTCTGACATGATTTGTCAAAAACAATACTTTTACAAGACCTGTGGCTCATTGTTATGTTGAGTACATTTGGATTACACAAACTCATCAAAATCATTGTTATAAAAGAAACAAGTACACGCTGTTCTGTGTTAAGTCCCTTTGCACTTTTCGCAATGTCAGCTGAAATATGGTTACATCAGAGGAAGTATGAAGGTAGCAAGCAATCAGTGGATTTTTTTCTCCTTCAGAGCAAAAATGTGTCATGATTTGAAAGAAAATCTGCATCAAATTAACGTGAAGTGAAGTCAGCGAGAAGTTTCTAAGTGTTGGTGGGAGATGGTCATAGGCAAGGAAGGTTTATTTGCATAGTAAGTAAGTAGTAAGTAAGTAATAATTATTTACCGCCTTTCCCAGACCAGAGTCACAAAGCGGTTTACAACTGTGGGAATTTGTCGCTCACTCCACACAGAGATGGGAGCGGGGTCGCCAGTACAGGAGGCGCATGGCGGACCTATTGTGCATGTTTTTAGTGGTAGGGGAAACTGGAGCACCCGGAGGAAACCTACGCCAGACGTGGGGAGAAGATGCAAACTCCACTGAAAAAGGCCCTGTTCCGACCGGGATATAGCACAGTTCACACGCAGCAACTCAAAGTGCATTAAATCAATAAATAATCACAGTATATCAAAAACAGTGAAGGTACAAACTCTCAGTTGTATGCACAGCTAAACAGACCCGTTATCAACCTGGATTTGAACATTTGTCAGAACATTTCTCCCATTTACAGGAAGACTGCTCCAGATTTTAGCTGCATAAATGAAATTCTGCCTCCCCATGTTTAGTCTTGACTCTGGGCATCAGCAGGAGGTCAGTCTCTCTGTTGCTTATAGGAGAAACTTCATTATGAATCGAAAAAGCATGAATAACTGAAGACAACTGAGTGTGAAAGTTAAAAAAAGAGATCCTTTAATTGTCTCACAGTGGGGAAATTTCAGTGTTGCATCACCAGTTACAGAACAGTAGGAATGAGGAGCACACTGCACAAGATAAATGAACAATAACTCTATACTAAATAAAAAAACATAACAAATTCTAACTCAAATCTCTGAATATGGTCCAACTGTTTGTCCAACTGCATGTTAAAACTATGATACAATTATAACCAAAGTGCTCGAGGTCGCCTGACAAGAGAATTCATTGATGTCTTATCCTTGCACTGATACCTGCATCTTTCAAAAAAAAAAAATGAGTTTCTGAGTTTCTCCATGAAGGACCAGGCCCCTCCCCCTCTTCTGCTCTATCTCCCCCACATAATTAGGGTGAGATCTTATCGCTGCCACCTCTTTCATCCCACCCCAGAAGAATGCCTGTTTATCTAAGCATCCCACGCAGTCAGGCCCCAGCACAATGACGGAGCCTGTCCCGGAGCTCGCATCAAAGTCTTTCATTTACTTTGGACACATACAAACATCCAAGTGTATTTCCTCGCGGTATTTTGACAAGTTTGGGTTTCAGGAATCATTCTATCATCTCCTGCCTGAGGAGGGAAAATATTTAGGGTCCTTGTTGGTTCTATTTTTGGGCGCAGATGGTAAGTGATATGGGGACAGCGAGGAGTGAAGGGAGGTGCGGTGTTATGTCAGGACATTTCAGTTTACACAATCTGTTTACTTTCGTCAACCGGAAACAGAATTAGCACAAAGTTACAGTGTTTACATCAATAAGGTTTGTTTATTCTAATTTCAATACTTTCTCTTTCTTTACCTAATATGCCAAACGGACTGCAGCTTTTAACCAGTGTTCATTCACCAACATTGATTTTTCCCTTCACAAACTCAAGCCCTCATATCACAGTAGCATCTCCCCCATAGAGTTTGCATGTTCTCCCCGTGCCTGCGTAGGTGTCTTCCGGGTACTCCGGTTTCCCCTACTACTAAAAACATGCTCACAAGGTTAAATCCTCCAGCTCCGGTAGTCCTGACCAAGCCGAGCATCAACATATGGAGATGGGTTCCCGGGCGCTGTTACTACGGCGACCACTGCTCCTGACGTAAGCCTTCGTGGCATCAGGATGGGTCAAATGCAACTGCCCTACGGGGATTAATAATGTGCACCTTTACCTTTACCCCTATATATTACTACGAGTGAGATTACAAAGCGTAAGAATATGCCCACTCACTGATTTTATGAGATTTTCTTTTTCTTTTTAATTCCCACCAGTATATTTTTTATGACACGTGAATAATATTCCAAAAAAATATGTACGAGAGCCACTGTTTCAGAGCCCACACTGTCGTATTCTTGCCGTTAAAGAGGTGGTCCAATGTGACTATATGTGTTTTTTGAGAGAGTGGGTTGGAATCCAGGGTTCAAATTTGTTGGGGTAATCAAACAGCTCTGACAGTTTTGGGCCCGTCTCTGTGTGCCCCTTTGGAAAATCCACTCCAAGCTCCGGACCTGAGGATGCTTTCAAAGGCGTCTCGTATCTTTCCCTTGCTTCTCCAACTTTGTTATTGTGAAAAAAATATAAAATGCATAAATCATAAGAACCCACTGTTTTTTTACTCATTGTGCAACCGGATTTTCCATTGTGTAACTAAAGTGACTGTGTATTGATCCCAAGCAAAATGAGTGAGTGCTCTATATCTATCCAAATACACACATTTCTTGCATAAACTTAAAAACTAAACATGTATATCGGTTCGCTAAATGGCATCACTGCCCGATCAACCAGGGAAAGGACTGGTTTTTCACACTTGATTTGTTTTTTATATGCGTCTTTTAAGAAAATACCTAAGTTGTACCTTCCTGGCCGTTGCAATGGCAATACAAGATATTCTGATTTGGATTTGACAGGGACAACACAGTTATTCATTACATCAACCAATGCAACGTGGCATGGACTCTACTGCAGCTACCGGTTTTGCTAATACACTACAAAAAATGATTCAAAATTGGTAAAAAAAAATGCTGGAATCAGTTGTTTTTATCTTCATTTGAGTTCATTCAGTGTCAAAACAAAATTTGCCAGAGGAACAAGCCGTTTAGTCGTCAAGGACTATTATTGTCTCATTGCAAGGGAGACATTTCTTGTATCAAGATAATTTTGCTGGTCCCATTGGAGAATCTTGCTTCAAGGCAGTGCTTTTTGCAGTGTTCTCACCTCCTGTCCTTGTTTGATCTTTCCCCTTCATTACAAAACACTATATCCAGAGGTTCATAAAGGCAAAAACTTACATCCATATTGACAACTGCAATTCATATTTTCAACCAAATATACTGTATATGCTACTTTCTATGATTAAAAGTCTTCCCAATTGAGCCAGCTATATAAAATTGAAAGTCATGAATTTACAGGTTATTCTGGGACAAAACTTTCTTTTCACTGCACTTCTAGCTTTGCATCATTTGTCTAGAATCGCAGCCAGTGGCCCCCGTCCCCCGGCCTCCGCAGCCTGCGCAGCCTGCGCAGCCTGCGCAGCCTCCGCAGCCTCCACAGCCTCCGCAGCCTCCACAGCCTGCATGGGTTCAGTAACACGGCTCCCGGGTGGACGTTAAATAAATGGGTGTATCTCCGTCCTTGGATTTGATGCATCCTCACCAGCCAAACAGGCCGTTCCAACAGGTCAACGGGGAAATATTAGCGGATCCTTAAGTCTAACGATTCCTCTGAGAAGCCGTTTCGCCTGTGCACATCAGATAAAATGATCAGTTTTGAAATATGCAAGGCCATAAAAAAATGAAGTACAAAGTCTATACGCTGCGTGTATTTGGCCAGTTCTGGATGTGTGTGTGTGTGTGTGTGTGTGTCTGTGTGTATGCAATGTGCAATGACGCCATCTCCATTCGCCGTGGAGCACCAGCTGTTTCTGATTTTCTTCACCCCAGAAATACCCAAGCTCCGTCCAGGCTTTGCTCCATCAACGCAGCCGCTCCACATCCAAACATCCCGACAGCCCCGGCCCCCCGCGCCCCCCCCGTCTGAGCGGGACGGGGGAGCGAGCACTTACCTGATGGCACACAGGAAGGGCGGAGGAATTCTAAACGCACGCGATTTCGATCTCTGGAGAAGGAGTGATTGGCTTGGCTTAAGGCACTCAGATGTAAAGATTGAGTTAGCGTTTGTGCACCAGAAGATTTCTGCGAGTTTGGCGGAGGACTGCTTAAAACATAACAAGGAAGAATTTAAGATTTGTCAGACGGCTTTTGATGCTGATGGGTTTTGATGAAGCTGAGCCTGTGTTTTGAAACTGAAAGGGTTCTGCAACTTCTGTTCTTCACAATATCCAGTTACATTGGTTTGAGAAGGATGATTCAATCTTTGGGTGTTATACTAAACTTTTATCCTATATACCTTAGCTTCAGCGTCCAGCCGCATTCAAAGCTCTTTTTCAGCTTTCTTACAACAACCTCAATCTATTACCCAGAGACAGAGGTATTTTCTTCTTTTCTTTGTGCCTTTGTAAACAAATGTAACTTTTCCTGATTAGCTCTGACCCTTTTCCGCGGTCAAATGGCAAGTGTTGTTTGACCACTTACAATAAGATGTTTTCAAAAGGGGAAAGGTTTTATTGTGTGTTTTTTTTTTCCATTTTCATTCCATTTTGTGCTTATAAATTGTATACACATACAGTACTGTTTGACAGAATGTACATTATGTAGATAATCTGTGTGCAGTATAAACAAAATACTCTTATCTCCATAAACAAAGCAGTGGTACTTATATCAAAATCAATCAAAAAATGAAAATACATTTTATGGGAATATTTGAGGATTTGCCCTTTCCAAATATGAAATAGTCAAATTGTTGCCGGCAGATTTTCTTCTTCCTCCTTCTTCTTTGAGCGTCATTACCATTGTGTATTCCTCGCCAATAATTGTGTCACTCTAGCAAATATCTGAGATTTTGAAATGAGTCTTGCATGTGTTTTAACAGATGCTCAAATAAATCAATAAATAACAATAATAATGAATAACAGCTGCAGTGATCACCAAGAATTAATCCGCACAAAAAAATCCTTATTATACTTACTATATTAATAATAATAATGATGCAATGGTTTAACAAAGCGCTTTTCGGACAACTCAAACTCTTCCATTCGCACCTCGTTATTCCATATACACAGATGTGATAAACTACTATTGTAGCCACAGCTGCCCTGGGGTTTACTGACTGAGGCGAGGCCCGTCTGACCATCACCAACCATTTGCGCACACCCCAGTCTCATTCTGGGCAATGTGGGTGAAGTTTCATAACGACTATTTGTCAATTTACTGCTGCAGTTGCCCTATGTGGCACTTGGTTTTTCCCAGAGGTCTCCCATCACAGTACTAACCAGGCCCTGTCCTGCTTAGCTTCAGCGGTCTAATGGAATCTGGCTTTCACATACAGGTGGTGATGAAAAATGTTTTTAGAAGCTTTCTTCAGTTAAGTATATTATTGTAAAAACCCGGGAGATACCATTTGATTTGATTATATAAAACCCGGGAGATCAGAATCATCAGAATCATTTTTATTGCCACGTAAGTAACAGGAGGTCACAGACTAGGAAATTGCTTTGGCTCAGTGCAACAGTCAAAAAGAGATAATAAAAATAAGAATAAAAAACACTTCTAAAGAATAAATTTAAATTTAAAATAGAGTTACAGTTACTATTCACAATATACAAGTGCACATGGTGCACACAATGTAAGATGTGAGATACCATTTGAACCTCTCGTGCACCTCCGCCTGCACATGGGAACGCACTTTATGAGCCTGGCTTTTTATATTTCCCATTAAAAAGTTGTGAGATGATTTATTTTTAATGGCTGGAGGCACAGAACAATATTTTCATGAAGAGAAGATGAAATTTGTCACACGAAGCACAAGGCAGAGGAGTGAATTAAAGACGCTTGTTTTCTCACCCCATCGATCATTAAGCCGCTCTTCAGAGAATCCCAACCCCCAAATGCACCGTTATTTTGGGGAGAAGGAAGCCAAGTAAAATCAAGAGTAATAAATGTTTGTGTTGGAAGCTATTAGGAAGAACTTTCACCCTTTTCTCTTCATAAAAAAACCATATGCCAGCTTTGCCCAGCAGAGGCCTGTTAATTCATATTGACCATTTACTTTTCCAGTTACATTTCAAGGATATACATCTTGAAATAGTTGTAAAAGTAGAGGTCCTCTTGAGTACTTTATTACTTCATGTTTAGAACTTAATATAATGCCTGTATATTATAACTTCAAGCTCACTCTTTCACGCTAATTCCTGCAGAGTTGTCTATTGGCCACAGTGGGACTTTGAAGGAGAGAAAGAACACGAAGAGTTTGATGGTTGCTGTGTATTCAAGGGTTTCCAGCTCAAGTCCTGACGAGAACCAGGAAGTACGATCACATTAGTCCAGTGCTCAGGCCTCTGCACTGGCTTCATGCGTCTCAGAGAATAGACTTTAGTGTGTGACATGTTAGTGATCAACTCGGACTCTGAGGAGCACAGGGACTGGCCTCCTGCTGGTGCCCAGAGTCAGGACGAAACATGGGGAGGTGGCATCTTAGATTTATGCAGCTAAAGTCTGTAAGAGTGTCTCAGAAAATGTGAGACAGGCTGTGAAAAATATAATATCTTCTCTCTGTGGAAATGGGTAATGATGAAACATTGGATTGTAAAGTCAAATGAGATGAATTTTGAATCAGTGCACAAATAATCCAATCTGGACCTTTACAATCCCTCTCAATAATTTATATTAAAAATCTTTAAAGTGGAAACTAAAAACATCACAGAACATGGTTAAAAAGTTAATTTACTTCTATAACTTACACAAAGTGAGATATATCAAACATTTTAGTTATAATGTTGATATTATGGCTCACAGCTTAGAAAAACTGCAAACAAATAAGAAAATTAGCCAGAATTTATAAAACAAGCTTTTTCTTTTTGCTTTTTAATCCGGGCTATTTCGCTTGTGTGCATGTAATACTTAATAAGACAAACAGGGCAAGGCAAGGCAAGTTTATTTGTATAGCACAATTCATACACAAGGCAACTCAAAGTGCTGAACAAAACAAGAAAGCATTAAAATCATAAATAATCACAGAACATTAAAAAGAAAGATAAAAGTATAAAATCCCTCAGTTGTATGCACAGCTAAACAGAACTGTCTTTAACCTGGTTTTAAACATTGTCAGAGAGGAGGCCTGTCTCACATCTTCAGGAAGATTGCTCCAGATTTTAGCAGCATGAATCTGAAAAGCAGCCTCCCCATGTTTAGTTCTGACTCTGGACACTAACAGGAGTCCAGTCCCTGTGCTCCTCAGAGTCCCAGCAGGAGTCCAGTCCCTGTGCTCCTCAGAGTCCCAGCAGGAGTCCAGTCCCTGTGCTCCTCAGAGTCCCAGCAGGAGTCCAGTCCCTGTGCTCCTCAGAGTCCCAGCAGGAGGCCAGTCCCTGTGCTCCTCAGAGTCCCAGCAGGAGTCCAGTCCCTGTGCTCCTCAGAGTCCGGGCTGGTTCATATGGGACTAACATGTCACTAATATATTTTGGTGCGAGGCCATGGAGAGACTTGTACACAAGCAGAGCTGTTTTAAAGTCTATTCTCTGAGCCACAGGAAGCCAGTGCAGAGACCTGAGGACCGGACTAATATGGTTGTACTTCCTGGTTCTAGTCAGGACTCGAGCTGCTGCATTTTGAATGTACTGCAGCTGTTTTACAGCCTGTTTGGACAGACCTGTGAGCAGGCCATTGCAGTAGTCTAACCTACTTGAGACAAATGCATAAGAATCTCCAAGTCTGCTTTAGACACTATGTTTTTGATCCTGGCAATGTTTTTTAGATGGTAAAAAGCTGCTGATGATACTGATTTGATGTGGCTATTAAAATTTAAGTCTGAGTCCAGTACTGGCCCGGACTGGCCATCGGGAGCATCGGGAGATCTCCCGGTGGCCTGCGTGTCAAAGTGGCCTGGGCCTGCCCTATCATCACGGTCTTTTTTTTTTTTTTTTTCTTTTAATTTAATTTCATCCTCACGGTCTTTGCAAACTCCTAGCCTGCCTGGTGGCCTGGTCCAATGAGCAAGGCCAGGCCAAAGCCAGTGTTGTGCGTGAACGAGTTCAAAAGAACGCGTTCATTGAACACGCTAATTTTTTCGTGAACGTTGAACTGAACGCAACACATTTTTTAATAAAGAACTTGAACGTGAATTAGTTCTTATTATGTGTCATGAACGGCAGACAATTTGTTTTCCATTTAAAACTGAGTGAAATCTGTTTTCTCTTTTGAAACGCAACAAGAGAAAGTTCCTCCCTCCTGTATTCTCCGCACTGTTTCCGCCGAAAACTAAAAATTCCTACGGTTTTCACCGTCTGTGAACGCCCCCCGACTCAGTGTACTTCATGGATGTATTATTGTACTTGCGGTGCGGCGCTATATGCTAGTGCTATTCATTGGTTGTTGGACTCACATGTGCCGTGATGAAAACACAGGGGTAAGTCAGTGACACAGGGACATTTACATTTGACATAAAGTATAGACACACGTTCTGCAGCGCATTACAGTTTGTACTTATGAGCAGAGATGGGACAACTCAGTTCCCATTGAAACCCATGTAAATCTTGTCTGCATTGGAGTCAAAACATCCTGTGCAGTGTACAGGATATAATATATAATTATATATATATAACGCTACCACGTATTGTGATTTCTAGCTCGTAGTGAAAAAAAATATTTATTTGAATATCTCGCAAAAAGTAAAATGAACTGAACTTTGAACTAGTTCAGAATTAAAATTGAGAACTTCGAACGTGAACTGTTCACTTTGAGCATGTATGAACTGAACTTGAATTAGTTCAGAAAAGCTGTGAACTGGCACAACACTGGCCAAAGCTTTACTGTCATTGGGCCAGAGCAAAATTAAACAAATGTGACGTCACACGTCGGCTACACAGCCAGGCCAGCCTAGCAGTGCACCCAGTGTAGCTTCCCCGGTTGAAATGAGTGGTCTCTCCAACTTATGGTTCATACACGTTTTTATTTTTCCTTTTATATGAGCTGTAACAATGTGATTTTACCTTACTACTTTTTTAACAATAATTGATTAGCTTGTTATAGTTATACACTAATGAACACTTAGTTCATTGTGTGTGTGTGTGTCTTTATTCTCACTAAACTCCATAAACGTTACGTTGCTAAGCAACGTACAACAATCCTTAAACGTCCGAGATTATATAAACAGTCAATATAAAAAAAAAATAAAGAAAACAAAAGTTTTGACGGTCAATCTTAAAACTATTAAAAGAACATCAAAATACAATGACAACAACCCAAATTTAGAACCTTGTTTGGCCTGAATGGATGAAAAGCTCCCGGCCTGAAATGTTGTCCCACTCCGGCCCTGGTCCAGTATTACCCCTAGATTTCTGACCTTGTTTGAAGGTTTTAGGGAGAGAGACTGGAGGTGACAGATGACGCTCTCTCTTTGTTTCTGGGGACCAAAGACAATCATTTCAGTTTTGTCTGCGTTTAGCTGAAGGAAGTTGTTTTGCATCCACTCACTGATCTGTTGGATACAGTGAAGGAGTGAGTCCACTGGTCCATGTTCTCCTGCAGTCAGTGAGACATAGATCTGAGTGTCGTCTGCATAGCTATGATAGGACACTTCGTTTCTGCGTATTAACTGACCTAACGGCAGCATGTAGAGATTGAACAGAAGAGGTCCCAGGATCGACCCCTGTGGGACTCCACATGTCAGGGCCATATAATAATAATAATAATAATACATCAAACTTGTATAGCGCTTTCTTGGACACTCAAAGACGCTTCACATGGGGAGTAGAATACAATAATAAAGGCAAGGCAAGTTTATTTATATAGCACAATTCATACACAAGGCAATTCAAAGTGCTGAACAAAACAAGAAAGCATTAAAATCATAAATTATCACAGAACATTAAAAAGAAAGATAAAAATATAAAATCCCTCAGTTGTATGCACAGTTAAACAGAACTGTCTTTAACCTGGTTTTAATAAAAAGGGGTTTACGGAAAAGCTTGTTTGAAAAGATGGGTTTTGAGTACAGATTTAAAGTTAGATAGTGAGTCAGAGTTTCTAATGAGCATATGATCTGAGACACAGTTTCCAATCTCCACAAAGTACTTCCTGTCTTCAAGGTAAGACCTAAACTAACTTAGGTCACTAAAGTGCTGTTATACATCAATTTTATAAGAAGAAATCCCTTTTTTTTAATTCATTTGTACAAAAATAGCCTTTAGGTATCACTGTTGACATGTTCTAATCTAACATCGCTACTAAAACGTAACTAATTTTGAGAATGAGCCTCAACACTTGGAGAATATTTGCTTGTATGCACATTGTGATATCATTCGCAGTGGATCTCAACTGTGGGGAAAGGCCTTAGTTTTTTTTTGTTTTTTTTTTGGTGCTAATGGAAGTCAAGGATGAAGGATGGGGAAAATAAATGGAGTTTTGGACCTGGAGAGCTGCAGTGTGACCTTAGACCCTTCACAAATCCTGGATGAGTGTGAGTTTGCTCCATTAGTGGATCGTCTGTGGCCATAACTCATGCTTCAGGCCCCCTCTGCTCTCACCACCGTCCCGTTCCCCCTGCCCCAAACCCAACCCTATAATTTTGGGTGAAAGTGAAAGATCCAGTGAATGTTGTTTTTATTGAATTCCCAATACCGTGGGTGAGATTACGGTTCAGTGTGGGGGCGACTGAGGCTGGTCTGCAGCCGTGGTGGGGCCCGTGGTGAGATGGGTGCCAGTTTGGGGAGGTGGAGGGTTCATGCTTGTTTTTTTGACATTGAAGGAAATGTAATAGGGCAGACTGGGAGTTTTATCATAATATTGTATAAACTTGTGTTGCTTTATGGGATTGTAATGTCAATATTGTGTAACTCTCGGAGCGCAACGTTGATTTATAAAGTAAGTTCAAGATAGCATTGCTCTGACTTTCCCTGTTTTTCAGTGATATAAGTTTGACTCGAAAACGCAGGCCTTTTGGCACTGATGAAATATATGTTTCTTACAGTGGTTCTCACCCCCGCTCCTCGGAGCTCACGTTACTCACATTTCCTGTTCAAATCTTCCTCTAAATGGGCGTAGCCTGGAGGACTAAAGGGGGCGTGAACGAGACTGGGCCGTTTATATAGCTCTGGGCGGGGGGCCGCTGACGTCAGGTCCAACTTGCAGACGTCAGGTCCAACTTCTGTGCCAGTGTTGGCGCCAGATTCAAAATTCAAATGTAGTAATACAGGTCGCCAGCAGATGGCGCCTCACAGACGGTTTTAGGCAGAAAGTCTAACTTTCAACTAATTTGCACCAAAGTGACAAGATTATGACCAGGATATGTAGACAACACTATTGGACACTCATTTATACCGTTTATCAGCAAAAAAAGTGGATTTGAGGGTGAGTTGTCCTTTAAGCTGAATTGTGATTATCAATAGTATCACGTCTTTATAATACTGTGTAATGCTGATGAAGTAGAAGTAGAAGTAGTGGTAAAAGTATTAGTCATTTAATGTATGTAAAAAAGACAAGATACAAAAAAGGGTTTGAAAAGGAGTTGGAGAAACAAAGTACACTCAAAGACATGCCAACACAAACTGAAACACACACACACAGCCGCACACTGAAACACACACTCACAGCCACACACTGAAACACACACACACAGCCACACACTGAAACACACACACACAGCCACACACTGAAACACACACACACACAGACACACACTGAAACACACACTCACAGCCACACACTGAAACACACACTCACAGCCACACACTGAAACACACACTAACAGCCACACACTGAAACACACACTCACAGCCACACACTGAAACACACACACACAGCCACACACTGAAACACACACACACAGCCACACACTGAAACACACACACTCACAGCCACACACTGAAACACACACCCACAGCCACACACTGAAGCACACACTCACAGCCACACACTGAAACACACACTCACAGCCACACACTGAAACACACATTCACAGCCACACACTGAAACATACACACACAGCCACACACTGAAACACACACTCACAGCCACACACTGAAGCACACACTCACAGCCACACACTGAAACACACACTCACAGCCACACACTGAAACACACACTCACAGCCACACACTGAAACACACATTCACAGCCACACACTGAAACATACACACACAGCCACACACTGAAACACACACACTCACAGCCACACACTGAAACACACACACACAGCCACACACTGAAACACACACACACAGCCACACACTGAAACACACACTCACAGCCACACACTGAAACACACATTCACAGCCACACACTGAAACACACATTCACAGCCACACACTGAAACATACACACACAGCCACACACTGAAACACACACTCACAGCCACACACTGAAACACACACTCACACACCACACACTGAAGCACACACTCACAGCCACACACTGAAACATACACACACAGCCACACACTGAAACACACACTCACAGCCACACACTGAAGCACACACTCACAGCCACACACTGAAACACACACTCACAGCCACACACTGAAACACACACTCACAGCCACACACTGAAACACACATTCACAGCCACACACTGAAACATACACACACAGCCACACACTGAAACACACACACTCACAGCCACACACTGAAACACACCCACACAGCCACACACTGAAACACACACACACACAGCCACACACTGAAACACACACTCACAGCCACACACTGAAACACACATTCACAGCCACACACTGAAACACACATTCACAGCCACACACTGAAACATACACACACAGCCCACACACTGAAACACACACTCACAGCCACACACTGAAACACACACTCACAACCACACACTGAAGCACACACTCACAGCCACACACTGAAACATACACACACAGCCACACACTGAAACACACACTCACAGCCACACACTGAAACACACACTCACAGCCACACACTGAAACACACATTCACAGCCACACACTGAAACACACACTCACAGCCACACACTGAAGCACACACTCACAGCCACACACTGAAACACACATTCACAGCCACACACTGAAACACACACACACAGCCACACACTGAAACATACACACTCACAGCCACACACTGAAACACACACACACACAGCCACACACTGAAACACACACTCACAGCCACACACTGAAACACACATTCACAGCCACACACTGAAACACACACACACAGCCACACACTGAAACATACACACTCACAGCCACACACTGAAACACACACACACACAGCCACACACTGAAACACACACTCACAGCCACACACTGAAACACACATTCACAGCCACACACTGAAACACACACTCACAGCCACACACTGAAGCACACACTCACAGCCACACACTGAAACACACATTCACAGCCACACACTGAAACACACACACACAGCCACACACTGAAACATACACACTCACAGCCACACACTGAAACACACACACACACAGCCACACACTGAAACACACACTCACAGCCACACACTGAAACACACATTCACAGCCACACACTGAAACACACACACACAGCCACACACTGAAACATACACACTCACAGCCACACACTGAAACACACACACACACAGCCACACACTGAAACACACACTCACAACCACACACTGAAACACACACTCACAGCCACACACTGAAACACACACTCACAGCCACACACTGAAACACACACATTCACAGCCACACACTGAAACACACACTCACAGCCACATGTAACCCCTATAAAAGATTATTAAATATTAAAAATGTATTATTATTTTATTATTATTATATGTACAAGTTGCGCTCCTTAGGTCAGCCAATTACGCCAGCTCGGTTGGTCGCGTGATGCACGTGAGTCATGTGACCAAGTAGTTTTAATCATGGCGGCTCAGGCTGCCGGCAGGCAAGGGGGACGCATTTTGACAGGCTGCAAGAGGTCAGTAAACAGTCAGTGAACTTATCAAAATATACCTTCTGTGTTACCATCCACTGATGTATTGCCAACCTTTGTAGATGTGTGGACGTGACGAGCTGTTTGAAACGCGCTGAACAGAGTGACGTGTTTAAATTGCACTGTGTATCGGTAAGTGTTACCTGCCGAACCTATAGCCGCACTAGCGGCTAATGCTAATGTTGTGCTAACGAGGCTCCATTCATTGTAAAGGTTAGCTTAGCATTAGCGCTGCTATCCCATTCATTTGTATGGAGCAAACGGTAAGCTGCGCTCCACCCGTTAAAGCACAGTTGTTTAACTTTGAAGTTACGGTTGTAACTTAGTTCTATGAATACTTAAACTTTGTAAATTAGTACAGAGCAATGAATTTAAAGTGTACTTGTCATTCACTTAAGATGTTTTGAGTCTTTTACATGCATGTATTTTAGAAGTTTTGAGAATTTAGAAATGAATTTGACTATTTTTGATATATTAGCTAATGCACTGGTCCTGTTACTCACAGGCCAGGTCTTTTCTGGTATCCTGAACCAAATCGATGGCGAGCTTGACCCAGGAACCTGAGCATCACAGCATCTGAGCCCACTACTCCACCTGTGCGGTAGGAGATACACACTCTGAGCCTTTGCCCCCTGTTCTCACTCCGCGCTGCTCCATTCTCTATGTTGGAGGCCTTGGTTTGACTGGACATCTTCATCAATCCAGTATGAACATGAACATTTGCTCCTTCTATTGAGAACACTTTTGGAACTCTGGGAACTTTGGGAGGGATCTTGTGGCTTGGGCAAAGTTGTACGCCTTTTGCTGTTGTGAAATATGCGCATTTATTTCTTTTCTTTTCTTTTTGGTTACCAGTCATGACTATTTTTTTGTACAACTGTATATATGTATATACTTTGTAAATAATCTCACAGTGCACTTCAAGGCCCAAAAAAAAAAAATACAAACGCATATATTCAAACTACAACTGTGTTTGTCTATTACTACTCAACCTCCTTGAGCGAACCTCAGGTCTTGTGATACTAGTCCAGTCTTACTATTCTTAACTTGTACTGCTTAAGTCGCTTTTAATTAGCAGTAAGTGCTACATAATTGTGGCGAGCTAGCCAGGAGGTTGTGGCATAGTAATAGACAATAACAATTCCACTATGGAAGAATTCGATAAACTGGGAGTTGAATTTTCGCATTCCGTCCTCGTAAATAGTGTTACTGGCACCAAGGCTGACGAAGAGTTACTTGTGTTCTTGAAACGGTATGGATCGGTTAGTCAAACAATAACCATTGATGACGCTAGTTCAGCTTTTCATCAACATTTGGTTGTTGAGTTTGAATCACCAGTTTCGGTCACTGCGCTGTCGTTGCCTTATAAGTTTAATGCAAAAAGTATTGACGTTGCGTATGATATCACTGCGCTCTCTGACGTTTATGTTGGAGAAGTAGGCACAACTAAGACTCAGACTTACCTCTCAGAACTGAAGCAACTAGCTAAAGCCACCGGTCAAGATTTTGCACAAGTCTTGCAAGAGATGATGGCTCAAATTGGAGGCAAAATTAATGAGCTGCAGCCAACCGAAGCTGGTATTAAAGACTCTCCTGAAACACTTCCTGTGACTCAAGCGGAACCCAGCACTACCAGTCACAACGCAATACCTGCTTCTGCCTCTCAGACTCAAACGAGACCCACACTCCCGAGTATCTCCACTTCTGATCTGAATCCACCAGATGTTCAAAGATATGTCGTAGAACATATTGTTAAAAGTGACGACCATGCAACTCATCTAATGTCTTCTCAAAAGTTACGTGTCTTCTCAGGAAAAGTGCCCAGACCCGGCCACGAGGCTGATTATGACACATGGCGTTCGAGTGTGGAATTGATAATGAAGGATCCAGCTGTGTCAGACTTGCAACGTTCACGGAGGATTCTGGAAAGTCTTCTGCCTCCTGCTGCGGATATGGTCAAACATCTACGGCCGGACACATTGCCGGACGTTTATCTGCAACAACTGGATTCTGGATATGGCACTGTACAGGATGGAGATGAATTATTTGCAAAGTTCATGGACACATTTCAGAATTCTGGAGAACTGTCATCAGCATACTTGCAGCGGTTACAGGTCTCTCTGGGTCAGGCTGTTCGGAGAGGTGGAGTACCCGAAACAGACTTTAATAAACAATTGTTGAGTCAGTTCTGCCGAGGGTGTTGGGACAACACGGTGATCTCAGAGTTGCAGTTAACACAGAGGAAAGTGATGCCTCCTACCTTTGCTGAACTGCTGTTACTCCTCCGCACGGAAGAGGATCGCAAAGCGGCGAAAGCTGTTAGGATGAAACAACATTTTGGAGGAGCTAAAACAAAGGCGGCTGTGAATCTGCATGTAACTGACGCCGGCGACGAAGCAGATCCAGTAGTCGCTTTGACTTCACTGACTCAGCAATTGGCTAAACAAGTGGCCGATATGCAGAGGCAACTTGCCGCTCTCACCAGTCAGTCCAGGGGTAAAAGCCAGATGCAAAGACAGACCAAATTCGCAAAAGCAACTAACGTAACCCCTTCTTCCTCATCTAAGCCAGGTTACTGTTTTCGGTGTGGGGAGGAGGGCCACACACGACCCCAATGTCCAAACCCCCCAAATCCAACTCTAGTTTCAGAAAAGAGGAAAACGTTCAATGAAAAATTGCAGAAATGGCAAAAGAGAAGTCCTTCAAATGGCAGGGAGTCGGAAAACTAGGACCCGTTTCGGTCAAGGGACGGACCGAAACAGGGCAGGACAAACAATGTCCCACCAGAAAGATAAAGGGGAGCCAGTTGACTCAGTCCGTGGGGATCACAGTCGTACTTCCGAAAGGACTGGTCGGATCCAAATGCACCACTTCCGTAATTATTTCTGGCGAAGAATGCAATTGTTTATTAGACACTGGTTCGCAGGTTACGACAATACCTGTATCATTTTACAACAAATACCTGTCAGACCAGCCAGTCAAGTCTCTAGATAATCTATTACAAGTTGAAGGTGCAGCTGGCCAGCCCGTTCCATACCTTGGATACGTAGAACTAATGGTCCAGTTTCTATCAGATTTTCTTGGAGAAGAAATGGAAATTCCAACGGTTGCTCTGGTTGTTCCCGACCAACCATCTGGTCAGTCAGGTATTCTAATTGGGATGAACACGCTAGAAGTTCTATATGACAAGTTCCTCAGTGGCGGTCGTTCAACTTTCGAACCACAGTCTCATGGTTACAAAGCTGTTTTAAAAATGCTGGAACTACAACATCAAAAGAATGAGGCAGGGAGTATTG
This sequence comes from Knipowitschia caucasica, assembly GCA_964034765.1. Lineage (NCBI taxonomy): Eukaryota > Metazoa > Chordata > Actinopteri > Gobiiformes > Gobiidae > Knipowitschia > Knipowitschia caucasica. The sequence goes on from OZ035835.1 coordinate 35,729,411, forward strand.
GCCTTGTTCACTCATCGAGCAAAGCACCACTCCTTATTCCAGCAGGCCGGACTGTACTTCTTAAAGGGTCAGCCAGGATTGCTTGTCCCTCATCTGGCAATTGGGCTGTTGTGGAACCCCCCCAGTCTGCGTTACCCGGTGGGTTATTTGTCAAAACCTGTCTAATTACACTCACCCAGCAGTCACCTCACAAAGTGCCAGTGATGTTAACCAATGAGACTGACCAGGACATCTTTATCCCACCACTTACTGCTATTGCAGAATTAGGTGCTTGCCAAGCCATTATTTCAAGACACACTGTTAACTCCACCACATCACCTGAGGCAAATCCTGATTTGCATTTCAATTTTGGCGATTCCCATCTTCCTACTGAATGGAAAGAACGCATAGCCAAAAAACTCAGTGAACTACCAGAAGTTTTTGCGCATTATGACCTTGACTTTGGCTGCACAGAAAAAGTAAAACATCACATCAGACTTCATGATGACACCCCGTTTAAACACCGTGCCAGACCAATCCACCCTAACGATGTTGACGCCGTTAGGAGACATCTTCAGGAACTGCTGGCGACAGGAGTCATCAGAGAGTCTGAATCACCATTTTCATCCCCCATAGTAGTCGTTCGGAAGAAGAATGGTGACATACGTCTATGCATTGATTATCGTAAACTCAATCAACATACCATCAAAGATGCATATGCTCTTCCCAATCTTGAGGAAACGTTCTCTGCATTAACTGGGTCTAAGTGGTTTTCGGTTCTTGACCTAAAGTCAGGATACTATCAAATCGAGATGCACGAAGAGGACAAGCCCAAGACAGCATTTGTGACACCCCTCGGTTTTTGGGAGTTCAATCGAATGCCGCAAGGTGTAACGAATGCACCTAGCACATTCCAAAGGTTGATGGAACGATGCATGGGAGACCTGAATTTGAGAGAAGTTCTGGTATTTCTGGATGACTTGATAATATTTTCAGACACCATTGAGGAACATGAACGTCGCTTGCTACATGTGTTGCACCGGTTGAAGGAGTATGGACTTAAGCTATCTCCAGAAAAATGCAAGTTCTTCCAATCATCTGTCCGATATTTGGGACACATTGTTTCTGAACGTGGAGTTGAGACAGACCCAGAGAAAATCAGCGCCTTAAAGACCTGGCCGATACCCAAAACACTGAAAGAACTTAAATCATTTCTTGGATTCTCGGGCTATTATCGCCGATTCATCAAAGATTATGCCATTCTCGTAAAACCCCTGAACAACCTTACTCGTGGATATGCTCCGACACATGGAAAGAAAACTGGCAAGGAACAGTATCATGATCCCAAACAAACCTTTGGTGAACGCTGGACACCTGAATGTCAACTTGCTTTTGAGGATCTGATTGAAAAACTTACTTCTGCACCCGTGCTGGGCTTTGCAAACCCCAAGGATCCCTACATCCTCCATACGGATGCAAGTACTACGGGCCTTGGGGCAGCTCTATATCAGGAGCAGGAGGGAAAACTTCGGGTCATTGCATATGCCAGTCGGGGTTTATCGCACAGTGAATCCCGGTATGCCGCCCACAAGTTGGAGTTTCTTGCACTAAAATGGAGTGTAACAGAAAAATTCCACGATTACCTGTACGGGGCAAACTTTACAGTAATCACTGATAGCAATCCCTTGACGTACATCCTAACATCTGCAAAGCTTGACGCCACCAGCCACCGATGGCTCGCTGCTTTGTCCACCTACTCATTTAAACTCCAATATCGAACTGGCAAGCAAAACACAGATGCTGACGCATTGTCCCGAAGACCCCATGGTCACACTCCGGAAAATCCACATTCCCAGAAGGAAATGGATCTGATACACAACTTTGAAAAACATCACATCTCCGATCAAAGTGACACTTGCATTCCACCTGATGTCGTCGAAGCAATTTGCCAAGGGGCTTTAGTCCGAGCAACTTGTGATTTTCAAAGTCAAGCAAACCTCACTCTTGTGGAATCTTTTGCCACCTCGGCAGATGTTGTACCGGCAGTTTTCAGTGGTGAGGTAGATCATGGGTTGCCAGTAATTTCGTCCCTGACAACATCTGAATTGCAAGCAAAGCAAAGAACCGATCCAAGCATTGGAGAAGTTATTCACGGACTTGAAACTGGAGATGCACCACCTCCATCCCTTCGCAAAGAGCTCCCTGAACTTCCTCTTTTGCTGAGAGAATCAAACAAGCTTGAACTCATTGATGGAATTCTCTACAGGCGGAGGCAAGGTGATGCAACTGTTTCATATCAATTAATACTTCCGGAGGAACTACGAGACCAAGTTCTGCACAGTCTCCATAATGACATGGGGCATCTTGGCATTGATCGAACTTTGGATCTCGTCCGCTCAAGATTTTTCTGGCCAAGAATGGCGAATGACGTAGAGACCAAAATCAAAACCTGTCCACGTTGTGTCAGAAGAAAAAGGCCACTTGAAAATGCTGCTCCGATGGTTAACATACAAACGACCCGGCCCTTAGAGCTCATTTGTATGGATTTCTTGAGCTTAGAGCCTGATTCCACTAATGTTAAGGACATTTTGATGTTAACGGACCATTTCACAAAGTTTTCAATGGCGTTTCCAACCAGTAATCAGAAAGCCCGAACAGTCGCTAAGTGCTTATGGGAAAATTTCATCATCCATTATGGTTTCCCTGAAAGAATACACACCGATCAAGGTCCCGACTTTGAGTCGAAGTTAATAAAAGAGCTATGCGAAGTGACGGGGATCAAGAAGAGTCATACCACGCCGTACCACCCACGGGGGAACCCGGTGGAACGGTTCAACCGAACACTCTTAAGCATGCTTGGGACACTGGAAACAAAACAAAAATCCAAATGGAAGGAACATGTTAAACCGTTGGTGCATGCGTATAACTGTACGCGGAACGACGTAACTGGTTTCACGCCGTACGAACTTATGTTTGGACGTTCTCCGCGATTACCTATTGACCTTGCATTCGGGCTACCGATAAAAGAGCCAAAGCACCAATCACATTCGGAATATGTCGCAAATTTAAAATCTCGGCTCAAGGAAAGCTATGAAGTTGCATCTCGCAATGCTGCCAAAAGAGGTGAGCGAAACAAAGTTCGGTTCGACAAACGTATCATACCATCAGTGTTGGAACCAGGGGATCGTGTCCTTGTCCGGAATGTTCGCTTGAGGGGCAAACACAAGCTCTCAGACAAATGGGAGGACACAATCTATGTCGTGGTGAATAAAGCCAAAGAACTCCCTGTTTACACCGTGACACCTGAGCATAAGGATGGACCGCTGCGAACACTCCATCGGGATCTTTTATTGCCCTGTGATTTTCTTTCTACCGAGTCTCCAAGTGGATCCAGGCCTGTGTCCACTCGCAAGCCAAGTTCTGGTCAACCCAGTCAAAGAGCTTTGGATGCTGATGTTGTGGAGAATGTAGACGATGATACAAACCTTGCTGTGATAGAAGAATCTTACCTGTTACCTGCAAAGTTTACAGTTTCAAAGACGTTCAGTCCACAACAAACCCTAAGTGAGAACTTACCTGACGAGAACTTACCTGACGAGAACTTACCTGACGAGAACTTACCTGACGAGAATGTGCCTGAAGATCAAGTAATTCAATCTGAGGGAGAAGGAATAATATTGGAACCTATTCCAGAAGAAGAATCTGAGCCAATTCTAGATGAAGAAGAGATAATTGTAAATGAGCAATCATTCCACAATCCAGAGACTCTGTCACCCAGTTCTGTTGACTCACCTGACCATGACCGGACTCACAATGATGATATCGAGCCCAATATCACATTTAGACGCTCGAATCGTGATCGTAAGCAGCCTAGTCGGTTACAGTATTCGAGATTTGGCAATCCGGTAGTCTCTGTAGTGCAAACTCTATTTCAAGGTTTGGCTGATGCATACACAGAAGTTATTAGTCTGACCTCTGCAGTACCTAATTCTTTAGCCTCTAGTGTTCATGTCGTCTAACAGTTCTCATGCAGCGGGACGTGCATGGATTCAGAGGGGGGACCCTGTAACCCCTATAAAAGATTATTAAATATTAAAAATGTATTATTATTTTATTATTATTATATGTACAAGTTGCGCTCCTTAGGTCAGCCAATTACGCCAGCTCGGTTGGTCGCGTGATGCACGTGAGTCATGTGACCAAGTAGTTTTAATCATGGCGGCTCAGGCTGCCGGCAGGCAAGGGGGACGCATTTTGACAGGCTGCAAGAGGTCAGTAAACAGTCAGTGAACTTATCAAAATATACCTTCTGTGTTACCATCCACTGATGTATTGCCAACCTTTGTAGATGTGTGGACGTGACGAGCTGTTTGAAACGCGCTGAACAGAGTGACGTGTTTAAATTGCACTGTGTATCGGTAAGTGTTACCTGCCGAACCTATAGCCGCACTAGCGGCTAATGCTAATGTTGTGCTAACGAGGCTCCATTCATTGTAAAGGTTAGCTTAGCATTAGCGCTGCTATCCCATTCATTTGTATGGAGCAAACGGTAAGCTGCGCTCCACCCGTTAAAGCACAGTTGTTTAACTTTGAAGTTACGGTTGTAACTTAGTTCTATGAATACTTAAACTTTGTAAATTAGTACAGAGCAATGAATTTAAAGTGTACTTGTCATTCACTTAAGATGTTTTGAGTCTTTTACATGCATGTATTTTAGAAGTTTTGAGAATTTAGAAATGAATTTGACTATTTTTGATATATTAGCTAATGCACTGGTCCTGTTACTCACAGGCCAGGTCTTTTCTGGTATCCTGAACCAAATCGATGGCGAGCTTGACCCAGGAACCTGAGCATCACAGCATCTGAGCCCACTACTGCACCTGTGCGGTAGGAGATACACACTCTGAGCCTTTGCCCCCTGTTCTCACTCCGCGCTGCTCCATTCTCTATGTTGGAGGCCTTGGTTTGACTGGACATCTTCATCAATCCAGTATGAACATGAACATTTGCTCCTTCTATTGAGAACACTTTTGGAACTCTGGGAACTTTGGGAGGGATCTTGTGGCTTGGGCAAAGTTGTACGCCTTTTGCTGTTGTGAAATATGCGCATTTATTTCTTTTCTTTTCTTTTTGGTTACCAGTCATGACTATTTTCATGACAACTGTATATATGTATATACTTTGTAAATAATCTCACAGTGCACTTCAAGGCCCAAAAAAAAAAAATACAAACGCATATATTCAAACTACAACTGTGTTTGTCTATTACTACTCAACCTCCTTGAGCGAACCTCAGGTCTTGTGATACTAGTCCAGTCTTACTATTCTTAACTTGTACTGCTTAAGTCGCTTTTAATTAGCAGTAAGTGCTACACACACACTGAAGCACACACTCACAGCCACACACTGAAACACACACTCACAGCCACACACTGAAACACACATTCACAGCCACACACTGAAACATACACACACAGCCACACACTGAAACACACACTCACAGTCACACACTGAAACACACTCACAGCCACACACTGAAACACACACTCACAGCCACACACTGAAGCACACATTCACAGCCACACACTGAAACATACACACACAGCCACACACTGAAACACACACACACACACACAGCCACACACTGAAACACACACTCACAGCTACACACTGAAACACACACACACACAGCCACACACTGAAACACACACTCATAGCCACACACTGAAAAACACACACAGCCACACACTGAAACACACACTCACAGCCACACACTGAAACACACACAGCCACACACTGAAACACACACACTCACAGCCACACACTGAAAAACACACTCATAGCCACACACTGAAAAACACACACAGCCACACACTTTAAGTCCCAGACCTAAACACTCTCTGACCCTACACCTATCACCTGTGACTTATCAACGCTACATGTCAAGCTTTTATCAATCAATCAAGTATATTTATGAAACACAATTCATGCAGCGCAACCCCAAGTGTTTTATATTTACAAACATTATAAAACATACAAGTTAGATCAATAATATAAAACAATAACACTCAATTTCAGAATTAAAACTATCAAAAGTCAATTAAAAAAGTCTATACCTGCCAGTCCCTGTGCTCCTCAGAGTCCCGGCAGGAGGCCAGTCCCTGTGCTCCTCAGAGTCCCAGCAGGAGGCCAGTCCCTGTGCTCCGCAGCGTCCCAGCAGGAGGCCAGTCCCTGTGCTCCTCAGAGTCCCAGCAGGAGGCCAGTCCCTGTGCTCCTCAGAGTCCCAGCAGGAGGCCAGTCCCTGTGCTCCTCAGAGTCCCAGCAGGAGGCCAGTCCCTGTGCTCCTCAGAGTCCCAGCAGGAGGCCAGTCCCTGTGCTCTGCAGAGTCCCGGCAGGAGGCCAGTCCCTGTGCTCCTCAGAGTCCCAGCAGGAGGCCAGTCCCTGTGCTCCTCAGAGTCCCAGCAGGAGGCCAGTCCCTGTGCTCCTCAGAGTCCCAGCAGGAGGCCAGTCCCTGTGCTCCTCAGAGTCCCGGCAGGAGGCCAGTCCCTGTGCTCTGCAGAGTCCCGGCAGGAGGCCAGTCCCTGTGCTCCTCAGAGTCCCGGCAGGAGGCCAGTCCCTGTGCTCCTCAGAGTCCCAGCAGGAGGCCAGTCCCTGTGCTCCTCAGAGTCAGAGTTGGTTCATTTGGCACTGACCTGTCACTGTTGTACTATGGTGCGAGGCCGTGGAGAGACTTGTGCACAAGCAAAGCTGTTTTAAAGTCTATTCTCTCTTTAACTATGGCCTGTTCCACCATGACTCTTATGATTCATTTTACAAGTTTGCATTTGATATAATAGCATAAAACAAATTTCAATTTAACCCTTTGATGCACAACATACGCACACCCCTATTAATGCACAACATGGGTCTAAAATGACCCGCATTCATTTCCCAGGTTATCTCATGCAGGCCGAGCATTTCTTTGCTGTTTCTTTTAAAATCAATGTATTTTATAATTCAATAATCCAAGTATTCTTTAAATATCTTGTCTTTGATTACCAAACATCAGTATTCATATTTTTCCTGCCTTACTTTTTTGTATTACTATATCAAGATAACACACATGGGTCAAATATGACCCATTTATTCAATTGCGATTTAAAACAAAAATGAAGGCATATTATAATACAAATTTTCTTCAAATATCTATTTTAGATGGGATTTGGGCCAAACAATCATACATGTAACCTTTGAAACGTGTTTATTTTTCATTTTGGAACACATACAAATACATCCGACGGAAAAAAAACACAAAAAAAACTGGTGCATTGACCAAAATAAAATAAAATATAACTTATCAAACCGGTAGAGCACAACTTGTCAATTCAGTTCTCAAGATTCCTCAAATATAGAAAAAGTGACCATGCACTACACAATTGTGCTCATAGCACACAGGCCTCTTGCTCTGGGAACACCAGCTGTTTCGGCTTTTCTGTCTTTGGCAGATGGGCAGATTGCACACCTCTTCCTCTTTCGCTGGGCACTCCTGTCTCATGTCCTCTTGTGGCTAGGTGGTGGTTGTGTTTTGTTTTTTGATCCCACATCTTTCCGTTGCCTCTATGATATGCTTTTGGAGTGTGGGTGTGTCCTCCATGCGACAAGCTCTTTGCCCAGCTCCTAGATGAAAAGCCGGCATGCATTGGTGACCTCACCCATGTAACTAGTGTGTTCTGCAGTGAAGTTGATGTAAGCATTAAGGGTGGCAATATCCAGCATATTGTACCAGAGCACCATAAGCCACCTCCATGTTCTCCATTGTATCCACTCCTCCTTTTGTTCTGTTGTAGTACTGTATCACTTCCGATTTCTTCTTCTGGCTGTCTTCATCCATTGCTCTGTTATCATGCATTGTGCTCAGGAGGATACCAGCCTTTGCCTGAATTCAGATTCATTGAATCTGAATTCTTAGCTATGAATCACCCTTTACTTGGATGGCTTTATTTTTATCCCGTACTTCACAGGCTTGCTGGGCATATACGTACTGATTCAACTTGCACCTGCCCTGGAATGGCACCAGCAGTTCATCTATGGTGACTGTGTCACCATAGATGAACTGTCTTCTGCAATTGACTTGTCCGCTGTCAAAATATTCCTAAGCAAACGTGCTCAAATTCAAAGCTTCTTACTGAAGGCCACAGTGAATGCATGTGTGTGAAGTTGATGTAAGAAAGGAAACATAAAAAATATTATTTGTGATTAATAAAAACATGTTATTTACTGTATACATGGAGTACTAAATGAAAAAATATATATATTACAATGGTGTAGCAAAGCCATACATGAAATTACATAGAAAATGGATATGGGTCATTTTTGACCCATGTTGTGCATTAGAGGGGTAGTGATACAAAAATCATTTTTATTCAAAAAGTAAGAAAACAAATAATAAAATGAGGATGTTTAAAGATCAAAAACAACTTAATTGAGGAATACCTGGAATACTAAAAGATAAAGAACATGAAAACTCAGTCGGGTCACTTTTGACCCATGTTGTGCATTGAAAGGATTAAACAACAATTTCATTATTTCATTGTTATTTCTATGAAGTTCAATAAGATGTGCAGTAGCTGTCCTATGCTTACGTCTGATAAAGTTAGCTATAGTTGTGGTGTGGAAGCTAACCTATCATTTCATGTCTTAAAGAGCTTATTGAGTTTGTGGTAAATCTAAAGTGTTTCATTTATTCTTATAATCAGATTTTGCTGCTTGCATAACCAGTTTGTGCACAAATGCCCTCTCGAGGTCATTGGTCACTGGCTGTTTTTACACTCTTCAACACAATGCAACAATCATTACATTTATGGATGCCTGGGCCGCGCTCTCTGGGGTTTGCCCAAATGTTGCCAGGTTTAGAGGCAGCCAGCGGGCGTTTGGCCGCTAATAAAGAGCCAGAGTCCAGAGGGAGTTGTAATAAAACCAACACTAAGAACTACAGATGTGTTTATGTGTCCGAGGAAAAGGCCATGGCCAGTTATGGGCACTGCCTCCTTCCAATGTGGGGAATGTACGTCCCATTAGTGAAAATTACATTTGAGAGCTAAGGCGTTTTGGTTATTACATTAAGTACATGTTTGCTCTAATGTCCCAAAATAAAACCCAGCTGACAAGTTTAAATATTTCTTTTTTTTAATCACACAGATGAAATTGGGCCATTTAGTAAAGGCTTCTTAATCAAAATATGAAACTTAAAATACTGAATATGAAACATGTGGAAAGCAAACGTTTTGAAGTGAACTCAAGGCTGGTTGATCCGACAGTTTTAGATATATTCATTATAACTTTGTTGAAATGATACTACAGAGTCATATAGTCAGAAATATTAGTAGTTTCCATATTACATATAATTGAACCTTCTGACATGTACCCACAGTGCAGGAAAGTGTATAATGATAAATCATGGAGTCATAATGAAGTCTTTGCTGGGTCAGATGAGGTTTTACGCCGCATGTAAATGATAAAATGTTTACACACCAAGTTCACATTTTTCCGCTGGTCTTGAAATTCAATATGAACACATGCATCCCAAGGACATATGTTTTACAAATATCAGTGTAATGAAATAAAACAGCCTCGCACAGCCTGGGACTTGTGTGTAATTAGGTAAGAATGCTAACGGCCTGGATGGTTCCCTGCAGCATCATGACTCAGGCCTCCTTTGGTGTCTGTCTTTCATACGTTTCACTGATTCACTTGGGATCATTCGTTCCCCGCGCTGGTGTTTGGTCGCCGTTGCTACGTGACGCATCTATGATTAATATTTAAAATCCTGCTGATCCAAACGATTCTTTTCACAAGCTGACCGATCTGACGTCAAGCTCAGGGGTAAAGGACTCAGGCTGGAGCTAACGTCCTTAAGATGTTGCCAATATGGGACAAATGCTCTACTACTACCTTAGAGTGATGTATGTATGTACTTTTGCAGTGTTATTTATTGGTCTCTATGAGCTGTATTTGTTTGGGATATTGGCACAGGTGACTTGCTCTAAAACTTGCTTTAAGACCGTACAACAAGACAGTTAAACACGTGCACTTTATTGCTATTGTTTATAACTTTTAGAAATGTGTTTATTTCTGTTTGTATGGATGGATGTATTTCTGCTGCTGCATTTCTCCTACAGAAGACCTTTGTCATTGAAATGTGCAGCTGAAACTAAATGAGGAGCTTTAAAGGACTCTTAATTTGTGTAAACAGTGTTTACCCCATTTTTACAATTTGAGGTGTTACAACCACAGATATTATTAATAATAATAATAATAATAATAATCTTTATTTGTATAGCACTTTTAAAAACAATGTTTACAAAGCACTGCACAGTCAGCATGATAAACAGTAAAAACAGTCATAATACAAGGTCAAAATAATTAGATACAGAAACACAAGTCCAACAGAGCAAAACACAAAAGAGACACAACAAAGACAAAGCAGACATTAAAATACAGCATGTGAAGTTTAAAACTAACAGTTAAAAGCTGTTTGATAAAAGTGGGTTTTTGACCGTTAATGAGAATCTTTGTCTTTGCAACTCATGCATGTGAGTCCATCTATATGACCTGGATATGTATGACCAGGTCAGATACACGCACACACACACATGCACACACACACGCACGCACGCACACACACGCACACGCACACGCACACGCACACACAATAGTGAACTGAAAGCTAAAAATTATAAGGTAAGTATGTTTTCCTATACGAGATGATGAATAAAACAGAATTGTGTTATTATTTTGTAGAACTGCTTTTGCTGCATTTACGGCTTCAGGTCTTTTTACGTCTCTATAAGATTTGCTCGTCCAGAGACTACGATTTCTCTTTCCATTTATCTTTGCAAAACAGCTTTAGCTCCGTCAGATCAGAAAGATGTAGATATTTGTGAAGAGCAGTTGGTATCTCTTTAGGGGAGTCCTGAGGTGGAACATATTGTACTTGATTTTAGAGGTATAGGGGAAATCTGAGCAGTCACAGGGAGAACATGCAAACTCCACACAAAGCACGAAGGACATAACAGCATGGCATGAACGAAGAATCTAACCACTGACCTCAACATTGAAACAACATTTTTATACTGAGAGTGTGGTCTTTGCCTCAGACCTCCCCTTGTGCTATAAATGCCAGAATCTTCAAAAACTGCCAGAATCTTCAAAAACTGGGTCAAATGCACCAGTTACAATTTCCTTTACCTTAACATTAACTATAATCACTGTGTCTTCCCATTTCATGCAAACTGCACATAAACTATAGCGGTCCAAAACATTTATCCTGGCTCAGCCCCGAGTGCACATACAGCTGTCCAAATATCTCATTGTATCTGTTCTATTTCTACGCAAACAAAAATATAAATCAAAGTTCAAATTTTACGGTGAATTTGTGTGTAATAACTTATTCTTGGCACACACATGTCCTGGGGCCCGCTAATGTAAAGCAATAGCGCTCATTCAGGACTTACGCAGCGCTAGAATGAACATTTTAGAGCCAGGCTAATGTGGACAAGCAACTAAATCTCCAGTTGTTTTGCACGCGCCGCCAGCTTAAGTCTGTCCTTTGGCATATCCATTTTGTATACAGTTTACAGAAGGCATAAATTTAACCGGAGTGAATCCAAGCTCGGTTCAGATGTGGTTTGAAATGTGACTTTTATTGGATTGCTCCGCGGCGGATCGAGTGTCTCTGGTACCACATGAGACGCGAGGGGTCCATGCTGCTATTTGCAAAAGATACAGGGGAAGACAAAACGCTCTGTGGAAATATGCAAACGGTTATTTATCACAGGATGAAAGATCGTATGCATCCCATCACTCATTTGTTCCATATGGATTTGTGTGGAAAACAAGCCCCATCGAGGAATCGTGGCGTCCACAGAAGGACACAATGCAACAAAGACAGCTGCAGCTTCCAATGTCTGCACGAAGAAGACTTGTTGTATATCGGTGAAATCAAATTGATGAACATAATCAGAAAGGCTTGTATAAAATAATTCCTCTCATTATTTTATATGGTCTTGACTGTACATACTAAAAGTCTGCCTGCCAAACAAGTGAAAAATGTGCAAATTCGTGATGAGGTCTTTGTGAAGCAGATGTTCTGTATGGCTAATTTAAAGATCAAACTTCTGAGTCGCCTACATGCACTTTGCCTGTGGGTTTGATCTAATTTTAGGGACTAAAACTATTTTAAAACGATGTCGTATTTATCCCAGAATGCTACCAAAAATTGGAGATATGCATATTTATTTTGAGAAATCACATTTTCTTGAGTATGATGGTTCTGGGTTGGATCCAAATGCAGGAACGGAGGCAGGTGAATCCAAAAAAAGACATGGAGAAATACAGGCTAGGATGTGGTAACTGGTGGCCAGGCAGACGGTACACATGGCAGGCAGACGGGCAAGGTACAAACTGTTTGAAAAAAACTGATCTGGACACAAGGAGAAAAAAGGTACGTCATTCAAAAAATTCAACGATAGAAATTGAGCCAAGCACTGAGTGACAAAGAAGAAGGAGAAGAAGGTCCTTTATTCGTCCCCATTTATTCGTCTCCATACAATTCACAACATGCAAATTGAGATTTGGTTAAAAATATAATAACCCAAAGTAGCACGGTGGCTTCTCAGCAAGAAGGCCCTGGGTTCGAATCCTGGTCGGGAACAGGGCCTTTCTGAGTGGAGTTTGTGTGTTCTCTACAATGGTTCAAAACACGCCTATATCATTGCATTGCAGACTGGGCTTTTATATAAATATTTGTTTTTATGTTTGATTTTTATCATTTTTGTCAAGGTAAACAGAAAAATATAGGTTTTAGGTATGAATAATTCTATGAGTGATCCTGGAAAAGGACATCTCCAGATACCCACTGTAGACCCAATATGGAAGTTTGAGCAACACTGTACCAGGTCCCAAAGGTCGACAATAAGAAACCTATCCTTCCACTGTTCTGTATGCGGCTTAATCCAAACATAAAAACGCCAGTTCGCAGCCCTCTCCGGTGGGCTGAGCTGTAAAGAGCCTTTGACATTTACAACATTCAGAGCAACATGAGCTTAAAAATGGAAATAAAAACTGCCAGCAGACCAGAAAAAGTGCACCAGCTCCATCTGTTTACACATATCGTCTGCTCAGCATCAGGAGAGCCTCAACTGCTTCTTACCCCACGCCTCGGTGAAACAACACATCTAGATTACAGTATTCTTGAGCTGTGGAAGGCAGAAGGCAGCCTGTGCTGTTAGCCCTATGCCTCCCATGCAAGTGCAACCCAAATTAATGTCCATAAAGAGCAACCATGTGGGATTGTTTCAATGTCAATGTTTAAGGCTTTCATAGAGAGATCCCATTAAAGAAATGATTGATTTTTGAATGTGTTAAATACTTACTGCAAATGGCAAATAAATGAATCTGAATCTGAAATACAGAATCTACTCAAGACATTTACAAATCTATAAAGTGCATTCTTCATGTTCTGGCCTCCAACTCATTTTTAGGCAGGCGTTTGAAATCAGATACAAAAAAATCCACCAATCATTACTCAGCCACCAATGCAAAGGATAACATGTTTTATAATGAGATAAAGAAAAGACAATGTTGAGGTTTTACAAGACTTTTTCTGTTGCATGTATTATTTATGACCAAAGTTAGATACCCCATGTTAAAATACATTTTTTTGTATGATAACTGTAAAAGACAACCAACAAAAAAAACACTTTTCCGGTCCTTCTTAAAGTCTGGTGGACTAATTCAATTCAATTCAATGTCTTCTTGTATAGCCCTAAAACACAACAGTAATTATCTCTGAGGACTTTACACAGCCGTTGAATTTGCCAACACAGATAAGTTAAAACACAAGAAATAAAACAAAAAACACATTAGTATTGGTCCATAGACGGCAGATGACCAGTGTTCATAAGTGTTGATAAATGTCTATAAATGATCACAAAACTAATAAGGCCTTCTCATAATAAACGTGTTCGGAGAAGCCTTGGTCGAGAAGCAATTTACAGTTTTCCCACCTTCCTCACTTCTCAGCCACATTCCAGACATAACCCCGGATGGCACTGCACCGGCTTGGGTTTCAGTCCAACAAGAGCATCAGTGGTGACAGTGGACACCCCTGCCTCGGTTCTCTCTCAGTTCCGAGCCAATGCCTACATATGTCGCTCTCCCGTAGGCGCAATTCTGTAACTCAATTGGCTTGGCCCACAGTTTGAATGATATTAATGTGCTTTTAGTGTAAGAAGTGCAGTTCCCAGGCTCTGCAGACCACCCCACTCACCACAGCTGTCTACGGTGGCCCTATTGGCTCATCTTCAGATAATCCTATTGTAAAGATACCGAGAAGAGAGTCTTATCACCGCAGCCTCCCGCTCTGTTATCAGCAGACGGGTATTGAGTGAATGTTTCAGGATGTCGAACGCATTAAAAGAGTCTCAGAGGAAATCCAATAGTTTAAACAGTAAAATGAAGTGATACCGCCCCATATGTCTAATTCAATTATAAGTAAATAAACCAAAGCTTCCCAGCTTTCATCTTGGGATCTGGTTCTAGTGTGTAATGTGAAGGGAAATAACTGCCATTGTTGATCCAGAAACATTTGGTTTAATTTTTACCAATTTCTAATGTATTTTAGGGTTTGCAATTTAAATATGCGTCTTCCTGACACTGTAGTTTTGACCAGTTTAAAGACAGATTTTTGAATGTTTTTTTTTTTCTGATAAAGCACAACTCACAGTTTTACACCTTGAGGTAATTCACTCTGGATATAGTAATCACACATAAAAAACAATTATTCAGTAATTAATTTAATTAATTAATTCCAGGGTCTTTCCCAACGTAACTTACTCAATCAATCAAACTTTTTACTTTGCTTTTTGTTATTAAACAAAGCCATGACTAATGCCCTTGATTTCGTTTTGTGGATTTCTCCAGTCAAAATAGGTTTGACTCTTTGCAACAATTGTAGCAGTAGATTTAGATATAAATCTAGCAGAATATAATTTCCCACGTGTACCACTAGATGGCAATGTGTAGTCATTAACCAATCCATTACTCAAATTTATCCCTACTTTCTACTAGATTTCATGTTCTAAACGATAAAATGAATGGCGAAAATATATACAAATGATTCATAATGTCAGATTTTTTTTAAAGACTTTTTTGTCTTTTTAAAACCATTGTAGTCGACCACTTCATAGACAACTTCATTATTTGATTTCCAGACCCTGTCTCCATCTCTGGCTCAGCACACAGACTTCGGCTGGACCCCTGACCTCCAAACGGCACGGCACCTTGTTGACGTTAAAGCGAACGGTGGCTGCTCTTCGCCAATCGCCAATAAAACCCGCCCTGCGATTTACCCTCACGTCTGTCTGTGCCAAGAATAAGGCGAATGGAGTTAAACTTGTCCTTGGCAGAGTCGTGGGTCTGATTCCTTGATTGTGCCGAAGCCAAGAACATCCATCCCCACAGCGTCTCTCTCTCCACCAGAGCACCGCGAGCTGAAGTCCACCGCCCTCATTTTGTTGTGTGTTTGTGTAAGCGCTTTTTCTGAGGGCGAACATGTGTTGTGGCTCATCAAGCAGAACATGGAAACTGTGAGTGGCTGCAGATGTGAAGGACGAAGGAGGAAGAGGAGAGACGGGATGAAGAGAGAGAATGCTGCAGACGGATCCTACCGCACATGTAGGGATGTAGGTCACAAGGCCATTTTACAATAATAAGGAAATGCCTTCACTGCAAAAAGTGAAAATATAGACTAGATAGATTGATAGATACTTTATAGATCCCCTGTAGGATACATTAAAATGTCCAGCAGCAGAAAACACATGCATAAATACATCAATTACAAATATTTCTAACTATCAACCTAACAAAGTGCATATACAGTAGATCAGCCATTCCCAAACTCAGTAACACCGAGGCCCCCTTAAAAATCTGACGGGTCTGCGTGGCCCCCCAAAATAATATCCAAGAAGACAACATTAAGAATAGGCTCTTCTGGTTATTTTATTTTGGGGAAATAGCCTCTGCTACAAACATTGTAATACAAAAATGATTACAGAGGATTATTCAAGTCAAATAATGAACACAAATATTTTAATATTACAAACAAAACATTATAAATTTAACATTAAATAAGTATATTATTTTTTTTATGACCTCCCGCGGCCCCCCTGCAGTACCCTCGCGGCCCACCAGGGGGCCGCGGACCCCACTTTGGGAGACACTGCAGTAGATTATTGTAACTTGATTTGAGTGTATTTATATAAACACACTAGTCATACTATTACTTATTTTTAATTTATTTCTTCATGTTGCCTTCCTCAGGGACATAAGACTCATTCTGCTCTGTTTTACAATCATATTAAGGTGTCATTTTCTAATTGAAAGTTCGCTTTTAGCTCATTCATTTCATCTGGTAAGTTACTTCATTCATTACTTAGTAGAAGTGAATTTTTGCTTCTATGAGTAAATGCTTGGACTGAACCAAAACTAGACTGGGAGACTTGCTCTTGCAAATTTAGGGACCTATCAACAATATTATTGCATTATGGGCACAGTTATTCAAATCATTTTTATGCTTGTTTTTTTTTTTTGGGAGAAAAAATCCATTTGAAGTACCCTCTGTAATACCCGTGAGTACCCCCGGTTGGGAAACACTGATGTAGAGGAATACAGTATTTGTTATGAACCAGAACTCAATGAACTATAGTTTATACAAAAATAAAGACAACTTTGTGTGGTTTTACAAATAGAATAACATGTGAAATCATTATCAAAAAAAGCCATATATACGGCAACAATATTGTGTAATTTTGAAGACAAAGTGGAAGTGTGGTTTGGACTCGTTTGTGATCTCAAAAAATTCATGCAGAACGTTAGAAAACTCCAAAAACACAATTATTCACAAGATAATCCAGATGCCTTGGGTTTGACGCTCTTGGCTCCACAGTCACATCTGGTACAACAGGAACGAGTAGCTTCATGGTTCATGGTTATCAAGAGTTGTGTTGGATGAGGTTAAGATATGAGTTTGACAATCATAAACAATATCTGGAGGTAAAGGTATAGCGCACCGCACATAGTGATCCTCAAACACTGCAGATACTTCCTTCTTGTACTTGAAATATGGTTAATGCTTGATTCTAGTTCAAATCCCAAATCTCGCAGCGTTTCAATGCAGTAATTGTTGTCTAACCAAACGAACACTGGTGGTATTATAATGTGTTCCACTGGATATAAAATACAGCAAAACCCGCTAAATAGAACAAAAAAGTGCTGATTCTCTGGTCTGGAGTCTGGATATCCCCCCAGCGTGAGAGTGGAAAGAGAAATGCCTCCAGCGCGTGGGCGTTCAGACACTGCTGTCCATTGATAATGCAATTAGCAGAAGTTCATGCAGCAGCACATCATGACTGATCCCCACAGCCCTGACCAGTCCCCGCAAGATCCCCGTGGAAATCGCCCTGGTATCCGGACGTCCACCACTGAAGAGGGGGGCAGAGGGGCAGGGTGTGGGACCAAACACTGACCCTGGGAAACACATCAAGAGTCTGTGGTCTTAGGAATCTTTCACCACCATCCAGGGGTTCTCACACTGGGGCCAAAATGCACCTGTTTTTATAGTGTTTGGAAAAAAACTCAAAAGACACAACACAATTCAATTCTCCAACGGCCACACAATACAACTTACTGTACTCTTCTTGCAGTCTTACTTTCTAGTAGATTGAGAAAGTTAATTATATCATTTTGAAGTACATCTTCTAAAGGCTTATTCCCGAGGAGCAAAAACACCTTTGTCTTACACTGCTTCCTTACACTTTAACCCGCCTTGAGACCTTGTCATTCTGCTGAGGCGTGATCACGGTGAACTCTCATTCCAAATTTAGTGGTAATTTAGGCAGATATAAAATTGAACTTTTGTGCATGTGAAGCAGGTGTAGAATGTCAGATGAAACTACACACAAGTCTCACAATACTTTGCAAGCAGAGTAACAATACATTGAAACATGTCTGTATTTCTCTGTGTGGATGATAAACTTGCTGCAGTCCATTCTAACACAATTCCCTCTGATCCCGGGTGACTTTAAAAGACTTACTTTGAAAGTCCGAGGTTTTTTTTGACACATAACCTGCACAGGTCCAAACAACACGCCAACCTTTCCCACTGTAGTCCTGGGTCGACACAGCATTTCAACGTAGATCCAAAAACACACAGTTGACAGAACATAAACATTTAGCATTATACATTCAACACTATGCTACTGGAAGAAACCAGAAACACACAAAAGCACGTATTGAAAATGTTTTAAAGTTTTGTTTCCATGTGTGCTTGTAATAAACCTGAAACTAACAAAAACCAAAGCAATTCATTTGGCTTCTGGTGTTCATTTTTCATGTCAAACAGCAATACTAAACCCACTAATACAATGATGTCATACTTTGGAGGTAGTTTTTTTTCTCACGCACGCCTGGTCATACATCCTCACATGTATTTGATAATGCCTCCATCTACATCTACATATATATGTCTTTACGACCATGGGAACGCGTACATGAATGCAGCGGTACTAGCGATCTCTCAGCATTGTCCCGACTTTCTCACACTACCCCCTTTCTTACATATGCACCTGTTTGTCTGAGCTGGTCCAGTTCTGGGGGTCGTGACGCTCCGTGCCGCTGCAGTTGTTGTGTCTGGAGCGTGTGAAATCTTTGCAGAATAAATCATGGCTCAAAACCTGGTGGGTTTTCATTTCACTTAAGTCCCGGCACCACATTTATTTTGGATGTTCTGACCACAGAGGGACGTCGAGGGCCAAATATCTGCGAAACTGCTCTGATACTTTGGAGGCATGGGAAGGCCTCCTCCACGGCTCGGGTTTCTGGTCATTTCCTGACACCGTTAGCCTTAAGGAGAGAAGGTGCGGAGACGTGTCTGAAAAGGACTCGTGGAAGAGAATATGGATAGCTTCAACTTGTGTTACTCAATTATGTGAAAACAGTCCTGAATCTAACGCATCACACAAGTAAAAATACTGAAAATATATGTTTATGATCAATTGATTCGACGTGTGATGTCTCAAAACTGTCCATTTTAAGTTCTGCTTTTGTATTTGTGCTATTGGAATGTATTTTTTCTCAGAGGCAGCTGTTGTTGTAAATGTGCTTCACAAATAAAGCTGATATCAACATTTCAATCCTATAGTCATGATGAAAAGCAATGCACATTTTTCTTCTTTTGATAAAGATGTAGGAGCAATACTTTTGTTTTTTAACCTCTTGTTTTTTCATTATAGGTCTTTGCAGCTAAAATGCAGCCCGATGGTAGTCGTGCCTAGAACCTAGTGATAGAGATTCCCCAAAGAGGTATCTCAGTTCCAAGCTTCAAGTAGATAGAGACTCAAAAAATGATCCACCAAATCATTGAGGAAACAAATAAAGGATTAAAGTCAGCGTCAACTCAACAAAACTCTTTTCGACTCCGAAAATGTAAATAATCTTACAGTGTAAGAAGATGCGACGCAGTCCTCTGATTGATCTACATAATGGAATATGGAATGCAAATGTCCAGTATTTTGTTACTAGACAATAAATAAAACAATTGAATACTATAAATACAAAATACTAATATTCTTTCCACTGCAAATAACCCAAATTTAAAGACCCAAAGTCCTTAAAGTGGGAGTCATTCTGGACTCAAACAAACCAAACGTGAAATCCCGACGCTCTTAATGCTTGTGTGCAAACAGACAATGGCCTCTTCTTCAGCTGCAGAAGCCGCAGGTTTCACTACAGCCCACATTTTGCCAGATTTTTTTCGCCATGCTTTTCTGCTCGTCAAGAGAACACTTAAGCTTGTGCATCCGAGGGTTTTATTTTGATTAATTCAATCACTGATAGAGACAGACGTCCATGTACCGCTATAGGCTCCTTCCTGCAGGACCATGGCATGAGTTTGTAATGGTTTGCACAGAGAGGAAAACTATGTTAATATTGTGGAAAAGCCCGCATTTGGAGCAGAGACATAACACACAGGTCTGTGGAGAAGGCCGCGCTGAATCATGATGCAGAGGCAGATTGTATTGTTCTGGGACAACAGGTCGACAGGACGTCCACTCTTTAGAAGTTTGCATTTTCAAACAAAGTATTTGAATTCTTTGTCTTGTTTTTAAAGGTGCACCACATTCTCTCATGTAGGTCTGCCTGCCTGCCTGCCTGCCTGCCAGTTATTTCTGTCTGTCTTTTTTTAATACATTTTTTTGTCTGCATTTTGAGTCCTCCCTAAAGTTTATGTAATGCCTCTTCAATGTTGTCTACACTAAACAAATAACATGAATATCTTAATAAAAACAACATGATACAGGCTTAAGAAAACACTCATCTCCCAATCAAATGAAGACAACAGAAAAGTTACAGCCACAGATTATAGATGAGACGACCATTGATGAAGTGACTCTGTTGGTCTCTTTACCCTCAACAGCAATCGGCAACAAAACATACACCTGTTTTGTTTTTTGTTTTTCTCTCTGGACTAGCATTATGTGAGGAAACTGTTGTGCAATTGACAAGAAGACACAGAATGAAATCCACATTTGTAATCTCCCATGGTCCTGCAGGCCCTGTTGGCTCCTGTTTTGCTCTTGGACTCTGGGACTGGCTTTGGTCTCGGGTGTCTGGTTCAGCTCTCAGACAGACGTTTATCTCCAGCGTTGGGATGAGTCAGTTCTTGTGGATCAGACGTGGACACGACCAGAGCTGATGACTTCGTTCAACACTATGTGGACCTCAGTTTTGGTTTTCTCTGTTGGGACGATTGCAAAGACGTGTCATTTAATCATATCTGTTTCCTGTCTTAAACCACTGACCACGAGAGGCGTGTTTAGTACAATATCTGTATGACTCAGATTGGATTTCTGTTATTTTAATCAACAGGAAACTTAGACTTAGACAGACTTTATAGATTCACAAGGTAAATTGCATTGTCACAGTAAATGGAAAATGAACCAGGCCATGTAAACAATGTCAAAACCAAGCACAATGGGAAATGAAAACTTGGGCCAAATCAAATGAATTCCTTTTATTTAGCAAAAGGCAGAGTGTGTATCTGTCCATCAGGCCAGATTCACCAGATCCAAAACCAGGGGAAAAAGTTATCTACAAACTTGACACACAAAAACCTCACATCACTCAAGAGCACACAACCAGAAAAAGTATCCATTTTAAAATACACATTACATCTGCTAATCTTCACAGAGAGGAGGTCGAGTCCACAGTGTTCAATTATTTCTGTACAACGGTTGCTGTCTTGGTTGAATAATTGTTTTGCTAATTGTGGATTATACATTCAAGCAACCACCAATCAAAGCAGACGTTGGTCAAGACAAACAGATACAAGTGTGCATGACAAATTTGCAATCCATTGATTTTAGACTGTCCTTCTGCAAGAATAAAGTAAAACAAACTGGTGTGTGACTATATATAGAGTACTATGTGGGCGGCACGGTGGCTGAGTGGATAGCACTCTCAGCAAGAAGGTCCTGGGTTCGAATCCCGGTCGGACCAGGGTCTTTCTGAGTGGAGTTTGCATGTTCTCCCCGTGTCTGTGTAGGTTTCCTCCGGGTACTCCGGTTTCCCCTACCTCTAAAAATATGTCCAATAGTTCTGGCATTGGAACTATGGGTATACTCCGCTCCAATCTCTGTGTGGAGTGAGAGGACAAGTGCCCAAAATGAACAATTGTAAACCGCTTTGAGACTCAGATCTGCAGTGAAAATAATATTATATAAATAAAGATTACTTACTATAATATATAAGAATGTGTACAAATGTAAATAATATACTACCAGGATAGGATGTAATTGTAAATATTATAATGCACATAGAAGAAAAAGAGTAAAAGTAAAAATAAAATCAGCGATCCACTCTCATGGACGGAGTGGCTGTAGATGAGTCCAAGTGAGATAGAGTTCAAGTCTGTTTAGGCTCATCTGGGGTGGGGAGAAGGCCCCCAGGGAGGAGTGGAGGGACTGGGAGTCTGAGGGTCTGGTCCACAGGTCCAGGCCAGATCTGTCCCACACACTCATACACCATTGGACACACACACAACTGCGTTTCCATCCATATAAAAAGCATGAATTTAATGTATTGTGACAAATTGTTTAATTCTTTGAACTGAAAATGTGTTTTTAATCCCCTGCTCACCCACCAGTTATCCACGTTTACTTTCATGCTGCAGCTGCTGATGTAAAAGCACCTCTAATAATATCGATGACGGCCGTTATTTGCTTTTCTCTGCATCTTTTCACCACGTTCCCATATAATAATCCCAATATAGCGACTGCAGTGACTCGGACGACAATCCCTAACCCCATCCTCACCTTTTTCTCTCCACTCAGACTGGGCTGATACCTAATCAAGACCTATTTAGAGAAATCCACTGTAATAAAGTGTGATGTGAGGCCAGTGAAAACACAAGGCCGGTTACATAAGGAGAGACTGCTTTATTGACAAATGCTTTCTGGACGCACGCTGCTTCCCAAGGCTTTTATTTATTTTCATTTGTATCTTGGTAGTTTGCCTTCAGCTCTGTGCCAAGAGTGAACACACGGCAAAGAGCAAAAACAACACAATGGTTCAGACGTAATTCATCCACAAAGGTCTTCAAAATATGCTATAGTATTTCAATAAATCCACTTTCTCCATGTCAGGACCTACTGGAAATTAGTCGAATCATAAATTATTCTAATCTATTGGGTGCAGCCTTCAGGTTGTGACAAATGTACGTTGAGTTATGGGGATCGCTGCCTGATTTCTATCAAAGTCTCGTGTTTTATGAGGGTGTGACGCACAAATCTGTCTCGACTTAAAATTTGCGTTTGTGGAATTTAGGCATTGTTTCGGCAACAACAGTCACCAGTAAATCTCAAACATCCAGAACATATGTTTGTAATCCGACCCTAATAAATATTTAAAATGTGTTGACAATAAAATGGAACAAAAGGAGGGTTGCCACATAAAGCGATTGAAAGTAAAACGTGAAAATGAGAAGAGAATGTTTTGAGTTTGTGGATTTTTATATATAAAGTAATTGTGCTGAGATCCTCTTCTGGATTATTGTTACATTGTTTGTACATTTTAATTCTCAGTATTGATCTAAAAACAAGTCCAATGATTATTATTAGTATTGAAAACTGCAGCACCATTTTCAAAGTTGTATTGCTTTAAAAAAGATATTATCAAAGTAGCAAAGATTTCAAGTTTACTTTTTGCTTGTTGGCCCCAAAAAAGTGTTGTTTATGAAGAAAGAGTTGGATTGCTAAACCAATGGGGAGGGGCTCACATGCTAATCAAAAAGTCTGTTTAGATTGATCATAAAAACCGAGAAGGAGCATGTACTCAATTCACATTTACTTATAGACAAAAAAAGAGGAATTGGTCTGAGGCACTCTGACTTTACTTTAAAAAAAAATTATTGTGGAAGGGACATAGCGACGCGTTTCAACCACTTTCGATCTTCATCACGGAAATTCAACATTTATTTTTGTTTTAAATAAACACATACAATTCAAATCCAGGCCGAAAACGTTCTTGTATCAAAACACAATCAATGCGTCCCATTTTTTCAGAAAGTTTTGAAGCAGTTGTGCGTAACTAGAACAGCCTTAAGTGTTGGTTTTTATCTCTGCAGCTTCCATGTTGTGGCTCAGATCAGGCAGGTGCTGACAGGCTGACCCCGGGATCCGCATCTGGACCTGAGCCAGCCTCATAAATCTGTCCTCAATCTAAATGCTGCCAAAATCAACAGCTTTAATCAATCATACGATCTCAAATAACCTGGAGTTGGGTGTGTCCCTTTCTATTAGAGAAACCAGTGCAGACAAAATGAATTGAGCTGGTATTATGGGACTGGCAACCTCTTTCATTTCCAAATGTTCAGCTGGGTTCCTTTGAGGCCTTGAATCAGAGCCCGAATTATCAAAATAGAATATGTTTCAGGTTAAATAAATAAAAAAAGCATGGTAACAGAAGAATTGTCATGCATCTGCAGAATATTGTTTCTTAAGGTTTTTCAATTCAACTTTATTACAGACTCTAGCTCCAATTTAAAACACAAAGACAAGACAAAAGAAAGAATCCAACACAACATTATGGCCAGTCTGATCTCATTACTGTTTACCGCTTGGTGCAGTGTGAATTTTCCTTCTTTTTAACAAAGGTAAAGGCTTTTTTACATTGTGTACACACCAAGACCCCAAATGATTTTATTTGAACAATGAATGAAAGTCTAATAAGATAAAACGGAACAATATAAACCCGGAAAATGTAAAAAAAAAAAAAAAGTTGTCTTAAACCAAAGGTAAACAATTGTATGAGAATCAGCTAACACAAGCACACTACCAGAACACTTTTGTTTTCTATGAGGAGTTTGCACGTTCTCCCCGTGTCTGTGTAGGTTTCCTCCGGGCGCTCCGGTTTCCCCTACCGCTAAAAACATACACAATAGTTCTGGCATGCGACTCTGCTCCCATGTGTGGAGTGAGACACAGATGCCCACGCCAAGATGGGAACCGATTTGAGAGCTCATGGGGAAAGAGTCGGTATGCTGGTTTTAGTTGGGAAAATCTAAATATTTTACAATGTTGAAATTTCAGTGTTGCATCCAGTTACAGAACAGTAGGAATGAGGACCACACAGCACAAGATAAATGAATGATAACTCTATAAAAAAAGCATCATTAATTGTATAGATTCATCTCGATAGAATGTCCGTAACATAAACTGACCTGCCCAGTGGTTTGTCTTTGGGGCGGTGATGATAAAAAGGTGTTGAATGAAGTTTTGGACTTTTAAGAAGATGGTTTAAATCTTCCGTCAGGCGACACTTCACTTCAAGCTGCGCCCCTGACCCCTGCTCCAAACAAACAGCACTTCATGACCTGTAGGAGCCATATACAATCACTACAACCAGGTGCTGTTGGATACGTCTTCAGCAGGGGTGTCAGACTGGGTCGAGAAACTGCCGGCGTGGCTGCAGGTTTTCATTCCAACCAAGCAGGAGCACACCAGAGTCCACCCATCTCTTCAGGTAAAGACTGCAGAATCACTTGAGGAAAGGTTAAGACTAGAGTCAATTGAGGAAATGGGTGAAGTCTGATGTGCTCCTGCTTGGTTGGAACGAAAACCTGCAGCACTTTGAGGACCGGTTTGACAATATCTACTGTATATCTGTTATCATTCTTAACGCATTAATCACATAACGTGGAACCAAACTTGGATGAAAACCAGGCCCAGGTTTTGAAAAAAAAGACATATAAGACAATCTAATTAGCTAACTTTTTGGCATCACAGAGAGTTTACCTGTGTGTTCTGTGGCACCACCTGCATGCATGTAGTCAGACCTCTGAAGCTAAGCAGTATAGGGTCGGGTTGGCAATGTGATGGGAGACCACTGTGAACCCTTTAGCTGCTACAGTGGAGCAGCTGCAGATGTAAAGTGCCAAACTGTAGCTGTGTCCAATAGCAAGACACGTCACTCACTTTGGTTGCCTTGCTTCTCAGAGACTGCCCCAGGGCTTCTGTGGCTATAGTAGACTGTGTCACCAGAGTATGCTATGTGAAGCTACGTCCTAAAAAAAGTCCAAGTATTTTTAATTTTTTTTCAATTGTGGACATGACAATACATTACATGCTACAATTACATTTCAAATAATTGTAGTCATGTGACAAAAATAAAAAGGAGCAGACAGACGAGCAACCACTTGTGGACAACAATGTGGCTTCAAATAAATAAATCAAAACAAAAATCTAGTATAAAACCTAATTTAGCTTTAAACACCATCACAACAAAGTGCTCACATAAAGTGCTTGTGCGACATAGCAACATTCAACTACATGTGCAGAAGAAGAAAAACAAAAAGGCCTAATGAATTACTAAGTGACGCTGGGAGCAATCATGCCGCAAAAGTGACTCATAAATATCCATGAGTCATTTTAAATACAACTTATACGAGTGGGTAAAGAAGAAGAACATTATGTGACGTGGGTTAAAAGCTTGTAAAGGTCAATGAATACGTGCCCTTTAATACGGTAATCATGATAAGTGATGCTGGAACAATGTGAGGCAAGTTGGCGACGCTTCACAACTGGATCATCCGATTCTTTCAGACGGTATTTACATTTGGGTGAGCTCTTTTACTCCACAAAGTTAATGTGTCGTGAAAAGACCTTGTAACTTTCTCTTTCACTGCTGCTCGGTGACTCATTCTGCGCTGAATAGAAGCCTCTGGTCTGATTCTATAACGTGGTTTTTTGTAGATTACTTCAGGATGTTCCTTTCTTCCAAGGCTCTTCTGGAGAATGTTAGAAAATATAAAACAGAAAATATTGATTATACTTTGTTTTGTGTGGTGCGGAAGCAAAAGCAGAGATTTCAGACTGATCCAATCCAAATGCTTTCCTCTATAGAACATTAGAATATCGGAAATGCCATTTTGTGGGTGTTCCCTCAGTTTATAAACTTTTTTCCTAAATAACAAGTTTTTTCCAACAGAGAAAAGTAAAGAGTGCTCTCGACTCTCAGCAAGAAGGTCGTGGGTTCGAATCCCGGTCGGAACGGGGTCTGCCGGAGTGGAATTTGCATGTTCTCCCCGTGCTTACGTAGGTTTCCTCCGGGTACTCCGGTTTCCCCTACGACTAAAAACATGCACACTAGGTTTAATCCTCCAGCTCTGTAGTCCTGACCAAGCCGAGCATCAACATCTGCAGATGGGTTCCCGGGCGCTGTTACTACGGTGACCACTGCTCCTGACGTAAGCCTTAGCGGCATCAGGATGGGTCAAATGCAGAAGATTGAATTGCCCTACGGGGATCAATAAAGTGCACCTCTATCTTTAAAATTAGACCACAACATGCAGTCTTTAAAAATATTATTTTATTTTTTATTAACATTTTATTCAACAATACAAAAGATAGACAAAAATATGACAACATAATACAAAAAAAAACTACAAAAGGCAACAAAGAAACCGAAGGTGCAGAAAAAGGCCGGAGCTTTTTTAAATAACATTTCACATTTAGTCCAACAGAGAAAAGTAAAAATACATCTCGTCCATATCTTCATCTTCTGTGAACGCGTTACATACTTATACATTCATGGGTAAAATAGTGATATAGCTAGTTGTAAATCTAGAGTTATACTTTCATCGTTTGTGGGTTGAAAGTTAGGTACCTCAGCTTTACGAAGCACCTTGTACACATGACGATATGGCCTGGCTAACACCCGACTACGTACTGTATATCAAGTGACATCTGGGAACCGTCTGTTCATTTTCTTGTAGGAAAAGTGGGCTGTTGTTCATAGCCTTTCATTGGGTGCTACGAATGTCTGCCATATGCGTCTGCACGTATCCACAAATCGTATCAATTCTACTCAATGACGTGAGTTGGGCAAGTTAATTTTGCAGAGAAGGGAAGAAGCAAAAATGACACATTTTATTTACACAACGGTGCCAAATGGTTACCTGACGCCTACTTTCATCTGCTAGATCTGTAAACAAACTGCAAGCTAGTAGTTTTAGTATGTCATCATCATATTGCCATTCCTACCGTTCTGTGATTAGTCCCAAATCGATTTCCAGGCTAACATGGAACAGAAATGAGACAGAATCATTGCATAGAAATCCAGTCTCAGTCTCAGTCTATTCAATTCCATTCAATTCTTGTATAGCTCTGAATCAGTGGTTGTGGAGCTATTGGTCCATAAGGGTAACCAATGTCCATAAATGTTGATAAATGTCCAAATGTCGAGTGTCCTGGATCATCACCACTGTCCTTAGACCCTCCAAGGACAAACATACTAAAACCATGCATCAGCTGGTTTTAGTTTAAAGTCTAACATACTGCATAGATCTGATGCTTGTCACCTTATATTATGTAACTATACCGTGGCCCCATAGCACATATCTGGACTTAAAAACACCTTGGCTTCCTCCGGCTCTTGCATCCCTGGCCCCGGTCACTTCCCGTGGTTCAGCTCAGCCCTGATAGCCGTGTGTCCGTCCCACTGCGCTGATCTTTGGCCTCCTCAGCGGATAAGGAAGTGTCAAAGGGAACAGCGGTGGTCCTCTCTCCTCTGTATAGCTGCATTGAGGCCTGCGAGGTCTCTGACTGTATCGACCCCAGCACATGTGTTTCCTGTTGTTTTCCAGTCTGCCGTCGGTGTATCGGCCCTTAGCACCAGAGCTGGGGCCTTTTCCTGGAGCTTTGTTTGGATTTGGCCCCTGAGAATGGCTTAAATTTAGGTGAGACTGAAGAGTAGTGAGTCACAGTCAGTGCAACCAAAATAAGCTTGATTGAGGTATCAGCGAGTAAGGCATCTAAAAAAAAGTAACCAGCTTCAACACTAGAACTCTCAGAGCAGTCAATTTGACGGCTTTGAGTTCTGGAAGTGTTTTTACCCACCATATGTACATGTTTAATCTTCATAACTTTTTTCTGTCTTTATATGTAGTTTCTCCACCATTATTTTTATGATTTTTTTTATTTATTATTGACACGATACCAGTCTATTACTATAGTTACCATAGCAACACACTGTTTACTTGCTAGCTGTCAGCATTTGGTAGCCTGCTTTTTTTCTGTATTTCAAGTTATATTCACCAGTAGAAGCTCTTAGTAAAAGTGAGTTAAGGTAAAAAAATTAAAATAAAAAGTGTGGAAAATTGGAATGGGAGCAGTCAAAGTGACGGCTCTGGAAGTTCTAGTGAAATCATAATTCTGGGAGTCCTAATGTTACTATTTCACACAGGAATTTAGCGAGATGTGCTTTACAAAGTTGTGGTTTTAAAGTTCACCAGCTTTAAGTACTATTACTTACTTGCCTTCACAGCATTTGATTTTACTTTTAGCTTTTGTTGTAATTTGTACATCAAACCAACGCTGAAGGTGAAACCCTTGTTAACGTCCTTCTGCAGCGTCTAAATGTGTTTGCACACCGTACAAAACTGAAACTGAAAACATCAGTTCTCAACAGCAAAGAGAAATAATCTTGGATGAATAAAAGAATGTTGTTTTTCAGACCTTGCCTCCTGAACACTCTCTTTGTGCTGAAGTATGACGAGGCGCTCCACATGAAAAGACCTTGTAACTTTCTCTTTCACAGCTCCTCCATGATTCATGCTGTACTCCAGTCTCCTCAAGTCTGATTTTCTAACATGGTTCTGCGTAGATTGTTTCAGGATGTCCATTTTCTCTGATGCATTTCGAAAGCATTCTGTGGGCTGCTTCAAACTGGACCAATTACTGCAATTCTGGTGATGCTGCACAGTGGAGTTATGGAAACAGCTCCAGCCGACTGCCTCTGAAACAACTTGTACACAGCACATACCAAGGGGCAATCTGTGACATGCTAGTGCTATATGAACCAACTCAGGACTCTGAGGAGCACAGGGACTGGTCTCCTGCTCGGACTCTGAGGAGCACAGGGACTGGAGGGACTGGTCTCCTGCTCGGACTCTGAGGAGCACAGGGACTGGTCTCCTGCACGGACTCTGAGGAGCACAGGGACTGGTCTCCTGCTGGTGCCCAGAGTCAGGACCTAAACATGAGGAGGCAGCATTTGAGATTCATGCAGCTAAAATATGAAATAGTCTTCCTGGCAATGTGAGACAGGCTTCTACTCTGACAATGTTCAAATCCTGGTTAAAAACAACTCTCTCTGCCTGTGCATATACAACTGAAGGATTTTATCTTTACTCTTTTTAATGTACCGTGACTGCTCATGATTGTACTGCCTTGTGGGAGTTTGATGTTTCCTTTCTTGTTTGTTTTAAGCATTTTGAATTGCCTTGTGTTTTGTTTTCCTAATTCAAAAGTTACCAGCTAAAAACACAGCCATTTGTAAATAAATAAATACATTATAATAAGAAACTGCAAAACTAATTCATGGGTAATCAATACATTTGTTTGAAAAAGCAAAAGACAGAAACCTCCCCATTCATTTCAGTTGTGTTGAATAGTGAAAACTGAGTTGGCCTTGGGATAAAGACATGTAATTGATTTGATTAAGTGATTGATTATAAAATGACAGGAATAAAATATACAATAAAATGCAATATATTTCTACAGATTGTTTCAGCTCCTATCATTTAGAGAGAACTAGTGCAGTAGCTAAGCATAGGAAAATGTTAAGTAAGATATTGTGATGTGAACTTTACCCACTTCAATGATTTAAGAATATGAATTATGATTATTACTCACATTTAAAAACAATTGAAAATCCAATCTAAAAATCACCCATTTCTTGACTTACACCTCATCTGAAACACACACACATGAATACTTTTGTACCAAACGTTACAGATTTCATTGAAAAACCTGTAATCCCCACACCCCAGCTTTAAACCATACACAGATACACTACACTGTGGCTGCGAGATTCTCAATCAAAAGCAGTCCACAGCGACTTTCAACTGTTTCCAATCAAGTAATCAAAATGAAAAACCCATTCGTTATATGGCTTGTACGACACCTCATATCTGAGAAGCTCACATCTGGAAATTGCTCTTCTATTTTTAACAAACTCTCCGGTGCAGCGTGCGCCTGGGAGAAGCCGATTTTCCGTAAAGGGCGGAGTGTCCAAGACTTTATTAGCCACAGCTTGAGTCTGTTCATCTGCTCTGTCTCATGGATCCTCTTCTGGGAGCTTTTAACAGCGGAGACATGTTTTGTTCATAGCCTTAGTTAATTTGCAGGACATCGAAAACCCCCCAGACTCACCCCTGAACTCTAGTCCCGACGCAAAAAAAAAAAAAAAAACTCCCATTTCTCCGCTTTTGCATTGAGCTCCCCATATGTTTCACATCACAGATCCAGCGGCAGGGCTAATTTACTGTGCGGGGAGAGGAAAGTGTCTTCTCAGCACTTGGTTTTACCCAGATCCTGCTTAGCTCGGGCCCCCCACCACCACTAACACCCCCCCACCCACCCCTCCCCTTCTTGCCCCCTGCCCCTCGTCTCCCCCGACACACAGCGCGGTGCCAGTGCGTGACATCACCGCTCTCATCTCCAGTAAAACGTCAAAGCCGGAGCAGCGCGAGAACACAGCGATGGATTCCATATGTCCAATACCAAGCAGAAGGATACAGCTCTATGCTTTCTATTTTCTTGTCTATCTCTCTATGTTTTTCATTGTAGACAATAAGACGTTTCAGACAAGGGGCGATACAGTGAAGACATTACTGCTATTCACTGTATTAAAGCTGGGGTACCTATGTTTTTCAAACTTTTAAACCACAGCAAAGGAACTATGAAAAAAGTTCTTGGCTCAAAAACGGTTTTCTTCTCTCACTTGTTTCCACATGGATGTACTTTTGGCCTCTGTCACATCTTTGGATCAGCTTTTTCAGAAAGTGCAGCATAAAAGATTGAAAAAGACCTTCACTCAGCCCAAAACGTTAAATAGCGACTCACAGGGCTCTGAGGCTGCAAAAGGTATAAACGTTTTCTATTGATCAAACAATTTCTCATTCACAAATCATCTATCATTTATAATTTATTTATGAATCAAAATTAGTTAGGTAACCCAACTTTAAAGCTATAGGTGTCAAAATATAGCCTCAAGGAATGTTTTTTTTTGCTTGTAATGAGGTGCTAGCATTTGAAAGAAAAGTCAGTAAATACATTAGAGACCTTGCTAATATTTTCTCATAGACATTATATATCTATATCTATATACATAGACATTATGGCCCAGCCCAAGTTCTCTCGAGTGATTTTGTTGATTTTACAGTATTTATATATTCGTCCTGGATACCTGCAAATAATCTGTAGGATTTTTATTTTTATTTTTTGAGAACAAATACATTTTACCATTCTTTGTGACTCGTGAATGGACATTACTCTAAGGACTGCTATAATTATTGTGCTATTCAAAAATTGCCTAGGATGTGTGAACAAATCCGGTTCAGCTTTTAAATGAGCAAATATATAAATAAACCAAACTTATTCTGTCTTTGTGGAGCTAAAACACCCGATTTCAAAAGACACCGTTGCATCAGTGTTTAACCGATATAATTTGTCAGGGACTTATTATTGATTGTGTAAAGATCTCTTTCCAGGCCTTGGTATTGCTTCAGAGCGGCTTGAATCAACAGGTGTCTGATTTTCCATTGCAGAAGATTAAGAGTGGTTTAATCGTGAGCGTTTTCTGTGGCTTTAGGAGCTTTGAGTTCTGTGGGCAGAGCGTCGGGGAAAACCCAGCAGCAAATCCACGCAGGAGGCAGAAAGTCATGCATCTACTTTACTGTATTCAGACAAACAATGTGGCAGCTGTTTATCACACAGGGTTTTTGTTATGAAGGGAACATGGTTTTTTCTTTATGGAATGTGGATTTTCAGTAATTAGTTAAAGCTGCATTATTGATTTTTTTAGAGCCACTGAAGGATGTATATGTAAATCTATACACTACATTATAATTGGAAAATACGAGGATAATTCTTATAAGAGAAAAGGCACAAATAGCATGCAAGAATCCATAGAAAATTGCGTATTTACACAGTATTCAGAAATGTATGTATTTATGGTCAAAATAGCTATTTTTGACTTCACTGAATAATAAACAAACACATAAAGGACATATTATGCAAAATCCTATTTTTGACTTGAATCCATTTTACATTATTCCCTAATTAAAAACTTACCTGAAGCTGTTTTTAGTTTCTTATCATTGCATTTCCTGCATTAGAATGGTTTGATTATTTGATCTGCTGTTGGTGAATCAACAACTTCATAAAGTCCTCCGAGACGAGAGGAATTAGGTCTACGGGAAAATAAATTTAATTGAATCGAGTTCCATGCACACTCATATCAGAAACTACTGAGTACCGATCATAGACTGTATATATTAACGGACAGAGTCACCCCTATCTCCGCCGTTCTAACTAATGGCCCAAAAAATGTGCTCTACTGGAGCTACCTAAAATGGCCAGGAGTGGTCCCGCCCACAAGAAAATTGTGAAAAAACGCATCTGCGCATGCGTCAGCCGGAGCAGCTCCATTCATTTGAACGAGAGACTTCAAAAATTCACAGCGACTAAACTAGAGTGGACCAGAACACCCCCCTCAGCATTGACACACATGTGGAACGGAGCTTTGGGCCAAGTGCCAACTTTTGGTCCATCCTGTAAAGACGTTTTCCAGAGGTCTGCCAATGCTATATGTTAGCATTGGCTAATCCTTCTTCTGGGTCCACCCCCATCGGCCCGGGGTGGTATTGCAGCATGTCAGCGCACTTCATTTTGGCCACTTTTGAGCTGGGACCCTCCCACACTGGTACCGATTGGCGAAAACATGACCCTTCTGTCAAAATACCCACATCTCAAACTCAGACTATGACATCACAGAGCCGTGTTCTGCTTTGTCATCAAACGTATTTTCTCCAAAATTAGTCCAGGTAATTCTTCCCGCCCAATATGTAAACAACAGCATGTTTACACAGCGGGCAGAAAAAACATCCCACGTCTGCCTCTAGATGGGGGCGATTTACTACTCTAGAACATTTCTTTAAGATTTTATACATGTTAATCTACATATTCTTTACTTAGTCTTTTTTGGCTTCCTAAATAATACATGTTGTTTGTTGCAGACCACATAATGCTGCTTTATATTAAACTATATACTTACAGTAGCTTTAAGTTCAAAGTGTCAAATAGTGATTCACAGGGCTATTTCCTGATTTGTTGTTCCCTCTTTTTCACTTTTTTGTCAGAAAAGCCAATCTAAAGATGTAAAAGAGGCCACAAGTATATATACATAAACTAGTGATAGAACCAAGAACTGTTTTGAGGGATAGAAACCAGTTTGACGGGTTTATTATATAGTTAATGTTGGTATCGCAGCTCTAATATACATTCTAGATCCCCATTAGTCATGTACAGTATGTGGGAGATGTGAGCTTTTCTCTTGCCTTTACTCTCTTCAACATTTACGAGGCGGGTTCTGTGTCTGGTGAAACTCAATGATAATTTTCTTTCCCATCTGCTCTGGCTCTGCAGTCCTGGATCTCACTCTCTGACCATCGGAGCTTCTGCCACAGGTTTGGGTTTGGCTCGTCTCCAGTCAGCGGCCTCACACTCCCAAAGCATCATGGGAACATCCTGTCTACTCGGGGGTCGACCCAGACTCACGCACACGCCCGGGACACGCACCAATAAATAATCCATCCACATCAATGGGAGATGCTCAAGGCTTTCCATTTGGTTTCAGATGCACTCCAGGCATTTAAGTGCATGTCACTCCTGCTGGGAACGAGAGGAAGACCTACCTCAAAGATGCTCCATAACTTAGCTCAAGAAAATACCCATTAAGCTGAGACCGTGCATGCAAAACAGGACCAGTTGGAGCTGAAACATAATTCAATCTGAGGTTCTGAACCTTCTTTTTCTTCACAAATACCAGATTTTCCCATTGTCTCAACAGAAAGTAAGTCTTGTAAAAGCAAAATGTTGGGATTCACCATTAGTCACCACTAGTCCAGCTTTGAGGTGAGAGCTGGATGGCCAAGTGAGGGTGGTCCTCTCGATTCTGAAAAAGATCTAAACATGTGACCGAGGCCAAAATGACGTGAAACTAGTGATGGAAAAGATATGGTTTTTGAGCCAATATAGTTTGATGGATTATGGATCTATTCAACTACATGGATTATGGATTATATTACATCATTCAAGTTTGTGTGGTTTAAAGGTGAAGGTGAGAAATTCCATCTAACCAGTTTGAACAGCTTTCAAAACAGTTGGCTAATTTTACTAGTTTTGACATGCATGTATCTTTGGCCTCTGTCACATCTTTCGATCAGATTTTTTCTGGCAGAAAAGTGTTAAAGACAGGACCACCCTCACCCTCAGCCAATCAGCTCTCAGCCCAAAGTGTCCATTAGTCAACCTCCGAGAAAATACAAAAGATACAATATTTGTTCTGTCCCATCTTTTTCCATTGGGAACAGTGCCATTAAAAAAAAAACTAAAACGCACTTTGATCATAAAGGTTTGGACGCTGCTGCTCAATAAACCAACCAGGCTCTATTCCTGGAAACTTCCCAGAGTTGATTCCAAAACGTTTATCCAAGAACTACCATTTCTTGATTAGAAGAAGGAGAGGCCTGGAGGGCTCAGGGGCTCAGTGCCGTAAGGCGTATTAAGTAACACATTTTTTGCATCAGCCAAGTGCCTCTGACTATTTTAAGCTACCATTAGTTGTTGTCATAAAACAAAAAAGGGTGTAAATACTTTTTATTTTCCACAAGTTCTGTATATAAATTGAAAGCATGTAAAGCCTTTATGCGCATACGGACATTGAACCGACCTACAGTATATCCCTCTTCGAACATTAATACACTTTATTTGGCCTCGGTGTGTAATAATGTTGACGCAACTGCATCACAAGTGCAATCGCATATGGAATCTTTTTATCGGTTCAATGGTTTGACTTGAATCCAATAAGATAACACAACACGATCGCACCCATGAGGCCTTTGGTGAGAGTGGGAATACTTTGAACCACTTGCCTCACAGCCAAAGAAAACCAGTTATACTTAAATAATGAAATATCTTTTTATTGTCTGTGCAAGTCTAGATCTAGCGTTTTGTGATACAACATCAATCAATCAATCAACTTTATTTGTATGGCGCCTTTCCAACACAAGGCCACTCAAAGCGCCTCACAACCCACATAGTATCACACAAATCAGAGACATCAATAAATACATTAAAAACAGAATAAAATCACAAATAATGGAAAAAAAAAAATATATATTAAAAGCACACACGGGATTAAAATAATAAATAACCACAATGCATTAAAAAAAAAAGAGTATGTATCAATAGAATCCTTCAGCCGTATGCACAGCTAAAAAGAACAGTTTTTAGCCCCGATTTAAAAATTGCCAGAGTAGATGCTAGCCTCACATCTTCAGGAAGATTGTTCCAGATTTTAGCTCCATAAATCTCAAACGCTGCCTCCCCATGTTTAGTTCTGACTCTTGGAACCAGTAAGAGGCTACCTCCTGTGCTCCTCAATTCAAGCCATCAGACATTGGCTTGAATTGAAGCAGACCAGTCGTACCTTTCCAACCAGATACGATCAAGGAGCAGACACATTCTCTGAACTGGAATCACAGAAATGATTGTTTGCATAAGGATTAGAATGATTAATATTGATTAATATTTAATATTGTTTTCTTTATCTGATGAAACTCAAGCGTCAAAGTGATCGGCTTTGATACTTGAAATCTGGGCCTTCTGCTAAACACATATATTTAGTTGAGACTGATTCAAAACTCAAGTAGTGGCACCCAGACAGTTGGAAAGAATGCACTGTCTCTGTAGTGATAGAAAGATAGATAGATTATTTGACTGTAGATTAGGTATGTCCAGACAAAGGCCCGGGGGCCAATTGCAGCCCTCTGTGTTATGTTATTTGGCCCTCCGACTTGCTAACCCAAATTAGCCATTGAGATCATTAACACAAGTTCACAGAGTCGCCACCATTATAGACATG
This sequence comes from Knipowitschia caucasica, assembly GCA_964034765.1. NCBI lineage: Eukaryota > Metazoa > Chordata > Actinopteri > Gobiiformes > Gobiidae > Knipowitschia > Knipowitschia caucasica. Next base: position 35,765,972 of record OZ035835.1, read on the forward strand.
CTCTACCTCGGGGTGAAGCTCAGACTCTTTAGAATTCTGTCATTAATTATATGTATACTTGCTGACACTTGTTTTGGACTTCCAAAATCTCATATAGGGCGCTAATATGTGATAGTAAACTGGAAAACGTCTGTAAAATGTGAATCTATTTGGACTTATCATTCCTCATTTTAAAACTCGGAACAGCGTGATCCAGTCAAAGCTGTTCTACTATCTGCGTTGTCGGCTCCTGGACAAGTCAGGTCAACTGGAGTAGCCCTGTTACTAAAAGGTTTGGACACCCCAGGATTAGATTTTTATACAGCTAAACTGTTTGACAAATAGGTACAAGTCAGTTGGATTGCTGTTTACATAGTGCACTTGTTAGAGAGTTAGGTACTCCAGTTCAGTGAATTGAGTCATCTAATCATACACACATAACCTAAACCAGAGGTGTCCAAACTCTTTAGTAAGAGTGCCACGTTAGTTCACCAGACTAGTCCAGGGGCCGACATTTCAGACTGAAAAACGTTCTTGACTGGCAACGGCTGTTCTTTAGCTTTATGATGATCTATAACAGAGCTGAAGTTGGCTGAATGACACATATATACCATCTCACTAGCTACATTAGCACCATTAATTGAAGTTAAAACCATTTCGTAAAGTATGTGCATATATAGTCTGAATTCCAGACCTATGGGCTTTAGAACAAGACATGTCTATATTGGCTGAAGTTGAATGGATGACAGAGTGAACTTGATCGTTTATGATCTCAAAGACTAATTTGGGTTAGCATGACAGAGAACCACATAAAATGACAATAAGGTCATTATTGAAACAGACCCCCGGGCCTGAGTTTGGGCATGCCTGACCTAAACCTTGTACTGAATCCATATTTTTACACGATTGATTCGACATTGAAGAATTTACCTCACAGAGTTAATTTCATATCTCCAAAACACATATGATTATAGTTTGCACACACCCACACACAATTCAACAATCAGATTAAGAAACGTTTCCCTTTCTTCTCTTATGGGACGGGAGTTTTTGTAGCCCACACAAATTCCCTCCCTAAATCCATCCACATGCAGCTTGCCCGCTACTTACTTCTCTCTATTGGCCTGAAGATTCGCTCCTGATGTAGACGTGCTGTCCTGCTCCAGTTGTACTTTAGTCATGGTCCCTGTTTGGTCCCAGTCTCTCTCCGGCTGCAGTGGTTTTGGAGGCCTGTCAAGAGTGTAGGCGCCCCCAGATGGAACAGCCCCCTGTACATCTGTGTCCATGGAGCCTTCAAAGCGAATATGCCATAGAAGCGCAGGCCTTTGTTTGAGTTGGCTTGTTATTCTTCCCATTAATCATAGTTAATGTCTTTCTAATCCACACTGTAGCCGACTGATTGCTGCCGGGGGGTCATCGCGGAGAAGACTGGAGAAAGACTTCAACAATGAGGCACCTTTGTATGACCCTTCCACTATTGTTCACGTAATTGATTGAGCTTTAAGACACACTGGTTATGAACAATGAGGAAAGACCTGGATTAAACTTTTGATTGACGGATTAAGACATTCTCAATTTGATGTCTGCAAACACTGTCTATAAAGGGGGAAAAAAGTGGATTATAATTGAGAAGCAGTTGTGCTGATCGTCCCATGCCAAAGTTGAAAGTGTAATCTTGTGTCGTCCGATGTGTTCAACAATGGTTTTAGATCCAAAGGCTATAGTTTTGAGTCTATCCTTTCTGTACGTCCATTCAATTCATTCAAAAATTGCAAATACAATGTTGGGGCCATCTGTTCCTGGTTTGCCTGAAACAAGGACGTGAAGACTTTCAACTTTTTCTGTTGACATTGCCACATTTTGAGAAATGAGGACAGCATTTTTTTGCATTTGAAAACCCAATGTTATGTCTTTTTAATGGGATAGTTGTCAGACAGGATGCAGAAACACCATATTCATACCACTTCTACATTCTTCAAAAATAAACTTCTTGTCCTTTGCCTCACTGGAATGTGGTAGAAACCCATTTCATTTACACTTGTATAGCCTGGGGTCTGACCCAGAGAGCTCCTTTCTGCAGACAAGAGCCACTCCTTTAAGCAGTCCTGGAAAAATGTAGATGATATTAATGAGAGCGAGTTTGACATCAGCTACTGTCACCGTCAACAGTTTTCATGTATCATCAGTAGTTTGCATTTATAAAAGTAATTATGAGCATTTCAGTTACAGACGGAGCACAAGTGTGGGTCCCGGGTTCGAATCCCGGTCGGACCAGGGCCTTTCTGAGTGGAGTTTACATGTTCCCCCCGTGTATGCGTAGGTTTCCTCCGGGTGCTCCGGTTTCCCCTACCACTAAAAACATGTACAATAGGTCTGGAATGTGCCTCCTGTACTGGCGACCCCGCTCCCATCCCTGTGGAATGAGAAACTAATGCCCAAAAATAACAATTGTAAACCGCTTTTATGACTCTGGTCTGTGAAAGGCAGTATATAAATAAAGATTACTTACTTACTTACATAAAACACTAGGTATAAAATATAAATAAAATAAAAGTGCAGAAATACAGTATAAAAAACATAGAACAGATCTCCCAATCAGCTGTTTAAAAGGCAAAGTGAGGTGGGCATGTGAAAAAAACATTCTGAAATATTTAGTATAGTTTTTATATACTTGATTTATTCATTTCTACATCCTTTGGGGAGTTACCTGGAAGGGAGTGGTGACCGACTGGCAGCTGTACTGACAGGTTGGAAAAGCGTTGGCATTATGTTAGTCCAACATGTGAAGAGTGTAGCGCCGGTAGCCGCAGTTAAAATGATGCAATGCTCATTTACTCAATTACGTGTTCTGTATTTGAATGCAGGTGCAACAGGTGAGTGAAGAGAGCTCATAAGGAGCAGGACTTCAGGTCACTTTCCGTCCCTGAATGAAGGCCTTGTCCCAGCGCAGCTCGAGGGGGGCTGGAAACACACTCTTATAACATCAATATTGTTCCATTGGATTTCTACATGGAAAGTGTGCATGGCCAATACAGTACATGGCGAGTCCTGAGCCTTGTGTGTGTACGTTACCGCGAGCCAAATCTAAGTCCCAAGACATGGACACGCAAGCCTTTTAATTTAGGGCTTAATCAGGTAGAAAAATAAGGAGCTGCACCTGTTTGGCGAGCTATCCTCATTGGCACAGGACAAAATGGTACTATTTACTCTCCAATACAGTTCATTGGCAAAGGTAATCACCAGCAAAAGCCAAAATTGTATATTGTTGCGGGAAAAGCACAGTGTTTAGGTGTAATGTGCTGGGAAACGTATTAAATGCCTTGAAAGATTTATTGCAGACATTTTAGAGTTGATCACATTTCTCAACAGGGAGCTTCAATATGCCATAGAAGCAAATAAAAAAGTTAAAGAAGCCATAACATGCTTTTTCCTCGTGAGTAAAACTTGCTCGTATATGAGTGAATCCTTTAAAAAAATAATGTTGTGCGTTTAAATGGTTTCAAGCAATAAAAAATGTATATTAGGCCATATTCATTTCATGTTTGTTGTCAACAAGGCTTAAAGGGGTCGTGTTTAAAGTTTTGATTTTAAACATCTTTTATGTGTTCACAGATACCAGGTCAACACGGACCAATCATATTTGACCATTTCTGATTTTTTTTATATTATTATCAAAAATACAATACAATATTTAGGCCGAGCCAATACGAAGTATTGGGGAGGCCTATTGTTATTCACCGGTTTCATATTATTAGGCCGAGCCAATACTTTGTATTGGGGAGGCCTATTGTTATTCACCGGTTTCATATTATTAGGCCGAGCCAATACGAAGTATTGGGGAGGCCTATTGTTATTCACCGGTTTCATATTATTAGGCCGAGCCAATACGAAGTATTGGGGAGGCCTATTGTTATTCACCGGTTTCATATTATTATTCTTTTTCTTTTTCCGCAACTTCAATTCGATTTTTGACCCTGAAGACATGCACGAAAGTCTGCACATGGGGGGTCTAAAACGACCGGTTCGGCGAAAAATTTGATAAAATGAACGTTTCCAGATTGTCCGACGCTCGCCGACTCTATAACGCCCCCTAGAAATTTCATTTTTTTGGACCCTCTGGGGATTTTTTTTCAAATTTTTGAGTAGGTATACGAAATTCGGATGAGTGATAGATCTCTATGAGACGAGCATAAAAGCCGTTCTAAGCACATGTCTGGGACCAACAGGAAGTCGGCCATGATGGGCCAAAGTTTCGCCACTAATTTGACTTTTCATTTAGAAATTCGAACTAGTCCCTGGTTTTTCATCACACACAGTTCTACCACGTCATTTCCCAATCTGGACGGATTGAAGTTATATAATCATCGAAAAAAAGTTAGAAAATCTTCACCGTTTTTGTCCCTCGCCATGGCGAATAAGGCCTTCGTTTTGGCCATTTTCGCTGAGCCCTGAGGGCCACAGGCTCAGACCTACAGAGCTGAGACTCACATCAGTAATATTAGGTTATGGCCTGAACGCAATGACACTAAAATCATTCGCCCAATTTGAGCTCTTTAGCGCCACCTGTCGGAAAGTAATAGGGCACTAGTGCTCGGATCGGCCCGAAAATCGCTGAGTGTATTCTCTGGACCGAGACGAGCAAAACATTACATTACGCAAAAGTTGTACGTCCCACACCTGACCACTGGGGGCGCCGTAAAGTGAATAGATGAGCTTTTTGGGGCAAAATGTTTGTCCGATGAGGCTAAAAATGGATTCAGAAATACAGCGTATGACCCTGAACACAACGATATACAACACACAACTGTGAGTGCAACAGCGCCACCTACAGGCAGTTCAAGGTGTCGCATTTTTGGCTTCGTACTAGTCCCTGGATTTTCATCGCACAGACTTCTACCATGTCATTTCTCCATCTGGACGGGTTGAAGTTATGCAATCATCGCATAAAAGTTAGAATTTTGTTATCGTTTTCATGCGAGGTAGTGGGGAATTTCTCCATGTTTGATGCTCTCCTGACCACAGGCTCAGACCTACAGAGCTGAAACTCACATCGCTAACAGTTGGTAATGGCCTGAGAGTAATGGTGTGAAAACACACACCTAATATGACTCTACAGCGCCACCTATGTAAGGCTTCTGACCTAAACTTTTCCGATCTTCACCAAAGTTGCAAAATCAAATCTTTACATCTGTACGAGCAAAATACTACTCTACGTAGAGGGTGCATGTCCCGGAGGTGACCACTAGGGACGCACTTTATCATATAAATGAGCTTTTATATACGTAATCCTGGTCAGATCGGGCTGCCAATTCCTCGGTGTGACGCTTGTGGGACTGGCGCCCAGGAGGCGGTCGCAAGAGGGGCGAGGCCTTTCATCGCCGCTTGCGGCTTTAATGAAAATTGTTATTCGCTGGTTTCATATTATTCTTTTTCCGCCGAAACAATTCTATTTTTGACCCTGAAGACATGCACGAAAGTCTGCACATGGGGGGTCTATAACGACCGGTCCGGCGAAAAATTTGATAAAACGGACGTTTCGAGATTGTCCGACAAAAGGCGAATCAATAGCGCCCCCTTGAAAATTCAAAATTTGCCATTTCTATTGGAGGCAGGATTGCATATTTTGGAGTAGGTACACGAAATTCGGCTGAGTGATAGATCTCTATGAGACGAGCATAAAAGCCGTTCTAAGCACATGTCTGGGACCAACAGGAAGTCGGCCATGATGGGCCAAAGTTTCACCACTAATTTGACTTTTCAATTAGAAATTTGAACTAGTCCCTGGTTTTTCATCACACAGAGTTCTACCACGTCATTTCCTAATCTGGACGGATTGAAGTTATATAATCATCGAAAAAAAGTTAGAAAATCTTCACTGTTTTTGTCCCTCGCCATGGCGAATAAGGCCTTCGTTTTGGCCATTTTCGCTGAGCCCTGAGGGCCACAGGCTCAGACCTACAGAGCTGAGACTCACATCAGTAATATTAGGTTATGGCCTGAACGCAATGACACTAAAATCATTCGCCCAATTTGAGCTCTTTAGCGCCACCTGTCGGAAAGTAATAGGGCACTAGTGCTCGGATCGGCCCGAAAATCGCTGAGTGTATTTTCTGGACCGAGACGAGCAAAACATTACATTACGCAAAAGTTGTAAGTCCTACACCTGACCACTGGGGGCGCCGGAAAAATGAATGAAGGAGCTTTTTGGGGCAAAATGTTTGTCCGATGAGGCTAAAAATGAATTCAGTAACACAGCGTATGACCCTGAACACAACAATATACAACACACAACTGTGAGTGCAACAGCGCCACCTACAGGCAGTTCAAGGTGTCGCATTTTTGGCTTCGTACTAGTCCCTGGATTTTCATCGCACAGACTTCTACCATGTCATTTCTCCATCTGGACGGATTGAAGTTATGCAATCATCGCATAAAAGTTAGAATTTTGTTATCGTTTTCATGCGAGGTAGTGGGGAATTTCTCCATGTTTGATGCTCTCCTGACCACAGGCTCAGACCTACAGAGCTGAAACTCACATCGCTAACAGTTGGTAATGACCTGAGAGTAATGGTGTGAAAACACACACCTAATATGACTCTACAGCGCCACCTATGGAAGGCTTCTGACCTAAACTTTTCCGATCTTCACCAAAGTTGCAAAATCAAATCTTTACATCTGTACGAGCAAAATACTACTCTACGTAGAGGGTGCATGTCCCGGAGGTGACCACTAGGGACGCACTTTATCATATAAATGAGCTTTTATATACGTAATCCTGGTCAGATCGGGCTGCCAATTCGTCGGCGTGACGCTTGTGGGACTGGCGCCCAGGAGGCGGTCGCAAGAGGGGCGAGGCCTTTCATCGCCGCTTGCGGCTTTAATGAAAATTGTTATTCGGTGGTTTCAAATTATTCTTTTTCCGCCGAAACAATTCGATTTTTGACCCTGAAGACATGCACGAAAGTCTGCACATGGGGGGTCTAAAACGACCGGTTCGGCGAAAAATTTGATAAAACGGACGTTTCGAGATTGTCCGACAAAAGGCGAATCAATAGCGCCCCCTTGAAAATTCAAATTTTTCCATTTCTATTGGAGGCAGGATTGCATATTTTGGAGTAGGTACACGAAATTCGGATGAGTGATAGATCTCTATGAGACGAGCATAAAAGCCGGTCTAAGCACATGTCTGGGACCAACAGGAAGTCGGCCATGATGGGCCAATGTTTCGCCACTAATTTGACTTTTCATTTACAAATTCGAACTAGTCCCTGGTTTTTCATCACACAGAGTTCTACCACGTCATTTCCCAATCTGGACGGATTGAAGTTATATAATCATCGAAAAAAAGTTAGAAAATCTTCACCGTTTTTGTCCCTCGCCATGGCGAATAAGGCCTTTGTTTTGGCCATTTTCGCTGAGCCCTGAGGGCCACAGGCTCAGACCTACAGAGCTGAGACTCACATCAGTAATATTAGGTAATGGCCTGAACGCAATGACACTAAAATCATTCGCCCAATTTGAGCTCTTTAGCGCCACCTGTCGGAAAGTAATAGGGCACTAGTGCTCGGATCGGCCCAAAAATCGCTGAGTGTATTCTCTGGACCGAGACGAGCAAAACATTACATTACGCAAAAGTTGTACGTCCCACACCTGACCACCGGGGGCGCCGGAAAGTGAATAAATGAGCTTTTTTAGGGCAAAATGTTTGTCCGATGAGGCTAAAAATGAATTCAGTAATACAGCGTATGACCCTGAACACAACGATATACAACACACAACTGTGAGTGCAACAGCGCCACCTACAGGCAGTTCAAGGTGTCGCATTTTTGGCTTCGTACTAGTCCCTGGATTTTCATCGCACAGAGTTCTACCATGTCATTTTCTAATCTGGATGGATTGAAGTTATGCAATCATCTCATAAAACTTAGAATTTTGTTATCATTTTCATGCGAGGTAGTGGGGAATTTCTCCATGTTTGATGCTCTCCTGACCACAGGCTAAGACCTACAGAGCTGAAACTCACATCACTAACAGTTGGTAATGACCTGAGAGTAATGGTGTGAAAACACACACCTAATATGACTACAGCGCCACCTATGGAAGGCTTCTGACCTAAACTTTTCCGATCTTCACCAAAGTTGCAAAATCAAATCTTTACATCTGTACGAGCAAAATACTACTCTACGTAGAGGGTGCATGTCCCGGAGGTGACCACTAGGGACGCACTTTATCATATAAATGAGCTTTTATATACGGAATCCTGGTCAGATCGGGCTGCCAATTCGTCGGCGTGACGCTTGTGGGACTGGCGCCCGGGAGGCGGTCGCAAGAGGGGCGAGGCCTTTCATCGCCGCTTGCGGCTTTAATTATTTTTTTTCCGCATCTTCAATTCGATTTTTGACCCTGAAGACATGCACGAAAGTCTGCACATGGGGGGGTCTAAAACGACCGGTCCGGCGAAAAATTTGATAAAACGGACGTTTCCAGATTGTCCGACAAAAGGGGAATCAATAGCGCCCCCTTGAAAATTCAAATTTGCCATTTCTATTGGAGGCAGGATTGCATATTTTGGAGTAGGTACACGAAATTCAGATGAGTGATAGATCTCTATGAGACGAGCATAAAAGCCGGTCTAAGCACATGTCTGGGACCAACAGGAAGTCGGCCATGATGGGCCGAAGTTTCGCCACTAATTTGACTTTTCATATAAAAAATTCGAACTAGTCCCTGGTTTTTCATCACACACAGTTCTACCACGTCATTTCCCAATCTGGATGGATTGAAGTTATATAATCATCAAAAAAAAGTTAGAAAATCTTCACCGTTTTCGTCCCTCGCCATGGCGAATAAGGCCTTCGTTTTGGCCATTTTCGCTGAGCCCTGAGGGCCACAGGCTCAGACCTACAGAGCTGAGACTCACATCAGTAATATTAGGTTATGGCCTGAACGCAATGACACTAAAATCATTCGCCCAATATGAGCTCTTTAGCGCCACCTGTCGGAAAGTAATAGGGCACTAGTGCTCGGATCGGCCCGAAAATCGCTGAGTGTATTCTCTGGACCGAGACGAGCAAAACATTACATTACGCAAAAGTTGTAAGTCCTACACCTGACCACTGGGGGCGCCGGAAAGTGAATGAATGAGCTTTTTGGGGCAAAATGTTTGTCCGATGAGGCTAAAAATGAATTCAGTAATACAGCGTATGACCCTGAACACAACGATATACAACACACAACTGTGAGTGCAACAGCGCCACCTACAGGCAGTTCAAGGTGTCGCATTTTTGGCTTGTACTAGTCCCTGGATTTTCATCGCACAGACTTCTACCATGTCATTTCTCCATCTGGATGGATTGAAGTTATGCAATCATCGCATAAAAGTTAGAATTTTGTTATCGTTTTCATGCGAGGTAGTGGGGAATTTCTCCATGTTTGATGCTCTCCTGACCACAGGCTCAGACCTACAGAGCTGAAACTCACATCACTAACAGTTGGTAATGACCTGAGAGTAATGGTGTGAAAACACACACCTAATATGACTCTACAGCGCCACCTATGGAAGGCTTCTGACCTAAACTTTTCCGATCTTCACCAAAGTTGCAAAATCAAATCTTTACATCTGTACGAGCAAAATACTACTCTACGTAGAGGGTGCATGTCCCGGAGGTGACCACTAGGGACGCACTTTATCATATAAATTAGCTTTTATATACGTAATCCTGGTCAGATCGGGTTGCCAATTCGTCGCCGTGACGCTTGTGGGACTGGCGCCCAGGAGGCGGTCGCAAGAGGGGCGAGGCCTTTCATCGCCGCTTGCGGCTTTAATTATGTTTATAATGCGGAATATGTGCAGAATAAGATCAGTTTTTTAGGTTACATTTAGCTGGTTTTGGTTCTATCTTTTTTTCTGTGACATTTAGCTGGTTTTGGTTCTATCTTTTTTTCTAACAACATTCACAACAAAATAACAACAAATAAATACAGCAAATATTTAAATATAAATAATACTGTATAACAATATAACAAAGATATATATATACGAAATAAATATAACAAACACATATAGCACTGTACATGTGTTCAAATGAAATCACAAACAAACAACTCATCTACTGTACATAGATAGCTCCAGCAGGTGGTTTGCATCAGTAACCAGTGCTAGGAGCTCCATATGTGACAGGAACGAATGATATGGAAACTCAAGAGAAAACTAATTATATAAACTAGACAGATAAACAACATAATATCTAAAAATATGAGTTTATATGTTCATGATGATTTGTCTTTTATAAATGGGATTTGAAACATGTTGAATAATAAAGTGTTCATTGCTGACAGTAGGAGCTGATATTTGATTTCACAATATGTGTTTCTCAATAGGGCCTGGTTTCTTTTGGAAAGACTTTTGAGCAAATGGTTTTGGCTGATCCCTTTTCCAGCGCTCTCATTATTAGATTTGAAATAGAATCAGAGGCGTCATAAATCCAATAACATTAAGTTCTGTGGCATTCGCTCAAAACATGTCGGAGCTCAGAGGTAGAGCGAGAAAATACTATAGTTATGTTTAAACTGCCGGGTTTCCAACACACAGTTTAACGCCAAAGGAGATCTTACTCTGATCTTTACAGACTTTAAATTCAATCAGATTCACAAGTTTATGGATAATAACATTTCGCACACGTCATTTCAAGCACAATTCATTTTGGATAAACAAGTGCAGCTCCTGAAGGATTAACGGTGAGTAAAGTTTTTTTGAGCAAAGCAAAACAATGGAAATAGATAATTATTTTTGAGTGGATTAGACCAGTTTTGACTTTTTTTTTTAGACTCTTTTCACATTCTATTTCTACTACTTTTTACATAATTTTTACCATTCAAGTTTTGAGATTTTTAAGAACAGCCAACTTTGTTTTTATCCTATGATTTTGTATTTACTTGGTGACCATAAATAATAACGGTAAATGTAAAGGTGCACTTTTTTAATCGCTGTAGGCCAATTCAATCCTCTGCATTTGACCCATCCTGACGCCGCTAAGGCTTACGTCAGGAGCAGTGGTTGCCGTAGTAACCCATTTCCAGATGTTGATGCTCGGCTTGGTCAGGACTACAGAGCTGGAGGATTTAACCTTGTGAGCATGTTTTTAGTGGTAGGGGAAACCGGAGCACACGGAGGAAACCTACGCAGGGAGAACATGCAAACTCTACTCAGAAAGACCCTGTTCCAACCGGGATTCGAACCCAGGACCTTCTTGCATAATAAATGATAATTGTAAAACCTTTTTTTTTGCAAGTTTAAATACCCGAAAATATGCTCGGTTCTTTCTTGCTAATTTTTGGATAAAATGAAAATGTAATGATAATATTTGTGAATTTGTATTTGTTATCCAATTATATCCTGGTTTTAATTATCAAAACATAACTCTGTGAATCCTTGTATATGGTAGACCTCAAGAGAGTGATGCTCATTTTAATATTTTCTTCTTTCTGTAGTGTATATGAAGCACTTTGGGCAGCTGGTGTTGTTTTAAATACAAAAAAAGTTGACATTGACAGAAAAACTCTCCATTTCACACTTTGACAAAAAATCCCAGGCCATTGTGTGAATAGATTTTTTTTAAAGCTTTTCTGAAGGAACCAACCGATCTCCTTTTACAGTGTCCAGAAACCCGGTCAAATCCAAAATGTCTGGTGATAGCAGAAACTCAATACATCAATACACTGCTACTATTGCATCAGTATGGAAATTACAGCCCGAAATAGCTCCCACGACAGGATTATTGTTCATATGTTTCTTGGGGGAGAAGTTGTCTTTCTTGGCCTCGTCTGGATGCTGTGTTCCTTCCATTTTTATAACAAATTGGGCCGAGCTATTACAGTATTTTGGACTCATTTTCTTAAAGGCTTTGACATTTACTGCCCCCAGCACTGTTCAACCCTGAAATGCAAAACAGATATTTCCCCCAAGATGATAGCAGAAGGGGAATAAAAATGACATGAGAAAAGCCCAGGAGGAGGAGGAGGAGGAGGAAGAGGACGTGCTTTTGAGGTCCCGGCCAAAGAACCTTCCAATTCAGAACCCCCCTGTCTCCTCTCGCTTTAATTTAGGTGAGTATAATATTATGTGTCCACCATGGAAAGTATTTTTGCCTGATTTATCACAATTACCATTTCCATATGAAGCAAGAGCGTTGATGTTTTACAATTCTATTTCATTTGGAGGTCAATGAAGCTATTTTTGAAAAGAAAATGTCCAAATGTTTTTTACAGATCCTCATTTATTGATCCGAACCGAGAGTGTTCATACATTTTTTCGAATGCTGCTTTTTCAAATTCTCTTTGCCATGACAAATCCTTTGCTTAGAAGGAGAGCCATGTTCTAAAGGTTTTGCGAATTAATCCAATCAAATTACATTATGGTCATCTGTGTGCCTTCCATTCCAGCGAGCCATGATAGATTATTGGATGGATGAATTCTAGCCCCATGTAAATTACCAACTTCTACAAATCGAAGGGAATGCTGTTTTATATCCATCTAATCTCTTGGTCTGTTTGAGTGTGAGTAGAATGAGTAGAGTAGGGCGTCAGTAGCTCAGTTGGTAGAGCATTGGCCTTTGAGCCAGAGGGTCGTGGGCTCGAGTCCGACTCTCACCATCGACTCCCACTGTCTGCTGTCATTGTGTCCTTGGGCAAGACACTTAACCTCTGGGAACACCAGCCACAGTGGGGCGGCTGCGGCTGTAAAGTGCCAAGCTGCCGTTGTGTCCTTAGGCAAGACACTTCACCCCATTGCCTAGAATGAGTCTGGTGTGTGTGAATGGTTGGTGGTGGTCGGAGGGGCCAATGGCACAGACTGGTTGCCTCGCTTCTGTCAGTGTCATGCAATATTTCTGCAGGGGTCTAATCACAAAATCTTAACGATAATGTAGTTTCTAAAATGCTATAAAAGCAAAGTACCACATCAGGGGTGTCCTTTAATTGCAACAAAAAAATGTCATTGTCAGTAAACAAATTTGTCTTGAGTATTTCCATATTTCAATTTTTAGGGCTCATTAAGTGCATATTTTCTTTATATTTAGAGACAAAATGTACAGTACACAAATAATGCATTATATTTTCTTGTGTTTCCTCTGTTTTTTTCTCTTTCCGCCTGAATGTACAATAAAATGTCATATCCTCATTTCTGCCACATCTGTTCTGCCGTTAGCTCTGTAATGTGCAGATATTGTTTGACTTATATGAGCGGACCTGGGGGGTATCCTGCCCAGTATACATTACCCATACAGCACTTTGTTTTCGGCCCGATGTTCAAGCAGCTGTGCAGTCTTGGCTTTTCTGTTTTGGGGCCAAAGGTTGCCTGTTTTAGCACAGATCATTGGCATTTTCTGTAAGATTAAAAGCATAATCGCAGTCACGAGGCGCAGTTACTGTAAAGCAGTCTAGACCATTTGTCCTTTGTTACAGCTGTCACACACGCTTTCTCAGCTCAGGGATTTCTCATTATTTTTTAAGAGCTACACTAATGCTTCTATTGCTTCCAAATGAGCCCTGGCTGAGAGTGTGTTCATTAAAACAGACCAAAGTGTTTGTGTCATTCAAGTCTGAAAGCAATGGGTGAATAGCAATGAATTTTGCAATGAATCAGAATTTGGACCAGAAGTTGGACATATTTTCTGATGAGGTTCACTATGAAGATGTTATGTATATTCTATGAACATGTACATTATTAAATCACAGATTACAAAGTGTATGCCAAACAACTACATTTAGATGAACCAAAGCAAAAAGTGAGAAATCACAACACATACTGGAAAAAGTGTTGAAAATTATGTCCAAAATTGCTCAAATTTGGCTAAATGTATCTCACTTATAGCACATTCTGACTGCCTTGAAACTTAAATTAAGAAAAAAACCACTCGATTACCATAGACTGTAAATTGCAGCAATATTTTCCTCATATTTTATCATTTTTTGTAGTGCAGTGGACTAATAAAAGTAGTTTATCATTTTTATTTTATTTTTCTTTTCTTTTCAATGAAATGATATAGATCCTAAGGACAGACGACTACTTCTACCTCTACTACTGCCACTGCCAATCTTCTGAATTAAAAATATATTCCTCTTTTCATATTATTTGGTTTTTTATTGACTGTGTCTTTTTATAATATTTTAATTACTGTTGAGTTGAGTTGAACCTTTTTTCATACATTCCGCACCAAAGAACGGTCTTTCATGTTAAAGTACACTTAATTCTCTATCATTTCTTTCCATAACGTTTGTCCATAATTCGGGAAGTCAACAATTGAACCCCACTGTCTCCTTAATGAGCGGTAATGAGCCATGTAATGTTGTCCATATGTAATTTAATAAAGAATAGAGTTAAAATAGCAACATCTGTGTTGTGTTAGCCGTGTGTGTGCTCAGCTGGGGTTGACCTCTGCTACAATAACACAGCTTATCTCTGGCATTAAAAGTACGTTCAACATATTCCCTTCCTTTGCCTCATATGGATGCATTCCACACCTTCAGCCGTCCTCTCAGACCTGTGCATGAACATAGGTTATTGATGGAATGATCTTCACTATTCCATACTTAGCGCACTCTTCATCGCCTCACGCCATTTGTATTTAAGACACCCACAATGGAAAACAGAGCTTCTTGAAAAGTATGGTTCTTCAACATCAGACAGCATGTAAAAGTAGAGGGAAAAGAGGACAGTGGCAAGGCCTGGCAACATGATGTTTTAAATATATATATAATAACTTTGATGAGGTGCCTGCAACTTGTTTCTCAGCCAATCAGATCTTGGTATGAAAAAGATGTGTGTTGTCTTATAAAATTAAGACAGAATATTGAGATTGGATGTGTCCAGTGTTTGGTATAGTAAGCAAATTAGAGCCATCAATAAAATAATCAACAGAAAATAAAACAGCAGGCAACCAATATGTACACAGACCAGACTCATTCTAGGCAGTGTGGGTGAAGTGTCTTGCCTAATGACACAACAACAGTTTGGTATTTTTACAACTGCAGCTGCCCCACTTTGGTACCTAATGTTCCCAGAGGTCTCCCATCACAGCCCTAACCAGGCCCTGTACTGCTTAGCTTCTGAGGTCCGATGGGATCTGGCTTTCACATACTGTATGGCCTGAGATGAAGAGAATGAAGGATCTCTGAATCTCTACACGGCATTATTCAGGATTATTCAAGAGAGCTACCTGGAAAATCAAGGAAAAACAAAACAAATATCTGCTAATATTCTGATATAATTTTGCTAATTAAGTTAATCAAGTAAGAGAAAAATACAAATAAGAAAAAACATGATTTATGAATAAAAAATACATAATTACCGGTCATTTAAATCTTATACCTTTGCACAATTTAACCCACCCTCACACAAATACACTTATCAGACATCTTCAAACTCTGTATTGTACGATTGATTTGGAGACACTGTTATGGCTGTCTTTTAAAGTCATGCCTCTTTGTTTGTTATTTTGGTTTGTCTGGCTGTACGTTTTAAAATGGACCTAGAGTCAGTAATAAAGTTAAATTGAATTGATCGTAACAAAAACTCCTCTGCTCTCGCCGAGTCCCCCGTGACACACATGCAGACGTGGAACTAGGACAAATATTTGCAAAAACAGTTGGTCTGCAGGCCGTGCGGGTCAGGCCTTGGCCGCGTGTTCAGATGTTGCAGAATAAACAGGACTTCATGTAAAGCGCTGAGTCTTCAAAGCTCTGTGTTTAGAGCAGCTCTCACCTCTGTTTACCATCTGTTCCCAAACGCATCCATCCGTCCGGCTCTCAACTAACCAAACATTTATTCCCACGGATTAGAGTTTGTCCAAGTGTAGAAAACAATGGCACATTTTTATGCCCATGTTATTGATGGAAGTGCGGAGAATCATCGAGGCTAATGCAAAAGTTTAGCATTGTGGTCGTGATTTTGAGAAGCTTGACTTTGGATAACAGCCTCATAATGGTAATGGAAGGGTCTATCTTATCTTATCTACTGCTGGTAATTGGAATTAGCTTCAATTACATCCAATTGAAGTTATTTAGAACATGTTTATGTCGCGAGGTTCAGTGAAGTAGGACCCACAATGATGGAATGCAAAAGTAATAACTGAATGAGAATTATTAAATAAAAGTCCAAGGTAAAAACAAAGTCAAGATTGACAGATTGACAATGGACCAGCAACACGGGGAGAGGAGCACAGGTACATATAGACTCTGAGAGACACAGGTACATATAGACACAGAGACACAGGTACATATAGACACAGAGACACAGGTACATATAGACTCAGAGACACAGGTACATATAGACTCAGAGACACAGGTACATATAGACACAGAGACACAGGTACATATAGACTCAGAGACACAGGTACATATAGACTCAGAGACACAGGTACATATAGACACAGAGACATAGGTACATATAGACTCAGAGACACAGGTACATATAGACACAGAGACACAGGTACATATAGACTCAGAGACACAGGTACATATAGACACAGAGACACAGGTACATATAGACTCAGAGACACAGGTACATATAGACACTGAGACACAGGTACATATAGACACAGAGACACAGGTACATATAGACTCAGAGACACAGGTACATATAGACTCAGAGACACAGGTACATATAGACACAGGTACATATAGACTCAGAGACACAGGTACATATAGACTCAGAGACACAGGTACATATAGACACTGAGACACAGGTACATATAGACACAGAGACACAGGTACATATAGACTCAGAGACACAGGTACATATAGACACAGATACACAGGTACATATAGACACAGAGACACAGGTACATATAAACACAGATACACAGGTACATATAGACACAGATACACAGGTACATATAGACACAGAGACACAGGTACATATAGACACAGAGACACAGGTACATATAGACTCAGAGACACAGGTACATATAGACACAGATACACAGGTACATATAGACACAGATACACAGGTACATATAGACACAGAGACACAGGTACATATAGACTCAGAGACACAGGTACATATAGACTCAGAGAGACACAGGTATATATAGACACAGAGACACAGGTACATATAGACACAGAGACACAGGTACATATAGACACAGAGACACAGGTACATATAGACACAGATACACAGGTACATATAGACACAGAGACACAGGTACATATAGACTCAGAGACACAGGTACATATAGACTCAGAGACACAGGTACATATAGACACAGAGACACGGCGGCTGAGTGGATAGCACTCTCGCCTCTCAGCAAGAAGGTCCTGGGTTCGAATCCCGGCCGGACCAGGGCCTTTCTGAGTGGAGTTTGCATGTTCTCCCCGTGTCTGCGTAGGTTTCCTCCGGGTACTCCGGTTTCCCCTACCACTAAAAATATGTCCAATAGTTCTGGCATGCACCTCCTGTACTGGCGACCCCGCTCCCATCTCTGTGTGGAGTGAGAGACAAATGCCCAATATTAACAATTGTAAACCGCTTTGAGACTCAGATCTGCAGTGAAAAGGCGGTATATAAATACAAACTTACTTACTTACTTACTTACTACACAGGTACATATAGACTCAGAGACACAGGTACATATAGACTCAGAGACACAGGTACATATAGACACAGATACACAGGTACATATAGACACAGAGACACAGGTACATATAGACTCAGAGATACAGGTACATATAGACACAGAGACACAGGTACATATAGACACAGAGACACAGGTACATATAAACACAGATACACAGGTACATATAGACACAGAGACACAGGTACATATAGATACAGAGACACAGGTACATATAGACACAGAGACACAGGTACATATAGACACAGAGATACAGGTACATATAGACACAGAGACACAGGTACATATAGACTCAGAGACACAGGTACATATAGACTCAGAGACACAGGTACATATAGACACAGATACACAGGTATATGCTGTATAGACACAGGTACATATAGACACAGAGACACAGGTACATATAGACACAGAGACACAGGTACATAGAGACACAGGTACATATAGACACAGAGACACAGGTACATATAGACACAGAGACACAGGTACATATAGACTCAGATACACAGGTGAAACACATCAGGGCGGGGCAAACAATCAACTCAGGGGAACAGGACAGGAAGTGAAACTAATCTAAAACCACTGAGCAATTAGGGCCAAAAACCAAGTAAAATCAAGAAATCCACACAATGACAGTCCGACCAAGTTCTTTCAAAATCCAGGGATGTCTGTAAAGAGAGAACAATGTGATTACACTTAATATATCATCGTCTGAGAGGATTCCAACACAAAATACTGTTGCTCAATACTGAAATTATAAGTTCCACACAACTCTGCCTCAGACGTCTCCATAGTAACACACAGCTAACGCAACACGTTGACGTTAAGTATTTGCTTTGTAAAATTACTATGTTTAAAGTTCGATTTGACAGAAGGATGAATCAATACATGTATACTTTAATTTGCTAAATGTTTATTGTTTTGTAAAATTGTGAAAAAATTAAAACAATAAAAATAAAAATATAGGCGTTGCTTGTTTCTCCTTTGTGTATGTGTCTTCATTTTGGTCATGACAACGGTTGCTAAGGAGCATAGCGCTGGCAAATAAAGTAGTCCCTTTCCTCAAACATGTTATTTAGAAAGTAGAAGACTAATTGTTGATGAGTGTGTGAGAGTTTGACCATGGTATGAGCTTTCAAATAAAGTACCATTAAAAGTGTTGTATATTGTGTGATTTTCACCTGTTCAAAGACAAGATTAATCATGAATCTAAGTTTATTTTATCTATTTTCTTTTTTAAACAGTGTGTTGTCATCAGTGTTGATGGATGACGCAATAAGAGCTAAAACATTTTTCTAACTAATAAATGGCTCACTTATGCTTTGATTTCTCAGCTCCATTTTGTGACCCACAAAACCTTTAGCTCTAGGTCTGTCGTCAAATGATACAATCACTACTTTGAGATCAGTTGAACATTTATGCAGATCTTTCACCACTTCTTTGTCATAGTTTCACTTCGCTGAGTTATGGGCCCTAATTTGAGTTTCAAAAGTCAGTGACGAACGTAAATGTTTCAAATCAACAACAGTCAAAGAGTTGTGCGTCTTGCCAAAAGTCTTCCCGTCGATTGTTGCTATTTTCGTCGGCCTCGCTCTTATCAAACTCCAGATGTGGCACATATGTTTTGGTTTACAACAGAAATGCGCCGAACATAGAATAACAGCATGAAGTATCCAGTAAAAATTAGCTTTTACTTTAGCACATAAACATTAGCGGATACATCTCAACATATCTTTGTCTATTCTTCATGCGTTACCGTATTAGGGCATTTGTTCTATGGTTTTCCCAGAGAGATGCCCCTTCTGAGTTTACAAGCAGGACAGAAGAGACAGTAAATATGGTCCATAAAGCATCTTGCTAAAGGAAATGTGTTTATCAAAATTACATGAATCATACATCATCATGGTAAATAAGGTCTTGCAGCTGATACACTTCCAACTCTACTCAGATTAAAAATATATTTATTTATTGCTTATTTGGTTGGGACAGCACATGCTAATGAAAACGTCACTCCAGATTTCAGCCATGAGCTAATTTGCTTCCGTTGTCCCACATTTGCACTCACAAACATACCCATTCATTCAACCTGAACTATTGCACATGTTTTTAGTGGTAGGGGAAACTGGAGTACCCGGAGGAAACCTATGCAGACATTGGGAGAACATGCAAACTCCACTCAGAAAGGCCCTGTTCCGACCGGCATTCGAACTCAGAACCTTCTTGCTGAGAAGCGAGAGTGCTATCTACTCAGCCACCCAATTTGCTTTTGAGAAACGGGTGGAAACATTTTAGAATCATGATCACAGGGACTCAACACTATATTTTCTTTACAGTACATCTGCCTGTCAATACAAAGAACGCCATCGTTCCCTCAAGGCGTTTTTCATACTGCAGCCCCATGTTTTTGACAAATGTTGAAGAGACAACAGTGGTCACTAAGTGGAGAAATGTGTGTGTGTGCGTACATTACAGCAGAAAAAAGGAGAAATAAGTGCCATCTTTCCATCCACACATCCATCCATCCCTCTATCTATCTCTGGGTCTCTATCTATCTCTGGCTCTCATTGCACTTAAACATTTTTTTATGCAAAAGCCCAAACGTTGATGGAAAGATCTGAACTTCTTGTTATCCTATCATTATGGAAAGTTTTGTCCCCCATACATGTTTCTAGCCCGTTGCTGGTTTATGGACCCGGTGGAAAAACTTGTTGATGTCAGAATAATCGCCACAGTTTCTTTCTTAGGGCACTCTTTATAGCCTCACGCCATCTTTATTGGTATCTTAATAATTTGCAGGTGAAAATAAGGCACCCATATGTTACTTCAGTGCTGGTTACATGTGTATCTGGTAACATCACAGATAAAGAAAAGAGAGCTTTAAACAAGGTGCTCCGCTCTGCAAAGAGGACCGGCTGTGAGCTTCCTGTTCTGGAGGTTCTTTATAAATCCAGACTTTTAAACAAAGCTCTTAGGATTGTTAATGACTCTTCTGGCCACCCTGGGAAAGCCATGTTCCAGCTTCTTCCCTCTGGCAGAAGATATCGCTCTCTGAGATGCAGGACATCTCGTTATGCTAACAGTTTTTATCCACAAGTTGTTATCAGTGTGAACAGAGCACTTTAATGATTTACACTTGTTTTGAAACTGTTTTAGTCGATCGATTTCACAGTGACTTTTGTTTACTGTTTTATTTGTCTTATTTCTGTCTTTTAATGTTGTTTTATGTCTGTATTTGTCTGTGCACACTGGAGACTTTTTGCTAATGTATTCCAATGTGTTTCTTTTTTTACTGCAAATGGCTAAATAAACTGAATCTGAATCTGGTATCAGTTAATTTTCAAAAGTAAAGGCAACATGACTGAATATTAACTTTGAAACCACTAATCAACTATGCAATTAAGTCCATGCAACTAGTTTCATAACCTTCTTAACCTGACCTACTTTTTTATTGCTGTCCAAACTTATTTCTGCTCATTGGAAATGTCCCCTTTGATATATGTTGTACAAACCAAATAGATGCTTATCTTAAACCGTTGTTATACCATTGTGCGTCTCTCTCCAGCTCGATCATTTACAACGAGAAGCCTTCAAATGTGTCGGAATAATAGTGTGTTTGAGCTGGAATAGTGAAGGATCGCCCTCCCCGCTCAGTGACAGACATATGTGTATTCAAGGCACAGATTGGCTCACCATCTTCCAAAACCATGGGCTTGTTGGACGGTCACACAGAGAGTAATGCAATAACTGGTGGAGGGGCCTGGGAAAGTACTGCTCTGTGTGTGTGTGTGTGTGTGTGTCATGGATGTGGTCTGTGGATGGGAACATTGCACACAATAATATGGATGTCTTTCTTTGTGTGTGTATCTGTGAGATTTCTGTTTTTTCTTTCTCCTGTAGAGCCGTGAGCCAGTTCTTGCTTCGCTCCATTTGCCCCCAAACTCGAGCTCAAATCAGGAACATATGTGAGGGTTTTTGAATCGTTCTATAGTTGGTCCTGAATCAGAAATGTCCAATGTTATGTATTCTGTGTACACACTGGTGCTGTATGAAGTCGCTATGTCCAGGATGGTCGAGACAGATTGGTCACAGGGAGAAGGGTCATTGGAAGGTGATCTATTTTTTAATGAATTAAGTGTTGAGATTAAATGCTATGTTTTGGCTTCTATCCAAAACCTATTATAAGTTGTTTTTTAAATGGACTGAATTGATAAAGTCTGGATTTAGTCCTGTCCAGAGAGAGAAGCTGTTTTTCGGGTGACCTGTGTTGTCTTTTAACCACCTGGTCACTTGACAGCAGAGGTGGCAAACGATGATTCTATAACTGACTTGCTTTTCTCACAACTGTTATTCATTACTTTTAAATCCAATTCTATACTTGCTAATGAAAATGACTGGTTACTTTGCATACAACATAAATCAACATAAACATTAGTCAGTCTATCGTTCTGCCCTGCAATGCGGAAAAACATAGGTTGGAAGTGGCGGGCGGGCTTTGATGCTAATGAATTTTATAACCGGCACTTCCGTATCAGCAAAAACCTTAGCAGCACTTGTTTAGTCACGGTAGGATATCAACTCAGGGTGAAGACATATGTTCACAAGCACTTTGTCCCCCACTGTCATCCCTGGTTTAGCTACTGTCTTGGTTGTTTTTGAGTGTCTTCCTGTTTTGAATGGCCTGTTTCCCCATGACCACTTTGCTGCTCTCTGATTGGTTGCCACACATGCGTGGAGCGAGGACGTTTGCTTCCTGCGTCTGGCCTCCGTAACCACCACCTCGGCCGCATCGCAACAACACGTCTGCTGCGTGAGACAAAAGTGCGGGCCGCGGCGTACGTGTGGCTTTAGACTGGTGCTTTCGCCACCTCTGCTGCAGTGTCACATCTTGCTCTCCCTTTATCAGCCTATCGTATGTTTTCCTGCTGAACACCATACAAATAAATTGAAGCGAAACAAAGGAAGCGTTCCTTTGGTCCGGGCAGAGAATCAGGGTTCAGCACAAATGACCATCTATGGAGCACTCTGAGGCAATTGAGGGATTACATGGAGTAGACTGTAGATGTTGATTGTCTGCCATGTTTTTACCAATGTTCCCAGATTTCAAAGGGAAAATAACTAATCCATCTTGGAAAGTGAACTTGAGTGTCAAGAAAAGCTTATGCTTTCAGTCTGCTGAAGGCTGAAGGCTGGAGCGGCTGCTGTTCAGGACGATAAAAAATTACTACAAAACTACAGAATCAAACATACAGTATATTTTGTGTACATTCTTATCCTCCATACACTCCATTTGTCTGCTTGTTGGATGCTAAACATGATAGTTTGATATGATTATCTTCCAAATTATACCATCTTCCACAAATAAATAAGTGGGTACTTTAATAATCTTTACTTATAAAGCACCTTTTACAGACAGGGGGGCAGTGGTCTCTCTCTCCACACATTGATGAAGTGAACTCGCCTGTACACCAGAGGAACATTCCAGACCAATTCTACATGTTTTTAGTGGTAGGGAAAACCGGAGCACCGGTAACACTTTACATTACGGGCCGGTAAGTCCATGGTACTTACAGTGGTACTTCTAGGTACTTACAGTGGTACTTCTAGGTACTTACAGTGGTACTTCTAGGTACTTACAGTGGTACTTGGTACTTACGGTGGTACTTACGGTGGTACTTACGGTGGTACTTACGGTGGTACTTACAGTGGTACTTCTAGGTACTTACAGTGGTACTTACGGTGGTACTTACGGTGGTACTTACGGTGGTACTTACGGTGGTACTTACGGTGATACTTACGGTGGTACTTACGGTGGTACTTACAGTGGTACTTACGGTGGTACTTACGGTGGTACTTACGGTGGTACTTACGGTGGTACTTACAGGGGTGCTTACGGTGGTACTTACGGTGGTACTTACGGTGGTACTTACGGTGGTACTTACGGTGGTACTTACGGTGGTACTTACAGTGGTACTTACGGTGGTACTTACGGTGGTACTTACGGTGGTACTTACGGTGGTACTTACGGTGGTACTTACAGGGGTACTTACGGTGGTACTTACGGTGGTACTTACGGTGGTACTTACAGTGGTACTTACAGTGGTACTTACAGTGGTACTTCTAGGTACTTCTAGGTACTTACAGTGGTACTTCTAGTGGTACTTCTAGGTACTTATTGTGGTACTTACAGTGGTACTTCTAGGTACTTACAGTGGTACTTACGGTGGTACTTACGGTGGTACTTACGGTGGTACTTACGGTGGTACTTACGGTGGTACTTACGGTGATACTTACGGTGGTACTTACGGTGGTACTTACAGTGGTACTTACGGTGGTACTTACGGTGGTACTTACGGTGGTACTTACGGTGGTACTTACAGGGGTACTTACGGTGGTACTTACGGTGGTACTTACGGTGGTACTTACGGTGGTACTTACGGTGGTACTTACGATGGTACTTACAGTGGTACTTACGGTGGTACTTACGGTGGTACTTACGGTGGTACTTACGGTGGTACTTACGGTGGTACTTACGGTGGTACTTACGGTGGTACTTACGGTGGTACTTACGGTGGTACTTACAGTGGTACTGGTACTTACAGTGGTACTTACAGTGGTACTTCTAGGTACTTCTAGGTACTTACAGTGGTACTTCTAGTGGTACTTCTAGGTACTTATTGTGGTACTTACAGTGGTACTTCTAGGTACTTACAGTGGTACTTAGAGGTACTTATTGTGGTACTTACAGTGGTACTTCTAGGTACTTATTGTGATAATTCTAGATACAGCTGTAACTTAGTAATTCAAGGACACTACAGTATTATTCCTATGTAGTAAATGTGGTACTTCTACATACATACATACAGAGGTCATTTGTAGGATTGTTTGACTATAAAACATAAAACAACATTATGTAAAACAAACGACTTTATTAATATGGAATAAGTAGCACAGAAAGGACAGTATAAATACATTTAATGCATATTTCAAAACAAGTTTCAAGGACAAGGGAAACACTGCAAGAACTAGGTACCCAACCCAAGTAACAAGAATTACACATTACCAGGTACTTACCAGCCAAGTACCAGGTACTTACCAGCCAAGTACCAGGTACTTACCAGCAAGTACCAGGTACTTACCAGCAAGTACCAGGTACTTACCAGCAAGTACCAGGTACTTAACAGCAAGTACCAGGTACTTACCATAGGGACTGGCCCATAATAAGACAAAGGACTTACCCATAAGTACTAGTGATACCAGTAATTATATAGTATACCATGTACTTACCAGCAAGTACCTGGTACTTGCTGGTAAGTACCTGGTACTTGCTGTTAAGTACCTGGTACTTTCTGTTAAGTACCTGGTACTTCCCACTAAACATCCGACGTCCACTCAACCTCCAGATCACGTCAATATCGCGTCGGTCGGTCGTGACCTTTTATTTACGTCCAAACGACGTCTGTGCAAGGTGCGCATCTGGACGTAAAACAATGACCTCCCATATACGTGGATATGACGTTCAATCCCGACCTCCCCTAGACGTCGAAAACAGGTCATCGGCCGACCGACGCAGTACGTCTTGATCTAGCGATACAATATATAGGCTGTGAAGCAACCTAAGTGTACCTGACGGTAGTGTAGTGGTTAAGCAAACGTGTGCAGTCTTGGTTACGTGGGTTCGAGCCCACGTGTGTGTATTATTATCTTTATATATTTGTTTTGATTTTTAACGAACATTTTTTTCCTGTTTGGTTAAAGACTAATAAACACTCAACATAGGATTACGTAGTGGCTAATAATAAAACTTGTGAATGTATGCATTTGTTGTGCTAACAATCTCAAGTTTGCAAATAAGGGGTGAGCACTTGAGATTTTATGCAAATGCATGGGTTCACAAGTTTTATTATTAGCCACTACATAATCTTATGTTGAGTGTTTATTCGTTTTTAACCAAACAGAAAAATTGTTCGCTAAAAAGTGAAAAGTCAAAAGTTTTCCGACGGGGATTTGAACCCGCGTCGTTGCGACTGAAGTCTCATTACGCAACCGCTACACCACGGCCAGGCATTTTCTCTGACTACTGTGAAAAAATAATAGATAACACCCTAAACAACCGACGCACACTTATGCGCCGCGCAAGTATAACTTATAACTTTACAGCCTGACACGTGAGTCGCTCGGTCGAGGACCTGTTTTCCACGTCTAAACGACGTAAGGTGTGCATCTGGACGTAAGGCAATGCCTTCCCAGACGTTGATATATGACGTTGAATCTGTACCTCTGTTCGCTGCCCTGCTTTATTTACTTGGAATCACCCTTTCTAGTAAGTACACAGTCTGCACAGTTTTTAGATATAGATGTATCATTTCCACATTGAAAATAGTTGGAGACAGAAAGTAAGTTGTTTTCTCACGTATACGTGGATTTTGTTAAGTATATTTTGTATATTATCTGTATTTTGAATTGCCAGTGCATGAATCTATAATAATAACGGCTGGCACTGCTCAGCTGAAAGGGAGACACCTTTTTTTAGTTTTTAAGTTAAAGTTTAAAATATGATATTTATTTTTAACACATTAGAATTCTTAGGTTAGACTGTCCAACAAAGTATGTGTTAAAAAAGGTTAAGATTCTTGAGTTTTAAAATAATAATTCAATTCTAAAATGTAAAGTTACTGTATATTTCACAATGGTTTATAAACTGCAAAAAGACAACAGTACTTAGTAAACTAAGTTTAAAAACAGGGAGATCAGCTTTAATATTTGGGACACTCCCATCATTTAGACACCTGTGATGTCATCAGTTGGAGTTGAGTTCAGGTGTGGGACCATGTGGGACCATGTGGGACCATAGGAGCACACAGATGTTACCTGCTGCAGAAAGAGAGTTTAATGTTCATGTATTGCTTTGTTTAATAAATTGATTTAATGTCTTCCCAGGTCTTCAATGTCAGAGACTTTCACTTCTTCTCACTGTGGCTGTTTAAATGAGCCACTACAGTTGTTATTTTTGTTATTGTTAGCTGCAAATATTAAATATCCATTCATCTGCTGGTAGCAAGCTAACTAGCGCTTGCAACTCTATTCAATTTCTTACTTTTTCTTATAAACTTTAAAACCAGCCATATGTTAATTAAAATACATTTACCTTTGCTAATGCAGTCAATTATTGTGAAATCCATAGAGTATAATTTCATGATTGTTGCAATAACTAATGTTCTGTGTGTATTCCTAATGTGTCATGTGTGTTTCAGTCTTACAGGTGTCAGACTGTGTTGAAGGTGTTCAAAGGTAAGAATCACACTCTCACACATTGATTGTTGTTCTGTATTAATATGTTGTTTTTAGAATAAACCATTATTTGGTGTATTCTCTTTGAAAACATCCATCTTTTTCTCAGATTGTTCAGCAACTCACTCAAGATGAGGGAAAAGAGCAACAAGGGGAAAATGCCCCCTCGGAAATGCAACATGTGTAGAGTAATACAGGGTAAGTAGCTTTCAGGGCTCATTTGTGTCCATGTGCAAAACAAATGCACATTTGCAATTGTTTTTTACATGGAATTACTCCAATGACCAAAGCCTTATCCCAAGTTTCTCAGACGGAGTGTCTTCCAGTGTCTCGAGCTAGTGCAGTGCCAAGGTTTGTATCACATGGTGATGGATCGAGTGGTTTGAGGCATTAATAGAAAGTTATGTGTTGTTATATCACTTTGCCACATTATGTTGAAACTAAACATGTTCCACATTTTCAGGTGCTGTGCTTGGACCTTGTGATGAGAGACTGAAGACCAAGAGAGGACACATGTTGGAACCTCAACATTCAATAAATGCATTCTTCTGCCTTTCAGATTGTGTTTTTACATCTGGGGAACCTAGAGTGTAGCTTGTGCCTGTTTTAATACTGATCCAAACATAGGCGCTACAATCATGTTTTTTTACTTTGGCATGAACTGTTCAGTACAGTAGTGTTCATAACACTGTGCCCTGTGTGCTTTAACTTGTACTTTGATGTAGAGAAACATGATTTTTAATGCAGCTCCATTTGCAATAATGACTGATATCCTTCTACTACAGTTGTTCTAATGATTTTTGAATGCTGTGTTTATCGTTTATTGCCCAGAGTCAGAACTAAACATGATAAAGCTGCATTTCAGATTCACAAGGCTAAAATCTGGAACGGTCTTCCTGGAAATGTGAGACAGGCTTCTTCTTTGACAATGTTAAAATCCAGGTTTAAAACACTTCTGTTTCTGCTTCAACTGAGAGATTTTATGAGAGATTTTATTTGTTTCTTTTTAATTTACAGTCAATATTTATAATTGTAATGCCTTGTTTGATTGTTTCTATCTTTTGTTCAGTGCTTTGAGTTTCCTTTTGTTTTGACTGTGCTATACAAATAAACTTGCCTTGCCTATTGCAAAAAGTATGTCTCGACCAGTGAGTGATTCTGCAGAGGTTAAGTATGTCAATAGGACTGTAAATGGACGTCATATAAACGTCAATATTTTGGTCATATAAGACGTCGAGAGGACGTCGGACCCGACCGGTTCTGTACCACATTGCAACCTTGAATGAAGTGGCCGCGACGTCATTTGAACGTCCAGATAACGTACAGATGACGTTGAAATGACATAGTTTTGACATCTGCTTGCTTAGTTGGAACAACGGAAAACGAACGTCATATGAAGGCAATATTTTGGTCATATAAGACGTTGATAGGACGTCGGACCCGACCGGTTCTGTACCACATTGCAACCTTGAATGAACGTCCAGATGACGTTGAAATGACATAGTTTTGACATCTGCTTGCTTAGTGGGAACGACTGAAAACGAACGTCATATAAACGTCAATATTTTGGTCATATGAGACGTTGATAGGACGTCAAACCCGACCGGTTCCGTACCACATTCAAACCTTGAATTGACGTGCCATCAACGTAACATTTGGAGGTTGAAGTGACGTCGGGAAACGACGTCGAGAAAACTTTCATTCTGCACCCACCAGTGACCTATATTCTACGTCGGACAACGACGTTCAAATTACGTTGATTCAACGTCGGCTTGCTTAGTGGGTTGCTGGTAAGTACCTGGTACTTGCTGGTACTTGCTGGTAAGTACCTGGTACTTGCTGGTAAGTACATGGTATACTATATAATTACTGGTATCACTAGTACTTATGGGTAAGTCCTTTGTCTTATTATGGGCCAGTTCCTATGGTAAGTACCTGGTACTTACTATATAATTACTGGTGTTATCACTGGTACTTATGTTAAAGTCCTTTGTCTTATTATGGGCCAGTCCCTATGGTAAGTACCTGGTACTTACTGTATAATTACTGGTGTTATCACTGGTACTTATGTTAAAGTCCTTTGTCTTATTATGGGCCAGTCCCTATGGTAAGTACCTGGTACTTGCTGTTAAGTACCTGGTACTTGCTGTTAAGTACCTGGTACTTGCTGGTAAGTACCTGGTACTTGCTGGTAAGTACCTGGTACTTGGCTGGTAAGTACCTGGTAATGTGTAATTCTTGTTACTTGGGTTGGGTACCTAGTTCTTGCAGTGTTTCCCTTGTCCTTGAAACTTGTTTTGAAATATGCATTAAATGTATTTATACTGTCCTTTCTGTGCTACTTATTCCATATTAATAAAGTCGTTTGTTTTACATAATGTTGTTTTATGTTTTATAGTCAAACAATCCTACAAATGACCTCTGTATGTATGTATGTAGAAGTACCACATTTACTACATAGGAATAATACTGTAGTGTCCTTGAATTACTAAGTTACAGCTGTATCTAGAATTATCACAATAAGTACCTAGAAGTACCACTGTAAGTACCACAATAAGTACCTCTAAGTACCTAGAAGTACCACTAGAAGTACCACTGTAAGTACCTAGAAGTACCACTGTAAGTACCACTGTAAGTACCACTGTAAGTACCACTGTAAGTACCACTGTAAGTACCACCGTAAGTACCACCGTAAGTACCACCGTAAGTACCCCTGTAAGTACCACCGTAAGTACCACCGTAAGTACCACCGTAAGTACCACCGTAAGTACCACCGTAAGTACCACCGTAAGTACCACCGTAAGTACCAGCGTAAGTACCACTGTAAGTACCTAGAAGTACCACTGTAAGTACCTAGAAGTACCACTGTAAGTACCACTGTAAGTACCACTGTAAGTACCACCGTAAGTACCACCGTAAGTACCCCTGTAAGTACCACCGTAAGTACCACCGTAAGTACCACCGTAAGTACCACCGTAAGTACCACCGTAAGTACCACCGTAAGTACCACTGTAAGTACCTAGAAGTACCACTGTAAGTACCTAGAAATACCACTGTAAGTACCACTGTAAGTACCACTGTAAGTACCACCGTAAGTACCACCGTAAGTACCACCGTAAGTACCCCTGTAAGTACCACCGTAAGTACCACCGTAAGTACCACCGTAAGTACCACCGTAAGTACCACCGTAAGTACCACCGTAAGTACCACCGTAAGTACCACTGTAAGTACCTAGAAGTACCACTGTAAGTACCTAGAAGTACCACTGTAAGTACCATGGACTTACCGGCCCGTAATGTAAAGTGTTACCCAGTATTTTAGACTTACAGTACAGGATATTTTAGACTTTGGACAATATTAGTCTGAATACCTGTCCCTAACCATAGAGACCAAAATCGCCCAACTCTCTGATCTCAACCCCTTTGTTTGGAAGACAGTTCTCCCCGGAGCGAGGAGCATCAATGGACCTCAAAATTTCCATTTCGGAAAAGCAACAAGCGAAAACAAACAGAGCATGAGTAAAGAGTAAGCGAGTCTGCTTGTGCGTGCATGGCAGAAAGATGGAGGAGAAAATGCCAACTTTGTTACGGTTGGCAGAGTTTGAAGTGGCTGGAGCAGAGCGGTGCAGGAAAACAAAAGTGGATCAATGGGCTGGTGCACAGGGGCGCTGCCAGGCCGTCTTCACATGGTTGTAATTTTCATATTAAAATAATGGGGCCCCATCAGAGCTGTGGGAGTGTGGGGGGGCCAGGGCGTCATGGTGTTATTGAAGCGAACATGTGTTGCCGGTACACTGTAATTCGCTTGATAATGGTGTGTAATGGGTGCACTTGAGAAACAGCCTCTGCTCAGGATAAAGTGTGAAAATGCAGGCCTTGAGCTCCGGGTCTTGATTTCCCGTATTAAACTGAAATACTTTAAAGACAGGTTACAGTAGAACATAAGAGCTTTGGGTTCTGTCTGTCTTCGTAGCGTCTCATAATTCAGACATGGCCCAGTGCACGTCGTCCGCATATAACATTCACGATCAATTTTACATTTTATCCCACTCAGAGGACAACTGCACTCAATTTAGTATAGTGCTATTAATAGTATAAAGGAGATAGTTACTCATGTATTGGAAGAGAATATGAGTAGGTACTTTTATGCTTTGTAAAAACATATGCATCCAGTGGATCGTGGAGCCTTCGGACGCTTTCAAATGTGTCTCTAAACTTTGGCTCAGCACTTTAACCTTTGATCAGGATCATCTACTGTATAAGTATGGGCGACAGTGGCTCAGTTGGTAGAGCATCGGCCTTAGAGCCTGATTGTCATGGGTTCGAGCCCACCACAACAACAAAAAACTACTTCTCGACTCCCACTGATGACTTCTGTTGTTGTGTCCTTGGGCAAGACACTTAACCCCACTTTGCCTGAAGCCCCTGCTGGAAGATCAATGCTCGTGTGGACTCACCACCTGCAGGAGGATCAGTGAGGGGCTAGTGCTCTGTGGACTGGGTACAGCTCTGACTGCCACCCCCCGACCCAGAAATGGATTAAGAGAAAAGAAAATTAATGGATGGATGGATGGATGGAAACTGATAAGCACATTATTGCAACTTCTTGTTTACTTTTTGCATATGATTTTCACTGCAGCAGCACAAGTCATTTCATTTCCACAGTGTAATAAATGTTTCCTGCTTTTTCCTCATGTAACAAAAATAAAACAAAACAAAAACATGTCAACTTCTTGGCAATAATGGCCATGAGTGAGTAGCTTGCTGTATAAGTCCAAATGCACACATTTCTAATATGAACATGACTTTTCCCATGTATTCTTTAAATTCATCTGCTGGCTTTGTCTCAAAAGGGTTTTGATAATGTGGCTAGAAATGATAGAAATAGTTCTTCACATCTCAACCTTCACACGTGTCATGCTCAATCAAATTCAATTGGACTAAAGGAAAGTGCATTTGTTTCAGTCTGTAAAAACAAAACAAAATGCTATATATAAGTTATGAATAAGACATAATTTGGAGGGCACAGTGGCACTTGTGCTCACAGCAAAAAGGTCCTGGGCTTTATTCCCCCTCCTGACAGGACATTTCTGTGTGGAGTTTGCTTGTTCTCCACATGTCTGTCCCTGTTCCTCCCTATGCTCTGGTAACTCCATCCACTAAAACATGGATAATGAATGTTTTTCGTGAGTGCGACTTTGGGATAACAAATGAAAACAACCCTAGGGCTACATTGTGCTGTATTTACATCACTGCTGTCCAATCCAAATAAAAAACATGAACAAAAAAACATAATGCAAGAATAAATGGTATCTGGAGAAAGGTTGAAAGACGTGGAAATGTTAATTGCTTGTTTTCTGGCTTGTTCTGAAGTGAACTCTGCTCTTTTGGTTTAAGTAAATCATTTTCCCTGTGTCCTGTTTTCAGTCAATGTTGCTTCCATAATTCAGATTTCATGGCAAACAGTATTTTGCCTTAAAATTGGTTTATATTTGTTTCTATCGTCCAATATTCATCAATTGTCAACACACTGTTGTACAATCCTCTGGCTCGAGCTATGGAAAAGGGTCTGTGCGTGTCCGCTGCTGCTGCTGCTGCTGCTGCTTTTAAAATTAGGTCCAATTTTGTGGCCAATTCTCTCAAATATTATAAAAGGTTTAGGATGAGGGACAAGCCACCACCAGCCCGAGAATCCAGTTTTAATCTTTCAAACTTGATTCACAGAGAAAGAGCAGAAGTGTTGTTTATTTGTATATATTTATTGATTTATCTATTTATTCATTTATTTATTTCAGGCAAACACAGGACCATCACGGTTGCTATTGTCATTAAAAAACCTATGACAAAATCAAAAAACTATTTTGCCTGAAAGGGAGTGGGAAGAAGATAAGTTGCTAAATCCCATCCCATGATCTATTTAGGCAAGGCAGGCAAGGCAAGTTTATTTGTATAGCACAATTCATACACAATGCAACTCAAAGTGCTGAACAAAATAAGAAAGCATTAAAATCATAAATAATCACAGAACATTAAAAAGAAAGATAAAAATATAAAATCCCTCAGTTGTATGCACAGCTAAACAGAACTGTTTTTAACCTGGTTTTAAACATTGTCAGAGAGGAGGCCTGTCTCACATCTTCAGGAAGACTGTTCCAGATTTTAGCAGCATGAATCGGAAAAGCAGCCTCCCCATGTTTAGTTCTGACTCTGGGCACTAACAGGAGTCCAGTCCCTGTGCTCCTCAGAGTCCCAGCAGGAGGCCAGTCCCTGTGCTCCTCAGAGTCCCAGCAGGAGGCCAGTCCCTGTGCTCCTCAGAGTCCCAGCAGGAGGCCAGTCCCTGTGCTCCTCAGAGTCCCAGCAGGAGTCCAGTCCCTATGCTCCTCAGAGTCCCAGCAGGAGTCCAGTCCCTGTGCTCCTCAGAGTCCCAGCAGGAGTCCAGTCCCTGTGCTCCTCAGAGTCCCAGCAGGAGTCCAGTCCCTGTGCTCCTCAGAGTCCCAGCAGGAGGCCAGTCCCTATGCTCCTCAGAGTCCCAGCAGGAGTCCAGTCCCTATGCTCCTCAGAGTCCCAGCAGGAGTCCAGTCCGTGTGCTCCTCAGAGTCCCAGCAGGAGTTCAGTCCCTGTGCTCCTCAGAGTCCCAGCAGGAGGCCAGTCCCTGTGCTCCTCAGTCGTGAATGTCGTGAACTAATCAGACCACAACATACTGTTTTCACATTAACAGAAATAATGTTATGTTTGCAGACGTAAGAAAGATGTGTGTCACTATTTGATGCTTTGGGCTGAGAGCTGATTGGCTGAATGAGGGTGGTACTCTCGTTTCTCTGTCTGAAAAAGCTGATCAAAAATACATGCATGTAAAATACACTAAAAATAGAACCAAAATGAGAGTGAGGAAATAATTTGTTATGGTATTTTTGTGGATTGAAAGTTGAAAGACTGCTATGTGTGCTATGTTTTCTAAACTTTCCAAGCTAAACGTTAGCATTGTCAGTCTGCCATTTGCTGAAAGCCTCCTTACACTGCAAAAAGTGACCAAATTTGAGGTTATAAATGCTTAAATCTGGTGTTTTTTTCCACCTAATTTGCGCACATTCTGTTTTAAAACAAGATTTGCCAATGGTAAAAAAACATTTAGCCTTATTTAAAGAACTGTTGCTTCATTTTCTCATTTCAAGGAGGACATTTGTATCATTTTGCTTCAAACTAATCTTTTTTGAAGGCAGTCTGATTGTGCTCAAATTAGTGTCATTTGCTCAACTACTTTGAATTGTCTGGATTTAGCTGATAAAGTAAAATATTATCTCCTGAGATGTTTATTCTTCTGACTTACCCCATTGTTGGTCTCACTCCTTTACACCTGACTTGCAAAGACGACTGGTAAAGTCTGAATATATTCTTTGACCCACAGGAGAAGGTGTTTTTCATTCAAAACAATCACATGGCACACCACCACCTGAAACTTATACAAACTGACTAACTCTGCAGCCCTTATTAACAAAACAAAGTCAATCTCATCAAAGTGTATGATATAGATAATCTGAGAAGTGCAAAGACGCATTTCTAATCTTCTTCTTCTTTCTTTTTTCACATTATTTCGACCAAATAGGTGATATTGGATCATTTTCCAAGGCACGCTGAATAACATCTGAAGGCACACTAACGTACCCTGGCCCACAGGTTGAAAAACACTGTCTTAAGTCATTCATGGTAAAATGAAATGACCACTGACCTTGTATCTGTGGCTTCATTCCAGCGGTCGTAACACATGTGGGCATTTCAGCGTCGGACTGTTCTTTGGAGGTTTCTTACGACCACAAACGCAGCAATAATTCATTCTCGGCATCTCCGGCTTTTAAAGCTAGCCCCAACCCGACCGCACTCATACTTAATTGCGAGTTGTTTTTATGGCATGTGAAAATGTATGTTTTTAATGTATAATTATTTTGCCTCTGTGGTCTGGGCTCTGGAGTGAAGTGACATTTGCAGGTCTCCTTTAAACAGACGGACTGGCGAAGGTGAGGCTTAGGTTTGAGGTATCAGCAGGTTTTCTGACTTTGAGTGGGGAAAAGAACAGGAGAAACCCAGGAGTACGCAATTATCAGTTGATTTTACTATAGTATCGACATATTTATGCTTTGGAGAGTTAGGATGGGTCACTTCTGGGATCTGAGACGAATTTAGAAAAGTAAATATTTATTATTTCAGAATGATGACGTGCAGGGACTCAGGCCATTTCCAATTGTTTCATTATGTGATTAAGATGCTGAAGTACTTAAGTATCAGGATTGGTTTTTGAACTTTTTATTCTCTGGCTTTAGACACAGGCATGAGTTGCAGGGTCCTCTGTGCTTTTAGATTATTATCTAAAAAAATGTATAATTCATGTTTGGAGAACTTTGGAAACTGTCTTATTTATAACATGTGCAGATAAATAACCTTGATTTTTTTTTATGTCCGTGAAGAACAACATACTTTTTTATATCTAAACAATCTTGGTGTATTTTCCATTCACTCCACACACGATGGTGGTAAAACACTATTGTAGCCACAGCTGCCCTACAGCCTCTGACCACTGTTGTAGAATTGCATACCCCAATGAAGGAGAAAGCTCAAAGGTCTTTGTCTTAATTCAGGAGCGTAAGTTTATTGTAACACACGTGCGGAGAGCTAACATATACAAAGGCTGCATACCCAAGCTCTCCCGCGCAGAGCTCAGCTTCCTGTTTACATAGACAACACATAAAGACAGTCACGCCCACAACAGATGGGAGGGGGCCACCGGTGCAGGAGGCGCATAGGGAGCGCAGGCGCCATCCCCGTGGTGAGGCAATCAGACACAGTGGCATGGGGGTGTGAACAGACAGACAATGGTAGAAATGCAGGCATACAGATGCAAGATGCGAAAGACACAAGGGTGTGACAGACAGCAGAGACCTTCACAAAGCTCAGCATGGCGTCAGAAGGTCGTCTCTGCATTGATAAAAGGCCTTTGACGTCCGTGTATTTGCTGCGGCTGGTTTTAATGTAATTACTCTAAAAACTGTCATTACACTCCCCTCTTTTGATAATTCAAAACCATTTTTGCATTAATCAGTTAAATACCAGAGGCATCGTAATCACATCACCTTCAAGCTTGAAACACTTAAATTATTGCTGTCCAAAGTGGACAAGAAAAGAAACATGCTTGTCAATAAAAGAAAGAGCACATTATAACAACACAATGGATCCGGACAGCGATAAGAGTGCGGACAGTGTGTCCGACACCAATAGGGCTAAACCAAGATTAATGAGCACACTCCGCCAGGAGGACAGGAGCCAGTCCAGACCGTGAGGAGTGTCCGTGACATTGTCCGCTTGCATGACGTCCCGGAGTCTAGTCAGATTGGCTATGCCCTGTTGGATAAGACCTCCGTCCTCATCATTAGCCGGAATATATGTACAGCAGGATTTACTCAAGGCCTCCAACCAAGCAGTGTCGTCGGAAGCAAGGCTGCGTTTAATGCGTGTCATGGCTTGAATCACAGGGTTTTGAGTTTCAGAGGGAGACAATATTAACATAATAAACACGGTCAGCACGGAAAGTAGTGTCAGTGTGGCCAGCATAACAGTCCAAGGGCCCATGCCGGTCTTAGCCGGGCTACGTTCGGTAGTCTTTTCCGCGGGAATACTCACGAACAGTGCCGTCTCGCAGTCAGTGGCACCGCTCCCTATGAGCGTGTGTGGAGCGTTAGTGGTCATGGCGATGTTTGGTCTTGGAGCGGCAAGACTCTAATTGCGTTGAAGCCTTGGCCTCAGCACTCGGTTGGGCAGAGTGCTCGGGGTTTGGGGTGTGGAGACCATGGCTTGAGCACGCTCCAGATCGGCCAGGCCCAAAGCTCGTTTGATGGGAGACCTCATGACAGCACGCTTCACCATGTGCCTCATCAGGAACTGTAGAGCAGCCCTCATCTCCACCTCCTCCGGACACACGGGAGACGAGACACCAGGGGGCACTCCAGCAGAGCTCAAATCTGCATTATGGCCAGAGGGAGCAAGCTCTGGAGAAATCTTTGGAATGGGCAGCAGCTCTGCATACTTGCTGCAGCTGAGCAGAGCGCTCAGGGCCTTTATGGCTCCCAGGCCTTGGGGTCCGGGGGCTGGGGAGTTGGGCAAAGGGGGGTCGCCTCGGGAACGCTGGGAATCTCTGGGTGTTGTTGTTGGCCTGCTTCATCGATGGTGGTCGCACGCCGGCCGACCTCTTCAGCGTAGGGAGCCGCGGATGGGCCTGGTCCGTCCGCGCCCTCGGTGTCCTCGTCTATGGCCCTCAGTGGCAGCACCGCACGACAGTGGTTGGCGTGGATCCAAGTTGTCCTCTCCGCGACCTTAACGGCAGTGTCCGTCACCAGGAGGGCGAGGAATGGGCCGAGCCAGCGCTTGGACCGCCAATGCTTTCGTCTCGTTTCCTTCACCAGGACCCAGTCGCCTGGCTTGATCCTGTGCAGAGCCGCCTGCGCAGCCTGTGGCAGGGCGCTCCTGACCTGGGCAGAAATAGAGGACAAAAGTGCATTAATTTCCTTACAATAGGACAGCATGTTGTCATCACACAAAGAGGTGCTTGGCAGATCTCTGTTCGGGGGTCCCGCGCCCAAGTTGGGTGGTCTGGCACAGAGGATTTCGAATGGGACTCTCATGCGCATGTACATGAGGGCTAGCGGCAGAGCTTTGAGTGCCATTCTCTCGCTCGCACGTGCCTCCGGACCAGGGGGCGTAACTGCAGTGTTTACGTATATCAATGCCCAGAAATTCACCCACTTCCTCAATGACTTTTGCTACAAAGTGACTGCCATTGTCACTAGAGATTTTCCCTCGGGACACCCCATCGTGGCACAATTTCTGTGAGCAGAGCTTTCACCACCGCGTTGCTCGTGGCGTGTTTGCATGCAAATATTCAGTCCATTTGGACCAGAGATCCGCCAGACCCAGACAGTATTACTTACCTTGGCATGGTGTGAGTTCAACAAAGTCCCTTTGGACATGTTGAAATGGGCGCAGGGGCGGAGGATGAGCAGCCTGTTGGATAATTTGGGACTTACCTGGGTTGTGCGCGAGGCATATAGCGCATGTTTGGCAGAATCTCTGTGCAAATGCCGTAAACCCCTTTGTATACCAATTTTGTGTGATTAAATCACACATCCCTCCTTTTGAGGCATGGTCTCGACCATGTGCTAAAATTGCAAACTGTCTGAAGAAATGCCGTGGTAGGCACGGTTTGCTGTCTGGTCCCAGCCACACACACCATGCCGTCGTTGAGCCCCATTTCCTTCCCACAGCACTGTCTCTGCTGGAGTGGCCAGCACCTGCATTGCTGACAGAGAGGAGAAAATATCAACGTCTTGAGTGAGGTAGTGTGTGTGTGTGTGTAGAGGTGCGTATGCCGCTGCCTTCGCTGCTTTGTCCGCGCCGATTCCCTGCAGAGATGGGATCAGTGGCATTAGTGTGGGCCTGGCATTTGCGTACATCGATCTCTAAGGGCAACATTACAGCTTTCAGCAGACGTTCAACCTGTGTGGAATTAAGAATTGGTTTACCATCAGATTTCATGAAATTGCGGTGTTTCCACAGTGCCCCCCAGTCGTGCACCACAGAGAAACCATAGCGCGTATCACAGAATATGTTAACAGTTTTGCCCGCTGCCAGCACACAAGCCCCGGTGCGCGTGACCAGTTCAGCGGTTTGTGCTGAATGATGGTGGGGCAAACTACCAGAGTCTATAGTATCAAAATCAGAACACACAGCATAGCCGACTCGGTTCTTCCCGGTGTTGTCACGTGACGCGGCTCCGTCTGTATAAAAAAAATCAAGTCAGGATTAGTCAGAGGCACCTCTTTCAGGTCTGGCCTGGGAGTGCATCTCTGTTCTATTGTGGCGATACAGCAGTGTGCCTCCCCTTCCTCTGGCGTGGGCAGCAGTGAGGAGGGGTTCAGCTGTGTGCATCTTTTCACCGTGACATTGGGGAGTTCAAAGAGCACCGTGTTGTATTTCAGCCAACGAGCCGCAGAAAGGTGAGAGGTTTTCTGCTCTAGCAGGATCAGGGAAACAGCATGGGGCACAAGCAAAGTTAGTTCAGTGTATCCCACAAGGTCACGTGATGCTAGGGCCGCTTTCTCAGCGGCAGCCACAGCCCGCAGGCAGCGAGGCAACCCTGCTGCCACGGGATCGAGTTTTGCTGAGAAGTAAGCAGTGGGTCTCAGTGGCCCTCCGTGAGACTGCAACCGACACCATGCACCCACATCGCTCATCCACAGTCTGAGTGACTGACCGTTGGGTCAGGGAGACCTAGTGTGTGTGTGTAGATTTGCTGTTCCGTTCATCTCCAGTTGCTTTTCTCCCGGATCGTCCTCAATTCATATTGTGGGCTTTGGTGCCAAGGTAGAGGCTCATTTCCTCATGATCCATACTACTGTCATCCCTGAAGCAGGGGTAGTTTATCTCTCATCTGAAAAAGAAATATTAGAACACAAAAAACACAAAAAATGCCCACTTTCGCTTGTCAATCTTTTTTCCAATTGGGTTAAACATAACTGCATTGACAGACGGTGTGTGGCATCAGGGCGGAGGCTGTAGCCAAATACAGAACAACAAAATGTATGTTTCTAATTTTATACTCCCCTAAATGTGAGTTTACAAACCAAAGTTGTCCTTCAACCAACGACAGCTCACTGCGGTTGGACCGACTCACTGTCAGGACAAACAGCAGAGGGAGGGACTCCCAATGTCTTCAGCAAGGTATTTCATCTCAGAGTACTTTCCGCAGAGTACTCTTCTCAGAGTACTCATCCCAGAGTACTCTCACTTTTACACCTGTTCAATAAAGCTTGTTATCTTTGAATCTCTAGTACTTACACCGTATGCTGTTTACAAAAAATAATTATTCCATGATCACATTAAAACATTACAGACACATTTGTTATTCCATTCTCCGTTCAGCATTCCTCATTTCACTCCTCATTTCACACATCACACTCACATCACAGTCACATCACAGGCCGATTCCCTACGTTAGTATTTTGGTCCAGTTTGTTAAGGTCAACGTAGTGTACTTTGACATGACGCACAAACATATAACATACACAAACATATAACACACACAAACATATAACACACACAAAAGGCCTGTAATTTTAACTTTGTTATATTTTTCCATGTCCAATTACAATTGTCTCATGAGCTATTTCTATTGTTGCAACTTTCAGAGCCTGCAGAACATGCAGAGCTGTAAAAGATTTTTCCTAAAAGGATCCATTTCCAACTTTAGTGTTTACCACGTGGTCTGTACTCGGGCTTATCACAGATGGTGTCCCCTATATCTCTAATGAGCTCTTGTTACTTAAAAAATGTTCTTTTCCTTCTTTTTTCTTTTTCAATAAAGCCAGGTCGGATTCATTAAAAATGTAAATTAGTCTCAAACTTTAATACTTCACCTTTGTTTCACGATAAAATGTTTTTGTTGCTCATTAAGTAGCACAGATACCATAGCGTGGTGCCTATCCCAATAAACATACTCCGTTTGTAGCCTATCTTTACTACACTGAAGCCATGAATTTTCAAACTCTAAGTTATTGTCTGGGAACGACCGGAGAGAGCAGCTTAGGTCGTTCGCGTGGTTGACCTCCAAATTTTGTGCGGGCGTAACTCTATCCACTGTTGTGGCTAATAACTTAGCAATCTCAGGGTTTGGTGTCAATTTCCAGTGGTAGTTAACTTTTGGGACCGGTGCCTCCTTGTGCATGCCGGTGAAACATGGAGCATTTGCTAGCTCACTAGCGTGTACCACCCGTAGGCCGCTTGGTGTTGAGAGCAGATTTAAATTGAGTCTGCACATAAGGTCTCGGCCTAGTAGATTAACCGGGCACAATGGGGAATATAGAAAAGAATGTTTAAGCTGGTTGCCCTGAGAATCAAAACACGTTAGCGGTGACGTAAATTGCTCTTTAGTCGTCTCTCCCGACGCTGCTAATGAGAATGTGAAGCGGCCACTCATTTTAGGGGAGACAGAAAGGCTGTCACTTTTTAGCACAGAATTTGTTGCCCCGGAGTCATCCAGAATTTTAACTTTTACACCACAGATTGTTAGCGTATATTACGGGAATTCAGCATGAATTATCTCTAAAAAGTGCCAATTGCAATTTGTTGTTGTTCAAACTTACATGAGCGGTCGCTTTGGTGACGAATGTGAACCCGGGTTTGGTCAGTCGCTCGTGTTTCCTCCACGCCCGCCTCTGCCGTCCTCTGGCCCCGTGTTAGCCTCTGCCTTTAACGCCTCCTCCGGTGACAGTCCTTCGACCCATGTCGAGCACACAGTCTTTCC
Source organism: Knipowitschia caucasica (assembly GCA_964034765.1). Classification (NCBI taxonomy): domain Eukaryota; kingdom Metazoa; phylum Chordata; class Actinopteri; order Gobiiformes; family Gobiidae; genus Knipowitschia; species Knipowitschia caucasica. Next base: position 35,807,212 of record OZ035835.1, read on the forward strand.
GCCGGGCTGTGGAAGTTTCTCAAAGTCCGCAGGAGGCCCAGGTAGCCCAAAGCGTTAGCCTGTGGTCCATGAGGGTTGGTGAATAACCAAACGTGCCGGTACTTTTGGCTTCTTCTGTTTGCGGTGCGGGGGCAACTTTCAACGGGGTTTCAGCGGGTGCGTTTTGTGTTTCACGCTGCCGCCTCCGTGGGGAACAGTCACGGGATTTGGAGCAGTTTGTCTCTGGCCTCCAAAGCAGTTGTCGGTGTCTCACATATTTGCTTCCCCCGCTTCTTCTTCTGCGGTTTCCTGAGCGTGTATCTGCTTCCGCCACTTCTTCTTCTGCTCCCGGGTTTGGGCCCACTTCTCGCGGGGTCTCAGCTGGTGCGAGCGCCGCCGTGGTTGGGGCGTGGGGCTGGTGCTGGGGCTTTGAGGCAGAGGACAGAGCGCGGAGGAAAAGCGCCGACAGACCTGGACAGGGAAAGGAAAAAGGGACAACAGTAGTCTGCTCATTTTTTTTTTTAAAAACCCAACGCCTTGTTTGGGCGCGTACTTATTGTTAGTAGGGGAAAAAGGGCGGTAGGGTGGGGGTGTGGGGGATGTGTGTGTGTGTGTGTGCGCCTGTGTGTTCTCCGCTTCGGTGAAAAGCGGAGGAGCTATTGTTTTTACATATTTCTTTCTCTAACGTCTTTTGCCGTGATATTCTTAAAACCAAGTATATTTTTTCTTCCCTTCTTCTAAATTATCACGCAAGATGCGTAATTGATTCGGAGACATAGAGCCTCCATCGGAAAAAGCCAGATGACCTGCACCATAGGCAAGCACTCCATAGCTTGCATCTCTAGATTGATTTTTCCCCATTTTCTCGTACGAACAATGGACCTAACCCGTTTAGTCTCTCCCTGCTCTTACCCACTTTGGGGCGCTCCGTTCCCCCCCCGTGGGTTCTATATACCCAACGAGCGCACGTTCTTGAAACGGAGCGGGTCTGGCTGAAGACACTCAGAGAAATTATCAGGGTCGCTTACTGAGCGATTACTAACACGCAGCCGCTAGCTTCAATCTAGAACAAAAGACCCCAAAAAAATCCCGCACACAGTCTATGCTGTGGCAATGAATGAAATACCCCAAAAAATACATAAATAAACAAATCCCCGTGTACACTTAAGTGCTGCCCTGGGCTCGTTACGCAGATGAAAAGACAAAACTCACCAAATTAGGTTCTTTTTGGTCTTGTGTGGCAAAAGATTCCTTCCATGCGCGGACGAGCGCGCCCTCCTTTGTCTCCAAATAGAGCAGAGGCTGGTGTTGTTTCCAGGTCGGCCAAACGCGGCCGCTCGTCCCCGCCGAAAGTATCCATGCCAAGACATGTCAGCAACGCCAAATTGTTGTAGAATTGCATACCCCAAAGCAAGGAGAAAGCTCAAAGGTCTTTGTCTTAATTCAGGAGCGTAAGTTTATTGTAACACACGTGCGGAGAGCTAACATATACAAAGGCTGCATACCCAGCTCTGGGGCGCAGAGCTCAGGCTTCCTGTTTACATAGACAACACATAAAGACAGTCACGCCCACAACAGATGGGAGGGGGCCACCGGTGAAGGAGGCGCATAGGAAGCGCAGGCGCCATCCCCGTGGTGAGGCAATCAGACACAGTGGCATGGAGGTGCGAACAGACAGACAATGGTAGAAATGCAGGCATACAGATGCGAGATGCGAAAGACACAAGGGTGTGACAGACAGCAGAGACCTTCACAAAGCTCAGCATGGCGTCAGAAGGTCGTCTCTGCATTGAAAAGGCCTTTTACGTCCGTGTATTTGCTGCGGCTGGTTTTAATGTAATTACTCTAAAAACTGTCATTACACCACCAATCAGCTTTAATTTAGTTATAACTTGTGTGTTAAATGAAACTGTCTGATAATATGTCATGTAATGTAATTTACTTTTTTAAACAATATTTTCAACAACTACAGGTGTAAAGGAGCGCTCCTGTTATGGTACAATGTATTTCTCATTTAGGTTAATGTCTATTGCACACTGTCCATGTAAAAAATAAATAAAACAATTACCATTCACCCACTCATTCACACTCTACGTTATGTAAACAATTCCAGTGATAGGAAAAATACAGCAACCTACACAGACATAGGGAGAATATGCAAATGCAGACAGGCCCCATGCCGCCTGAGGGTCGAGCTAGGACCTTCTTGTTCCGAGGCAAGAGCTCTCACCGCTGGGCCACATGGCACCCACAAACTCTGAGAAAATGAAATGAAATGAAAAAAAAAAAAGTTTTACAAAGCCTTTTTTTTTGGGCGGATAAAATCTACACATTTTTTGACATGTGTCGTCCGTGACCTGCTCTGTGTCCATCCCATTTGCATTTGGCCGGTTTGCAAAAAGCGGAGGTGCTGACAGGCTTTACAAATGTGGCATATCGAATACTATACTGGAAATAACATGTCTTCCATTACATACATCAAAACCCACACGATGTATCTTTAATGTACAAAGTATATATTTGATCTACAGAAACAGAACTGTTCTTTCGGAGCATCTGGCGTCCGCTCCGATGTCGCTGCGCTGGTTTTCGTGGTCGAACGTTTGTGTGATTATCTGTGGGGTATTTCAGATCTCAAGACAAAAAATAGCTTTGTTGATGAAGTAAGTTTAAACAGTGCGCTGGGCATGCGTGTCTTTAAACACGCTCTGACTGCTGCTGGGACGCTGGTATTTGCTTTTGAGACGTGCCAATACTAATGCTGTTGACACCGTATCTGAGTTTTGAATAAACCACAAAGACAAACACGATGTACGAGCCCAGAGAGATACGTGATTGTGTTTCCATACATGTCTGTTTTATGACTGAGGGCAGGGCAGGCCTTCACATGTCCTCAGCTGCAGCCTGTGGTTCAACGGTTTCGGCTTCGGTTTCGTAGAGCGTGTTTGTGATTACATACGACATGACCAGGTTTAAAGACCGACGTTAAGTGTGCGATGTGCAATACTGCAAATTCAGAATGTCCACTGAATGTCAGTTTATCTACTCAACCCACTCCTTATGTACAGTATATGACTTTACACAATATATAGAGAGAGATTATTCTTCTTCTTATTATTATTATTATTATTGTTATTTTTGATAAGGACATGCCAATAGTGTAACACTGTAAACAGCTAACCAGAAACTGCTTTTTTCAGCTGAGGAGAATCTCCAAATTCAGAAAAATGGTTTCACAGAATGATTTGGAGGTGATTATTTATGCATTTGTGTCTTCGCGTTTAGACTATTGTAATAGTCTGTTTTCTTGTTTAAACAAGAAAGAACTGTCTCGCCTGCAGTTGGTGCAAAACTCTGCAGCGAGAATCCTGACCCGCACAAGCAGGAGGAGCACATCACCCCTGTCCTTAAAGCTCTTCATTGGCTGCCAGTGTCCTACAGGATACATTTTAAAATTCTGGTTTTAACCTTCAGAGCTTTGCACGGTCAGGCTCTGTCTTATATCAGTGACCTGATCCAGCCCCAGCCAGGGCTCTGAGGTCTGTGGATCAGAACCTCCTGATGGTCCCACGCACTCGCTTCAAGACCAGAGGAGACAGGTCCTTCCAGGCTGTTGCTCCAAAGCTTTGGAACGTTCTCCCGCTCTCTGTGCGTTCTATAGAGTCTGCTGAGTGCTTTAAAAGTCAACTGAAAACCCATTTATTGGTTCAGGCTTTTGCATAATTCTTTTTTTTTTACATGGTTGTCTTGGCCTTTAAAAATGTGTATGTCCATTTTATATAATGTCTGTTTTTATACTATGTGAAGCGCTTTGTGACCCTAAATAAAGTTTACTTACTTACTTACTAGATATTTCGAAAGATTGATATTGAAGCATTTGCAGCTAGCTAAGAATCATAACTGCTGTTTATATTGTATATTTTGTGTGTTCCCTGTGCACTGCAACACTGACATTTCCCCACTGTGGGAGGAATAAAGGATCTCTCTTAGAGCATTGGCCTTGTGGGTTCAAGTCCACCGCAAGACCTTCTCCACCAACTCCACTGATGTCTGCTGTCATTGTGTCCTTGGGCAAGACACTTAACCCACTTTGCTTAAGGACCTTCTTCTTCTTCTTCTTCTTATTTTCTTTTATCCTTAGAGTCCAGTGTTAACTCAATGGGAAGTGAAATGGTATATAGTAACTTATATATATATATATATATATATATATATATATATATATATATATATATATATATATATATATATATATATATATATATATATATATATATATAATAATCACGGTATACAGACACAAAGATCCTTCAGTTGTTTGCACAGATACAAATAATTGCTTTTAACCTGGATTTAAACATTGTCAAAGTAGAAGCCTGTCTCATATTTTCGGGAAGACTGTTCCAGATTGTAGCTGCATAAATCTGAAATGTTGCCTCCCCATGTTTAGTCCTGGCAGAGGGGAAGAGCAGAAGGCCAGTCCCTGTGCTCCTCAGAGTCCCAGCAGGAGGCCAGTCCCTGTGCTCCTCAGAGTACCAGCAGGAAACCAGTCCCTGTGCTCCTCAGAGTACCAGCAGGAAACCAGTCCCTGTGCTCCTCAGAGTCCCAGCAGAAGGCCAGTCCCTGTGCTCCTCATAGTCCCAGCAGAAGGCCAGTCCCTGTGCTCCTCATAGTCCCAGCAGAAGGCCAGTCCCTGTGCTCCTCAGAGTACCAGCAGGAAACCAGTCCCTGTGCTCCTCATAGTCCCAGCAGAATGCCAGTCTCTGTGCTCCTCATAGTCCCAGCAGGAGACAAATCCCTGTGAGTTGCTACATATGGCACTAACATATCACAGATGGACTTTGGTCACTTTGGAGAGACGTCCCCACAGCCAACAATATTCATTCACATTTACAATCCAGTACTCAATCAGCAGACACACGCCGGGTTACATTTTGTGCAGCTTTGCGAGGAAAAGTAATTGGTGAAAAACAGATGTCAGTCCAGATTAATGACAGCGTTTTTACAGTTTGCTCTTGTGGGATTGTGAAGCGTTTGGGGGTCACACAGTGCATCGTCCCTTCAAGCAGTCTGTCAAACTACATTTCTTGTAAAAACATGAAAAAAATCCCTGCGGTCGGCTACAAGGTTTACAAAACACCAGAGAATGAAGGGGAGGGGCGTTTGGTGATGGTGCAACGGGGAGAGAGAACCTGGCAAAATAAATCGGTCGAATCTTTGCGGTTTGGAGCAACTACTAAAGGTTTGGTGAAGTTAAACAGACGGGGATGCAACCCAGAGTGGAATCAGATGCAAAAGTTTCATTAAATGCTAGTTAGACATGGTTACACTGACAATGACATCAAAGCAGATATTCCGTGGAAAAGCTAGAAAGAATAGTTTTATTTGCTGGGAGTCCTCCTTCAAAGCTGCTCCATATGTGCCTTGGGTTTCAGAATGATAAAACAATTGGAGTCCCCTGTCTCCTTTTTTATTAGTATTACGTTTTGGTCTCATTTTATTTCACTGGTTTGTGCTTTCCGTGCTTTGTCCTGGTCTTCTTTTGGGTTATGATGGTAGAAGAAAGATGTATTTGTATAGTAGAGAACAGGTGAGACACACATGAGAGTCTACAGAGAGTGGACGCATTATATGTCATTAGGCAGACTGTTCAATTCACTTACATGTAATATAGGGACATAATGCGAGAAAGCTGCTTCTCCTACTTTCAGTTTTATCGATCAATCAATCAAAGTTTATTCATAGAGCGCCTTTCATTCACAGGGCAACCCAAAGCGCTTCACAAATCGAAATTAAAACCGTTAAAACTTTAAAATGTTACATGAGAAACAGCAAAAAGGTTGAGGTCCAAGGATCTGAAGGTGCAAGACTGTAGTATATAAAGAAGCATGAGGATTTTACAGTGTAGCCTGGTCTTAATTAGTAGACAGGTATTTTCAGGCAAGTTTATTTGTATCGCACAGTTCATACACATGACAACTCAAAGGCATTCAAATCATAAATAATCACAGCATATTAAAAAGAGTGACTATATACAATCTTTCAGTTGTATGCACAGCTAAACAGAACAATTTCAACCTGGATTTGAACATTGTCAAACTAGAAGCCCGTCTCACATTTTCAGGAATACTGTTTTGGCACAGGTGTAAAGTGAGATCTTTAAATGATGATTATTTTAAAAACTTGATTCCGTCATCATATGTCGTGTTAGCTCTTTTAGTGCTAATGCGTAAAAGGAAAGATTATGCGACTATAGCTGCCTGTCGAAGCATGATCTCCTCATCTCAGAAGCTAAGCAGTGCAGGGCCTGGTCAGTGGATGGACGGGGGCCACCAGGGGCCACTGTGGGACGGCTGTGTGTCTAAGCTAATGTTGTTGTGGCTTTTGGCAAAACACTTTACACAATCGACGACCTTTGAATCTGTCAGTGAAGGCAAATAGCCTCCACCACCATACATGGAATAATACTGCTACTCCCCTATAGCTGTGGTGTTATATATTTTTACTTCTTTATTTTTATTTTTTCATTTAGAGTTTATTAAGGACTCACAGCACGCAGATAATCCATAGTTAAGAATAATGAAAAAAAAACTATAGATGGAGCTATAGATGGAGATCCACAATAAACCATGTGACAAATATTGCAGATTCCCATTAGGACAGGACAGAGTGTGCACAGACAAATACACACACTGGGTAAAAGTCTGGTGTCTGTGTTTAGTTTGACCCCTGCTCTGTACGGCTCTGTGTAAGGACAGTATGTGACCGTCTCCTGTCCTCGTCCAGAGCTGCAGCAGTTTGTGTTTGCGTGTCGTCTGAATTCATAACTTACAACAGTATCATTAGACTGTGGTTCAGGACAGTTTCCAAGACGTTCAAACCACTCGGTCCCTGTTTGAGCCATAAATCAATGACTGTAATTACACATAAATGTATGTTTGCATGTTGCCGCTCAGTTATGGTTCAAATGTTTTTGCTTTTTTGGCAAATAAACTGTAAATAAACGTTTGTACTGGTCTTGGGCGAGTTGAATTATGGCTGATAGTAACAGTTTAAAAGAATACAGTATTTCAAATCTCAAAATCTGCTCTCCCCGCTGCAGAGCTGCATCAGAAGTAGAAGGTCCTGGATTTGACTCCTGGGGGTGAAGGCATGGAGTTTGCATATAAGAAAATGTCAATGTGTTTTAATTGTTTTAAAATCCTTTCTAAAGACAGATATTGTAAATTAGAGTTTTGTTTAAAGGTTGTGGTGTTTATTTTATACACTTAGATAAATAAAACATGTTCTCCACATGTCTGTGTAGGTTTCCTCAAGGTGCTCCGGTTACCCCTATAATATAATGGCTTGTGATGGCTGGAAGGTCCGGTGCGAATGCTCTGATGCTTCTGTCGTCAGGCCTGCAACTCCCGACACTACCACCAGAGGGAGGAGTTGATTTTTTTTTTTTGATTAAAGTTAAAATTACTGGCTGCAAAAGTCATTCTCATGACCAAATGTAAATTATAGTCAATAGTTTTGATTTTCAAAGAAAGAAAACTACTCATATTAGTAAAATGTCATCATGCTTTCAAAAGTCTGAGTTGTGAGAATTCATATAGAGATTACAAACTTCTACTAGAAGCTCCTCATATTAGCATGTATGGATCTGGCCGTTCTTTTCCGATGCAGGAGAGTCTAATGACAGACATTTAAGGACATTGCGTTGGTCACCTCCCCCTCCCCATGGATCAATCCTGTTTGTTATTATTGCATTTCCTGTGTTCGAACTGTGTGATTCTCTGATCGGTTTTTGGCGAATCAACAACTTTGTAAAGTCCTCGAGACGACTGCTGTGATTTGCTTTTGTGGTCTCTTTTTTTTTGAGTACGATGGTTAGGGTTAGGGTTAAGGTGGGAGTTGAGGAAGATGTTAGGTTAGGGTTAAAGGTGTGGGTAGAGTAGATTGGTTAAGGTTAGGGTTAAGGTTAAGGTTAAGGCGGTTGAGTAGATGGTTAGGTTAGGGTTAAGGCCTGGTCTGCGTAAGATGGTTATGGTTAGGTATAAGGCGGTCTGAGTAAGTGGTTAGGGTTAAAAGGTTAATGCGTTGAGTATGCTGGTTAAGGTTTGAGTTAAGGTTAAGGCGGTCCTGGGAGTAAGATGGTTGAGGTTAGGTTTAGGGCTGGTATCTGAGTAGAATGGTTAAGGTTAGGGGTTAAGGCGTCTGAGTAAGTGGTTGGTTAGGGTTCAAGGTTCAGGCGGATGAGTAAGATGGATAAGGTTTGAGTTTGATAAGGTTAAGTCGTTCTGAGAAGACGGGTGAGGTTAGGGTTAAGGCGGTCTGCGTAAGATGGTTGATGGTTAGGCTTTAGGCGGTCTGAGTAAATGGTTAGGGATAAGGTTAAGGCGGTTCTGAGTAAGATGGTTAAGTTGGAGTTAATGGATAGGTGGTTCTCTGGAGTAAGATGGTTAGGTAGTCTGAGTAAGAAGGTTAGGGTTCATGTGTTTTTTTTTAAGCTGTTGATGACTGACTTGGTATGGTGATTTCAATGGTTTTGTATGTTCTCTGAGATGACTTCTGTAGTGACTAGGGCTATACAAGAATAAATTGTTATTGTATTGTAGTAAGATGGTTAAGGTTAGGTTTAAAGGCGGGTTGAGTAAAGATAGTGAGGGTTAGGTTTTAAGGCCGAGTCAGAGGTAGATGAGTTAGGGTTAGGGTTAAGGGGGGGTGTCTGAGATAAGAGTTCAAGGTCTAGGGTTAAGGTTGGTTTGGTAAGATGGATAAGGTTTGGGTTAAGGTGTGTTACTGAGTAAGATGGTTAAGGTTAGGGTTATGGTGGTCTGACGTGAGATGGTTAAGGTTAGGGTTAAAGCTGCACTAACTGACTTTGGGATTTTGAAGCGCAGGACTCGCTGGCTCTCTCTTTCAGCTCCTCCCGCACCACGAAGCTAACGCCCCCACAACACACCCACTGTTGGGTCGGAGCTAGCGTCTCCCAATATGGATAAATTACTATGGACTGATTTGCCCGTGATGGCGTGACCATAGAAACGATAGAAACCGGGAAGCGCGGGGAACGAGACTTTCTATTGGATGGCATGTCTCGCTGTGTATGCAGTAACCGGTGCGAAGACGAGGGAAGGCATAGGTTAGCTCCGCCCCTTGTTTGTTTATCGTGTGCTAACTCAGCCTTCCGTGCTAACGGACCTGTAGATTTCTCACGGAAAGTGTGGGGCCAGTGGTCGCTGAGTGGTCACAATTAGCGACCGAAACACATTTTTCCTTTCGTTTCATCAAAACTCGACAAAAATATAATGTCACGCCAGCCCAAATCTGCGTACTTTTTCTTCATAGGTGCGAATATCCCAATGCACTGCATGGACATGGATAGCTTTTCCGTCATGATACAAAAATAAAAGTCAGTTAGTGCAGCTTGAACCCTACCCTTAAACCATCTCACTCAGACCACTTAACCTAACCTTAACCATCTTACTACGGACCACATAACCCTAACTTAACCCTCTTACTCAGATCCACCTTAACCTAACCTTAACATCTTACTTCAGGACCTACCCTTAACCCTAACCCTAACCATCTAACTCAGACGCCTTCAAAACCTAACCTAACTATCTTATCAGACCCGCTTAAACCTAACCTTAACCATCTTACTTACAATACAATACCATTTATTCTTGTTATAGCCCTAGGTACACAACAGAAGTCATCTCAGAGACTTAACAAAACCATTGGATATCCCAACACAAGTCAGTCAATCAACAGTAATACACTGAACCCTAACCTTCATAATCAGACTACCTTAAACCAACTTACTTCAGCCCCCTTAACCTTAACTCAAACCTTAACCATCATTACTCAGCCGCCTTAAACCTTATCCCTACAACCTCTTACTCGACCCGCTTCAACCTAACCATAACCATCTTACTCAGACCGCCTTAACCCTATCCTCAACTTCTTACTCAGACCGCCTTAACCTTCTAACTCAAACCTTAACCATCTTACTCAGACCGCCTTAACCTTAACCAACCATCTTACTCAGACCGCCTTAACCCTAACCATAACCATCTTACTCAGACCGCCTTAAACCTAACTCAAACCATCTTACTCAGACGCCTTACTTAACTCAACCTTAACCATCTTACTCAGACCGCCTTACCTTAACCCTAACCAACTTACTCCAGACCGCCTTAACCTAACCATCACCATCTTACTCAGACCGCCTTTAAACCCTAACCTTAAACAACTTACTCAGACCCGCCTTAACCTAAACCGTAACCCAAACCTTAACCATCTTACTCAGACCACTTTACCCTAACCTTAACCATCTTCCTCAGACCCACTTAAACCCTAACCCTAACCATCTTACTCTGAACCACCTTTACCCTAACCTTTAACCATCTCCTCAGACCCACCTTAAACCTGAACCTAAACCATCTAACTCAGACCGCCTTAAAACCTAACCTTAACCAACGTACTCAGACCACTTAACAACTACCTTACCATCTAACTCAGACCACCTTAACCCTAACCTTAACCATCGTACTGAAGTCAATAAATACCCATTGATGACCGTATCCAAAGTCGCTGCAAGAGCGAGACAAGAGATCTTCACGTTTAACATCTGCATTTAATTATCTTTTACAAACGATTACAGGAATATTCAAACAAAAAAAAGTGCTCCTAAATAATATTGTCCTCTCCATGGCCTCGGCTGACTGACTGCCAATCTCCTCCCAGCAGTTTCTATCAAAGGTCCGTGACGTCACAGGATCTGGGACTGGTCTGGCCTGGTCTGGTTCTGGACCCGGTTCTTCCATCTCCACCACTGAGCAAACAATGCCCACCACTGGGCGCCTGATTGTGTTGGACTTTGCCCTCGGTCGAGCGTGGGAGAGAGCATTTGGTTTATTCTGGGAAGTCAAATAATTGTCTGGTTTTGTAAGCTGGTCATCTCTTTGATTCCTGAGTGCATATTCTTTGTCTGATGTGCATCTTTTGTGGAATATTCGTTAAGTCCCTCTTTTGACCTATATTAACCAACTAGTTCACACTTTCAATATTTCTGGGTGACGGGACTGGAGGAGTTCCATACCTCCTAGTTCTGGGCTCGATATCTGTGAAGAGTTAAAACAGGAAGACGAACAACACACAACCACATTGAAAAAACATTTCCTTCACTAAAACTCTTTGATGGACCACTGCTGTCATTCTGATCCTTCTTCAACCTCGTCTGTAATTGTATGCACTAAAAAACTATTCACTATAGTTATAATTGGTTAAATATTCTATCTATTTACCAATATGTTTTGCATCTTTGCTTTTAATGAGCCATATTCTTAAACTATGTTTTTATCTAATTAAATCTATCTATACTGTGGTTTGCTGTCATTAATCAGTGGCTCTGTGCCATTTTGTGGGGCTTTGTCATTTTACCAACCACCCTTTTGTAGAACCAGGAAGTGCTGTTTTTTCAACTTCCTTCTCTCAGACGTTTGGGATAAATGTACATCGTTAATCCAAATGGTATTATCCGTACCTGGAGTAATCTATTTTAGCAGGTTTCTTGGGGTTAGGTCCCTATACAACGGTAGTTGATTCTCTATCTGTTGCTGACTCTTAAAAATTCTCAAAAATACTAAAGATCTACTTTTGTGCTATACCAATTCATTAAAAATGCTTTCAACTGTTTTTGGAATCTGTGTTGGTTCTAATCGATCTATTAATCTATCTCATTAGCTTTTTGCATTGTCAACATTCTCCTAGGTTTGAAACAAGTGAATTTGACAGAATCTAATAAAAACTGGCATAAACTGTAAGTACTTTATCTACCTTTGACGTAAATACTTTTGGACCTAATATGAAGGGAAATGGTCCTTTTACCGTTTTGTATTAGCCCTGTCTAAAAATAATCTATATTTTTGAATGCATCTATCTTTTTACACTCTATTGTGGACTCCAAAATCTTGTTGTAGTTTGAGCCTAAGCTATTCCCAACTTTAGGTTCTGATGGTAACAATAGCATTTTTTTGGGGGGGCCCAATAGACGATTTTTTATTGGCCGGTTCTTGTTCTGCAAATCACTATTCTCATGTTTTTTTTTGTATTTCAGACACAATTCCAAAAACAAACAGTCGTTCTCCAATCTAACGGGAGCATACATCTAAATCAAGTTGCCTGAAAGGGATTTTAACTAATTAAAACGTTCTCTCGATTATAAGCTATTGAAGACTACTATTTAATAAACAAAGCACATTCATGGTTTGTCCCACTGCTTAAAACTTTTAAAGAGTTGTCCCAAACTTAATATGTGTAAATTACATCAGCTGTTTGTAATAAACAATACATTTGACCTGTTCTCAATGGCGAGCTCAAGAGGCTGCGTCAAAAGCAATGTTATTATTGAGCTATTTTAGATTTAAAATTGTGTTAAAGCCTGTCGTTCTATGTCTGCATTTTAAATACTAACTCTCTTATAAACACATCTGCACTAGTTCCTAACCAGATGTGGAAAACAGAAAGCATCTAAAATCCTGACTCTATTTGATTCCTTTTTACTTTAGTTATTAGAAAAATTTGACATATTGGAATACATATTTTCACAATAGAACATTTTGATTATTCACTAGTCTAAACTATTATTTACTATTGTTTATTCTTGACACTCAAACCTATAGCTCCTCGAATCCAATGACATTATAGCTCCAGACTATTTCATTCTATTTATTATTATCTTATTAGTTATATGATTATTATCTTAAAGAGTAGATCAGTTTGATGTTATAAGCGCTAATTATTTTCCTTTTGAATTTGCCACACACCCTTTTTGAATTTGCCCAACACTAAACTTTAGAATGACCCCTATGGGACAAAATAGGAATTTTATTTTCAATTTGGCAACTCCGAAATTTACTTAACAATTTCTCATTTTGTTTTTTAGGCTGCCTTTCTATTATTTATTTGTTCTTGTAAATATATGTTTTACCACTTCTTTCTAATGATTTAGAAGGTTAAGGACCATGCCACCTATGACAATACAATACTCCCCTCGTTGGTCGTGGTCCAAAGTATAAAAACATGCATCTGTAGGTGGTTGTGTAGATTTACTGTTCCAATCTGTTGCTCCTCCCGGATCGTCCTCAATCATATTGTGGGCTTTGGTGCCAAAGTAGAGGCTCATTTCCTTAATTCATACTACTTGTCATCCTGAAGCAGGTGCGTTTATCTTTCATCTGAAAAACAAACATTAGAACCACAAGAAACGCCCACTTTCCTCTCGTCGCATGGTGCGGCCTGTCAATCAATCCCAATGGTGCAAAACTAACTGCATTGACCGACGGTGTGAGACATCAGGGCAGAGGCTGTACGCCAAATACCAGACTTAACTAATATGTATGTTTTCTAATTTTTTTCTACCTCCACTAAATGTGAGTTACAACCAAAGTTGTTCACTCAATGACGCTCATGCGGTTGGAACCGCAACCCCCAGCCCCCCCCCCCCCCCCCACCCCCCCCCACCATTTCGGACAAACATCAGAGGGAGGGGCTCCCAGTACCTTTCAGCGAGGTATTCATCTCAGGAGTACTTTCCGCAGAGTACTTTTTCGCGTACTCATCCCAGAGTACTCTCACTTTTTACACCTGTTCAATAAAGCTTGTCATCTTTGAATCTTATTAGTACTTACACCGTATGCTGTTGACAACAAAATAATTATTCCATGATCACATTAAAAACATTACAGAAAACATTTTGTTATTCCATGATTCGTTCAGCATTCCTCAGTTCACTCCACCGACACTCTCCCAACACACTCACAAACACCCCACGTTAGTATGGTCCAGTTTTGTTACTCAATCACTGCCATGACGCAAAAGTCGTTCTATTGTATAGTGACGCTCACTGCCCAAGACGACTTAAGACGACTTTATTCGTTGTTATTACACGGGAGGCTGCAGTTTAATGTCTGGCGCCACCTTGTTAATGACCCACAATCACTGATATATAGAGCAAAGTACTGTATGATAAATCACCCAACAGTAGGATGCAGTATTGCACACAGGAGAGGTCATAAGTCAGTGGAGAGAAGGAGGAGGAGTGTGGCGGTCGTGGAGAGCGTGCATGCTGTAGCAGAGGATGCTCAGCGTACTGTAGCATGAGACGGATCAGATTCTGTTTAGCGATAGATTATAGCAAGAGTGATGGCAAAAAAAGTAAAAGTTATAAGCAGTATACACTGCTTCAGAGATTGACTCGCGGATCAGTGAGTGAGGTCGAGAGGGGAGAGATGGGAGACCCCGGTGGAGGTCCGTATCTGCAGCCATATTTGCGCGGAGCAAGAGCCCCGAGCAGAGACACACCTTCGCCTCTCGCAGCCGTATCAGCTGCTGTCTGTTACTGACATGAACCTCGGATTCGTTCAGCAAACCTGATCATGATTTAACGGACACACTCACAAAAAACCACTCCACACGCCACTCACTCACTCACTCACGCACACAGACCCTCACACGCACACTGACACTCACACACACAGACACTCACTCGCACAGACACTCACTCGCACACTGAACTACTCACACGACACTCGCTCGCACACTGACAAGCTCACACCACACTCAAATTCACTGCTTCATTTATTTTATACATCTATAGTATTATTGATCTTAGTGATGTTGTTGTTTGACGTTTGGTTGATGGTATAGAAGAAAGTTAAATTTTCTATCTGTGAAAAACTTGCAACAATTTGCCATCAAAAAGGTATTATTTCAGAGTCTGTTTTTATAATTCCTTAGTAATGGAACAGTGTGAAGATGTTTTCGAGTTGTCACTAAAGCAGCAAAAATGCATCTAAAGTCTCCCTTTTTGCTTGATATGTTCTGTTAACATACAGCTCGTTTCCTCTGTTTTCTTGCTCAGACCAGGTGATATGGGTGAAAGTATGCTTGTCTATGGCGAATAACTCAAGAACGGTAAGAGGGTAGAAACAAAACTGTTTTTTTCAAGAGTAAAGCAGGAGAGGTGAATCTTTAATTTGGTGCCCTTGGTGTTTACAGTCTAAAAAATGAATATTCTGTGGCACTTCAAAGTTGGGTTTTTTTTTCAAATCACCTGAAATTGCTGGCAGAATGCACTTCTCAAATCTGAAAATGCCTGGAGCAGTGAGTTAAGTCCAACGTCGTAGTATTGACAGAGCACACACCTATAACATAACAAACCGTATACATACAAAATATAACCATACAAAGAGGCCTGTAATTTTAACTTTTGTTATATTTTTTCCATGTTCAATTACAATTGTTCATGAAGCTATTTGTATAGTTGCAACTTTCAGAGCCTGCAGACATGGCAAAGCTTTTGAGAGATTTTTCTAAAGGATCCATTTCAAAACTTTAGTGTTTAAACCACGTGGTCTTTACTCGGGCTTGTCACAACAGTGTCCCCTATATTTTTAATGAGCTCTTGTTACTTAACAAAAAAAAACTCATGACGTGCAATTAAATGTTTTCCTCTTTTTTTTAAAAGGCCAGTTCGGATTCCTTAAAAAATGTAATTAGTTTCAAACTTAATACTGTCAAATTGTTTTACGTTTATGTGGAGAAAAGACAATTGTCCTATGGTGTTGGTTGTACTTGCACCAATCATGTCTCAGAAAAAACTGCCAACAGTTATATCAAAGACATAATTGTCCTAATTGTTTTAATTTAGCTATTTGGTAAGAGGAAACATGGTATAAAAGATTTCAAAAAATGTCCCTACATCTTTGTTTTCAACCAATGAACAGTGTTGCGCTATGTGTTATCAGAAATGATCCAATCTCACCTTTAGCCAAATTCAGGAAATGCTTAATCATTTTTCAAACTTTAAATTGTCAGAACAAAACCATTTTGTAACTAAATTGCAGAGTCCATTAAAAGCTGCTGTTATCTTTCTAGCACCAGTTTCAACAGTGCATGTGAATGTTTTATATAGATTACCCCCCCTACCGGAACCACGGATTCAAAGGTGAAAACATGCTTTAATTTATTCCGTATTACCAAGATAATGCAGTTAAATCAATAGTTCTAACTTCTCCGCGTCTATAACTTTTAAATATACTGTTTCATAATAGGCTCTCTACCTTAAATATACTGCTGTTCTATCTCCTTGTGTCTCATGCTAAAAGAAGAGTCTATTAATTCTAACGATTGTCTGTAGTCTTTCATGGCAGCTAAATGTGGTGTTATGACGGATATGACCTAGGGCTAAATGGTAAATATGACTTAAATGTCTCTGTGCGTTTGTTGTGTCTGTATATTTACTCTGTGTGTCTCATTTAGGCCAGCCACGTCTCAAATGTCCGTTAATGTCTTTCTTTGACTCATGGCGTCTTTCATGTTTTATGTTCTCAAAGTGACATATTGGCTTTGTCTCCATGTATTTTTCCTTCTTCTTTTAAACATCACATTTTTTCTTCTTCTTTTCAATAATTCACTTCTTTTTCTTTCAATCACTTTCTCATGTCTTTCTTGGTCTCAGTGTGTGTCTTCTTCGTCTTGTTAGGTTTACACAACGTTCTTTCCGTGCCACATAACTCCACTCGGTTTGTGCAAAAGTCTGGTTCTTCTCCATGAAATGGAGGCGGAGAGGTCTTCTTCGGAGAGTTCCTGTTAGCTGCTGCAGCCGATGCGCAGTCTTTGCTGCCCCCTGTGGGTGAAACGGGGGAGACGCAGATGGTCCGTGCTGATGGCGCACGATTGAGGTCTTTGGCAGGACGATTTTGGCCAAATGAGACAGACAGACGTTTTCTCGGAAAAAACAGAAATCAAGGAAGGCACAAACAAGTTGTTAATTACCTACGAAACCAATGATTAATTACAATTTCAAAATAAACCTATGAAAATAATCTATATTAACATTTTAAACATTAAAAATCTGAAAACCTTCTGCATTCAACTGCCTATCCTAAGCCCTACTTTTTCAAAAGTATTAATGCTCTCTAAGATCATTTAACTTTTATATCACCAAAATGTAAGGGAAAAAAAACTTGTCCAGATAAAAAATAAAAATAAAATAATGCCTCTTTATAATCTAAACTCAAAGTTCTGTGATACTATGACTCCAAGTCCGTAACATTATCGTGTTATATATGTAATTTTCTACAAAAAAAATTCTTTCTTCACGAGGAGAGAGAAAGACAGAGAGAGATGGCGAGAGAGAGAGAGAGAGGATGAGAGTGGAGGAAGGGAGAGAGACGAGGACAGAACGAGGGAGGGGAGGGGCCGAGAGGGCATGTTTGCCTCAAGCATTTTCCGAGAGGGAGCCAGGAGGGAGAAGGAAGGGGCTGTGTGGTTTCAACACAGAGAGTACATTTACGACTGAAATAACCAAATTCATGAACATCCCCTTTTAAAATTTGCTACATTTTCCTCGTTTTTTATCGGGCAATGTTATATCAGTGGTGAGAGTTCTCTCTCGTTCAAACGACACTTTACATTTAATTTAAATACGTGGGCACGTAATGGAAAAACATTACCATTTGCTACTGATTTAATGTATCGGCGGGTTCCAGCAGATCTTATTTTCCTGATTCTCTGTAAACTATCGAAACATTAATCAGGTAGCCAAAATTGTAATGTTTCCATTACTGACGTATTTAAAAAATGTAAAGTGTCGTATGACGTCGAGACGAAAACTTCACCACTGATAATTAAAACATTGTCCACGATAAAAAACGAGGGAAAATGTAGCAATTTTAAAGGGGATGTTCATGAATTTGGTGTATTTCAGTCGTACATGTACTCTCTGTTTTGAGAAAACACACGCCCCTCCTTCTCCCTCTGGCTCCCTCCTCTGAAAAATGCTTGGGCATACAAGCCACTCGGCCCTCCCCTCCCTTGTTCTGTCCTCTCTCTCTCCCTTCCTCCTCTCTCTCTCTCTCTCTCTCCTACTCTCTCTCTCTGTCTATCTATCTCTCACGTGAAGAAAGAAATTTTTGTAGAAAATTACATATATACACACGATAATGTTACTGACATGGAGTCACTTAGGATCACAGAACTTTGAGTTCGATTATAAAGAGGCATTATTTTATTTTATATTTATCTGGACAAGTTTTTTTTCCCACTTTTGAGTGAATAAAAGGGTAGAAAGATCTTAGAGAGCATTATACTTTTGGAAAAGTAGGGCTTAGGATAGCAGTTGAATGCAGAATTGAGTTTTTTTCAGAATTTAATGTTTTAAATGATTATTAATTATTTCATAGGTTTTATTTTGAAATAGTAATTAATCTATTGGTTTCGTATGGTAATTAACACACTTGCTTTGTGCTTCTTGTTTGTCTGTTATTTCGAAGACAAACTTCAGTCTGTCTCATTTGGCCAAAATCGTCTGCCACAAGACCTCCAATCGGGCGCCAGATCAGCACGGACCATCTGCGTCTCCCCCGTTTCACCCAGGGGGCAGCAAAGACGCGCATCGGCTGCAGCAGTAACGGGAACTCTCGAAGAGACCTCTCGGCCTCCATTTCATGAGAAGAACCAGACTTTTGCAAACAAACCCGTAGTGGAGTTTGTGGCCACGGAGAAGAACGTAGTGTAAACCTAACAGAAGAAGAAGACCAACACACTGAGACAAAGAAAGACATGAGAAAAGTGATTGAAAGAAGAAAGAGGTGATTATTGAAAGAAGAAGAAAGAAAGTGCTTGTTTAAAGAAGAAGGGGAAAAAGACATGGGACAAAGACATTGGGACACATTGAGACAAAAAGACATTGAAAAGACGCCATGATGTAAAGAAAGACATTAACGGACATTTGAGACGTGGTGGCCTAATGGAGACCACAGAAGGTAAATATACAGGACAGGCAACAAACGCCAGAGATCATATTAAGTCATATTTACACATTTAGCTAGGTATTTCGTCATAACACCACATTTAGCTGCATGAAGAATACAGGACAATCGTTAGGAATTTCATTGACTCTTGCTTTTAGCATGGACAAAGGGAATAGAACAGCAGTATAATTAAGGTAGAGGAGCTCTATTATTGAAACTAGTATGATTTAAAGTTATAGACGCGGAGAAGGAAGTTTAGAAATATTGATTTTACTGGCTATGATCTTGGTAATACGGTATTTTAAAGCAGTGTTTTCAAACCTTTGACCGTGGTTCGTTATTAAATATTTAAAAACAGTCCAATGCACAGTTGAACTGGTGCTAGAAAGAGAACTGAGCTTTTAATGGACGCTGCATTTAAGTACAAAATGGTTTGGTTCAGACATCAAAAGTTTGAAAATGATTTAAAGCCATGTCTGAATTTTTGGCTAAAGGTGATATTGGATATTTTCTGATAACATAAGACGCAACACTGTTATTGGTTGAAAACAAGATGTAGGGACATTTTTTGAAATCATTTAGACATGTTTCTCTACCAAATAGCTAAATGAAACAATTAGCGACACATTATTGTCTTTGATAAAACTGTTTGGCAGTTTATCTGAGACATTTGATTGGATTGCAAGGACACAACACACATAGGACAATGGTCTTTTCTCCACCAATGACCGTTAAAAAACCAAGGGTGAAGTTATAAAGTCTGAACTAATTACATTTTTAAGGAATCCGAACTGGCTTTAAAAAAAAGGGAAAAACAATCTTATTTGCAAGTGCATGAGTTTTTTGTTAAGTAACAAGAGCTCATTAAAAAATATAGGGGACACAGTTTGTGACAAGGCTCCGATTTTAAAGACCACGGTGGGTTTAAACACTAAAGTTTGAATATGGATCTTTTAGGAAAAATCTCTCAAAGTTTGCATGTTTGAGGCTCTGAAAGTTGCAACTATAAAATAGTCTCATGAGACAATTGTAATTTGACATGGAAAATTATAACAAAGTTTAAAATTACAGGCCTCTTGTGTATGTTATAAGTTTGTGTCATGTATATGTTTGTGTAAGGTTATATGTTTGTGCGTCATGTCACATACACTACGTTGACCTTAAACTCCCTGACTGCCAGGCATTTTCAGATTTGAGAAGTGATTCTGCCAGCAATTTTCAGGTGATTTGACCCACTTTGATGCCACAGAATATTCATTTTTTATGTACGATGTAAACACCAGGGCACCAAATTAAAGGATTCACCTCTCCTGCTTTACTCTGAAAAAAAAAACCGTTGGTTTCTACCTATTACCGTTCTTGAGTTATCGCCATAGAACAAAGGTATTACACCATTAACACCAGGTCTGGCCAAGGAAAAGACAGCGGGTAACGAGCTGTATGTAAACAGGAACATTCAAGACAGAAAAGAGACTTTAGATTGCATTTTTGCTGCCTTTAGTGACAACTCAAACATCTTCACACTTGTTCCATTACAAAAATTATAAAAAACATGACTCTGAAATAGTACTTTTGATGGCAAATTGTTGGCATTTATTCACAGATAGAAATTTAAACTTTTCTTCCTATACCATCAACCAAAACGTTCAAAACAACAACAACACAAAGATCATTAAAACTATAGATGTATTACCAAAAATAGAAATGAAGCATGTTGAATTTGAGTGTGTGTGTCGTGAATGTCAGTGTGGCGAGGAGCAGAGTGTCTGTGTGATGTGAGTGTCAGTGTGGAGTGAGTGTCTGTTGCGAGGAGCGTGTCTGTGTGTTGTGAGTGGTTGTCAGTGATGGCGATCGTGAGTGGTCTTTGTGCGTGAGTGTATGAGTTTTTTTAGTAACAAGAGCTTATTAAAAATATAGGGAACACAGTCTGTGACAAGCCTGAGTAAAGACCACGTGGTTTAAACACTAAAGTTTGAAATGGATCCTTTTAGGAAAAATCTCTCAAAGCTTTGCATGTTTCTGCAGGCTCTGAAAGTTGCAACTATAAAATAGCTCATGAGACAATTGTAATTGGACATGGAAAAATATAACAAAGTTAAAATTACAGGCCTCTTGTGTATGTTATATGTTTGTGTGTGTTATATGTTTGTGTATGTTATATGTTTGTGTATGTTATATGTTTGTGCGTCATGTCAAATACACTACGTTGACCTTAACAAACTGGACCAATACTAACATGGGGTGTTGTGAGTGTGTTGTGAGTGTGTTGTGGAGTGAACGAGGAGTGCTGAACGGAATCATGGAATAACAAAAGTTTTCTGTAATGTTTTAATGTGATCATGGAATAATTATTTTTTGTCAACAGCATACGGTGTAAGTACTATAGATTCAAAGATAACAAGCTTTATTGAACAGGTGTAAAAGTGAGAGTACTCTGGGATGAGTACTCTGAGAAAGTACTCTGAGAAAGTACTCTGAGATGAAATACCTTGCTGAAGGTACTGGGAGCCCCCCCTCTGCTGTTTGTCCGGACAGTGATTCGGTCCAACCGCAGTGAGCGGTCATTGGGCGGAGGACAACTTTGGTTTGTATACTCACATTTAGGGGAGTGTAAAATTAGAAACATACATATTGTTAAGTCTGTATTTGGCTACAGCCTCTGCCCTGATGCCACACACCGTCTGTCAATGCAGTTATGTTTTGCCCAATTGGATTGATTGACAGGCCGCACCATGCGAAGAGAGGAAAGTGGGCGTTTCTTGTGTTCTAATGTTTGTTTTTCAGATGAAAGATAAACTGCACCTGCTTCAGGGATGACAGTAGTATGGATCATAAGGAAATGAGCCTCTACTTTGGCACCAAAGCCCACAATATGAATTGAGGACGATCCGGGAGGAACAACAGGATTGGAACAGTAATCTACACACACACAGATGCATGTTTTATACTTTGGACCACGACCAAGAGAGGGGAGTATTGTATTGTCATAGGTGGTCATGGTCCTTAACCTTCTAAATCATTAGAAAGAAGTGTAAAACATATATTTACAAGAACAAATAAATAATAGAAAGGGCAGCCTAAAGAAGCAAAATGGGAAAATTATTAAGTAATTTTCGGAGTTGCCAAAATGAAATAAAATTCTATATTTGTCCCATAGGGGGTCATTCTAAATTTAGTGTTGTGCAAATTCAAAAGGGGTGTTGTGCAAATTCAAAAGGAGAAATAATAGCGCTTATAACATCAAACAGATCTACTCTTTAAGATAATAGATCATATAATAATAAGATAATAATAGAATAGAATGAAATAGTCTGGAGCTATAATGTCATTGGATTCGAGGAGCTATAGGTTGAAGTGTCAGAATAAACAATAGTAATAATAGTTAGACTAGTGAATAATCAAAATAGTTCTATTGTGAAAATAAGTATCAATAATGTCAAAATTATTCTAATAACTAAAGTAAAAAGGAACAAATAGAGTAGATTTTAGATGCTTCTGTTTTCCACATCTGTAGGAACTGTGCAGATGTGTTTATAGAGAGTAGTATTAAATGCAGACATAGAAACAGGCTTTAACACAATTTTAAATCTTAGCTCATATATAAGACGCAGCCTCTGAGCTGCTCCATTGGCGGACAATGTTATTGTTTATTACAAACAGCTGATGTATTTACACACATTAAGTTTGGGACAACTCTTTAAACAGTTATAAGCAGCGGACAGAAGCCATGAATGTGCTTTTGTTTATTAAATAATTAATTTCATAGCCTTATAATCGTAGAGAACGTTTTAAAATAGTTAAAATCCCTTTCAGGCAGTACTTGATTTAGATGTATGTCTTTAATATTGGAGAACGACTGTGTTGTTTTTGGAATTGTCTGAAATACAATACATAGAATAATGATTTGCAGAACAAGAACCAGCCAATAAAAAATCGTCTATTGCCAATGCAATTGTTACAATCAGAACTCAAAAATTGGGAATATGCCTTTGCTCAAGCTGCAACCGAGCTTTAGAGTCACAATAGAGTAAAAATAGGAATAGATAAATGCATCAACCATAGATGCTTTCAAAAATAGAGATTATTTTTAGCCAAGGCTAATATCAAACGGTAAAAGGACCATTTCCTTCATATTTATGTCCAAAAGTATTTACTTCAAAGGTAGATAAAGTTCATTACAGTTTATGCACAGGTTTATTAGATACTGTCAAATTCACTTGTTTCAAACATGGGTGAATGTTAACAATGCCAAAAGTTAATGAGATAGATTAGAAACAACAGAGATTCAAAAACATTTAAAAGCATTTTAATGTATTTGGGTATAGCACAAAAGTAGATATTTAGGTATTTTTTGAGAATTTTAAGAGCTGTCGACTTGTCAATATGGATTAGAAAATCGAATACCATGGTAGAGTAACTGACCCCAAAAACCTGCTAAAATAGATTAGCTCCTGTACGGATAATACCAATTTGATTAACGATGTACATTTATCCCAAACGGTCTGAGAGAAGGAAGTGACAGCACTTCCTGGTTCAACAAAATGTGTTTGGAAAAATGAGCAAAGCCCCACAAAATGGCACAGAGCCACTGATAATGACAGCAAACCACCAAAAAACATATGTTCAAGAATAGGGCTCAATAAAAGCAAAATATGCAAACATATTTGTGAATAGATTAGAATAGTTTAAACTATAGTGAATAGTTTTAGTGCATACATTACAGACGAGGTTGAAGAAGAATCAGAATGACAGCAGTGGTCATCAAAGAGTTTAGTGAAGGAATGTTTCGAATGTGGTTGTGTGTTGTTTGTCTTCCTGTATTAACTCTTCACAGATATCAAGCCTGAACTAAGCACAAGTATGGATGATAAACGACGATGTGGATTGTGACCTAATTTTTAATCAGGTCAAAAGAGGGAAACTGTTGCATAATTAAAATGTTGTATACTAATGATTTTGAAAATAGGCCCTCTGAAGAATGTGCACGGGGAAAAGCCCCAAGGACAAGGATTGCAAACAGGAATAAAGAGGGTCAAATGGAGAAACTACAATCAGTCATAGAGATACCAACTTTCAAAACGGGACAAATTATTAACTCCAGGAATAAACATTCTTGTCTCTCTGGCGAGGCCAAAAGTCCAAAACACCATCTGGCTAATCTCTCTCAGGCAGACTGGGAGATTCTCCAAAGGCATTCTGACGCCTCCCAGTGGACACGGGACGCCAGCACACCCGAAAAGAACATTCGGGAGACGCCCACAAGTGACGTCATCAGACGTCTTGATAAAACTGTTGGTTTGAGTTCTGGGGGGAAGGTTAGCGCAGGGGAAGAGGAGAGGGACATATTAGTTTTAGGAGCACTTTTTTGTTGAATATTCTGTATCTGATTGTAAAGATAATTAAATGCAGATGTTAAACGTGAAGATCTCTTGTCTCGCTCTTGCATCGACTTTGGATACGTCAGTCAAAGGGAATTATTGACTTCAAGAAGCAAGAGTGCTCTCCCCTCTGCCACGGTTTAAAGGATGCAATCATAATGTTCAGTTGTCGGCAGGCAAGGCAAGTTTATTTGAAAAGCACAATTCATACACAGGGAGAAAACAAATGTGATCTCAAAATATACTTTTATAATCGGATAACAGATACTATTTTTTCACTTTTCTGTCTGGAAAATCTGATCTAAAGGGGGCAAAACTCGCAAAAACTAGCAATATAACCAAACCGTTTTAAGGGGGGGTGAAATAGTGACATGGATTTTGTTTCATATAGCATTTAATTCCTGTCTGTGGTTTCAAAGTGAGTTAGTCCAGCTTTAACCCACATGAATGAAGCTCTAGCTAAAACACTGCAATGCCCAGACCGGTGAGGTTATGTTGCTGTCCTCTGCTCATTCGACCATGGAATATGAATTTGTTTTTAAGGCTGGGTTGGAAGTTTGGTCCGTATTACATTTCACATTTCAATAACACTGGAAGTTGTGGTTTCAACAAACAAACAGACTTTATCCAAATTACCCTCATGCTGACAGACATCGATAACTCCCCCAGATAGAGCTGATGAGAAATGCTTGAGGTATGCTTTAGTGACGGCACAATCGTCGACAATGTTTTACAGTGTTACATAAATCGCTGTCAGGCATTAAAACCACCCCTTGTTTTTCTCTCGACTAAATCACCTCATTAAACATGGCCTTGGTAGCTTCAAACAGCACTGATAAACTCAAGCATGTTCTAACCGTAAACTAAGCAACCTTTTTTTTCTAAACGGTTCAGTCAGACTTTTCTATCCCCCTATGTCGTATTGATTTATGTTTTCATACTTTCTACATATTACGACCTAATGCGCAGTGACGTATTCGCTAAAAGATAGATGTATAAATGTATAGACTTACCCAGATTCCCCCGATGCTTTCAAGTGCGGCTTTTGGCAATAAACTGGAAGATCTTGCTCAATTTCCTGCTCCCATGATCTCTGTGATTGGGATGAGATCAGCGCACATAGACTGTTGTATACGACACTTGTTTTGGTAAATGATTACATGCTATGAGCCCAAATTGAGTGTAGGTATCCAAAATCCACCCAGATTAAGTGAACAAAAGGCAGTTTAAGGGTGGGATGTATGCGGCATATGTTGAAGACGTCAGAGAAAGGCTTTTGCGCTTAGAAAGATTTGGTTTCATAACTGACATGAATCAGGAGCCGTACATACCACCGCTGCAGGCGACAATTTTAAAGGATAACTTCACGTATTTTGCTTCAATGTTCTGATACTTATGTTTTATCCTTCGTGACAAAAGCCTTACAGCTATTTTTGATGTATGTGTCCGGTTGATATTCTTGCTCAAGGCTGTAATAAATGGGGAGACATCTCTTGTATAGAAAAAAGTGTATTGAGGCCTTTTCAGAAGTGGCTATAAAAACTTCCATGTCACAACCCAATACTTAATCATTTTAAAGAAATCAACCATAATCGAAATCATTCATAATCGTGCAATATTTTTTTAGCTTCACCTGCCTTGGCTATATCTGTATCAATCAATCAATCATTTATTTGTATAGCACAATTTGTGTACGAGGCAATGCAAAGTGCTTCACAAGAGCCATTTAAAACCACAGCTCGAGATGCATAATAAACAAAAAAGTCAATGAAAAATATAATCAGTTCATTTACTGATATTTTCCGTGCAATTCATGTTTACAGCTGTTTCTTATTCTATTCTTATTCTGATGATGTACAGGGTATAGACCAAGACAATGGTAGCACTGAGCAGTCTTTGGTAAGAAGCCCAACTTCCTGTTTGTTGTGACTGGAGCAGGCCTATTTGGACTAAAACATGTTATCCAAGCCAGGTTAGGGGTTAGTAAAGGCTAGTTAGAAAAGCTTGGGAACTAACTTTAGTGATTGATAAAAACTATGTCGCTAGGTCCTCGCTTTCAAAAGAGTTTGGTTCTATCACTATTTTTCACCTGCATGTATTTATGGCCTCTGTCACAACTTTAGATCAGCTTTTTCAGACAGAAAAGTGAAAACGAGAAGACGAACCTCACTTTGCTGATGGCACTCTGAGCCCAAAGAGTCAAATCACAGGCCTAACAATTAGGTGAAATATAAAAGGTTTTTTTATTGAGGTAAAAACAGCATGTTGGGGTATAATTTGTCAAACAGTTTCCTTCACAAGACTCTTTTCTATTTATGTATTTATTTTGAACCTGCACAACACATAATTTCACATGCATCAACATAACATTTCTCTAAAGTCTAAAAAGTCTTTCTTCTGTCTTACTTTCTTGTCTTTCTGTTGAGACAAACTACATGTATATATTCATAAATTCCACATTTGCCAATACTCAGTTTTGCAGCATTAGCCAATATAACTCTTAGAATATATGTATTTATTTATTTTTGTATGGATCATGTATTTTTGCTGTTGGACACTTGAATTTCTTCTAAGTGTGGATCTGTAAAGTATCAACTGTATCTAAAAACCAAACAATAACTGAAATGGGTCTGTGTACAAACATGCATGGAATGATTATGAGATATTGAAACGACCACTGTGCCGTTTACATTTAGCTCGAGGCATTCTGATTATATTCTACTGAAGCACGAGCCCAAAGTGTCGTAGAGCGTTGGCACAAACGTGTAAATGGTTTGATTTTGTAACACACAAATGTTATTGAAACAATTTGAGAGAATGCCTCTGTCAGGAGCTGTTTTAGAATCACAACAAACACTTGGAGACAGTAATTGCCTAATTTTCTCTGATATGGTAATTATCCCATTACTGTCACTCTGCAAAAACAAGCTCTCAGTGCGTGATGGTCCAATGATTAGGAACTGACAAGTGGATCAGTATTTGGAGATGTAGATAGTCAAATTGGATAATAATATAACGGCAAATTTCACAAGTTTTCCCATTTTTCTTTGTATAAGCTTGAGAAAGTCTAATGGTGCATTTGTTCCCATGTCTTGGCCCAGAAGATTAATGAACAATCCCTCAATACGAAAATAAAACAACAAAATATCTAACTTTAGCATTAAAAAAAGCTAGAATTAAGTGCGCAATCTCTGACTCTTGCATACGAAGAAGTAAGTCTAAAGTCTCTATCTTTACCATAATGAACAAGAAAGTATATTTTAGTGCAAGAAATGTATAGTTGTATGTATTCTACTTTTATTTTACTGGTTTACAACAACCTGCTCAGGGACTACAGGTGTACATTAGCACTGCTGCTACATTCTGGTAAAATGCATCTCTCCTCTTGGCTAATGTTTATACAGTGTCCCTGTAAAAATAAAAAAAACTATACAATGCCATACATCAGTACATGAGGGTATGGGACAAAGGTACTGAGTAAAGTGACAGTGGACACATGTGGATTCATATTGTATTCGAGGTCAGGTTGGCAGTGCTCTTAGTCCTCGTTGTTTGTTGTACAGTCTGACAGCAGCTGGAATGAAAGACCTGCAGAACCTCTCCTTCACACAGCGATCTATTATGGACAATGCATGGCTCTCTCTAGGTTAAAACAATGTCTAAAATATCTTTATTTTTGATTCCACGCTCTCCTCTCCCACTGATATTTCACATATCCGTGGTTTTGCGGTAACATACTGTAGATGTATTTGATTTTACAGTCTGGCTTGTTGTGTGAGAAAGTGGCTGTACTATTATTATTATTGGTGGAGGGGCCCCAGACCGTGATTCCACTTCTTCTTCTAAAGGCATGCCTCAGAGTGAAAGCAGACAGGCACATGCACACAATTTCAGCATTTTGGTTTTTGTTTAGAAAAATAACAGCCCTCCCCGTTTAGACCTGCGCCTGTACATTGAGGCTTGTTTAAATAGCCGACCTGTAGCTGGTGGGTGATTGTGCGCTGATGCCAAAAGTGTGTGGTTAATGTAAAATGTGAATGCAGGGGTAATTCGAGCGTCGACATGCCAAATCCTATGTGGCTTTGTACCGTCAAATAACAGGCTATAGAGCAGCTATGTACATATTATTAGGTTATTCGACTCAAAACGTTTTTTTTTGTTTTGTTCTCAGTCTCCTCTAGTCTCTCTCCCTAAAACCTACAAATCAGGTTATAAATCACGTTAAATCAGAAACATCAGCATATTTTTACGGTCTCTAAAAGCATCTCCAGAGGTGTCTACTGCAGACTTGGAGATACACATCCACACATTAGACCAGTGGTTCCCAAAGTGCGGGTTGTAAGAATTTATCATGTTTTGACACAGATGATGACTTTGATTGTAGATTGTGTACAAGAGGGGTTGTGGGTGTCATGCCTATAACTAAAAACATGTTCAGACTTTATTCAATAAAAAAAAAAAAAACGGGTTCAAAAAGAAGCACTGAAGAAGTACGTGGAGGACTGGGAGCGAGGTCTTGTCTGAGTGTGTGTGTGTTTTGTGTTGTAGTGTTTGAGTGAGAGAGGTTTTCTGTGTGAAATGTGTGTACACTGGTTTGAAACAAAAACTTGTTTTGGGGATCCCGGTCTGAAAAGTTTTGGAACCCCTGGGTTAGATTACCGTACTGCTTTTGCAATAAGGTGCTACTGTATATTCAAAATGTGGCAATATCCAAATAACTATCTTGCCTATCTAAGTGGTTAGAGCTTGTGTTTCACAGCAAGAAGGTCCTGGGTTTGATTCCACCTCCAGGCCTTTCTGTGGGGAGTTTGCATGTTCTTCCATGTGTCTGTTTAGGTTTCCTCTGGGTGCTCCGGTTTCCCATACCACTAAAAACATGTATGAATGTAATCAGTGCCTGAATAGATTGTGATTGGGGGCTTTGACTGCTGTGTGTTCAACGTCTCTCATGTGGAGAGATTGGAAAAATATCTGAACCCTGAACATTGTAAAGTGCTATGTTTACCTTTGTCTGTAAAATGCGCTACATAGATAAACACTACTTACTTACGAATCACAATCAAGAAGAGGTGAAGCCTGGACCAACACAAAAACAGCATTAGGTTCTGGAATACCACTTTCTAATCTAGAGCTTTCTGTACTGGACCCTGAATGTTAAGCAAAACAAATAAAAAATGTCTCTGTGGGAGCACCGCAAGGGAACAATACAGTCACGATCAAAATCCAATTTTATAACATCATATTGTTTCGTTTTAACATTTTGGATTGGACCATGTTTATAATGTCTTGGATGAAAGACATGAAAGACCAGTGTTTTGGCAGAGAATAGTCTTTGAAAATCCTCCAATTGTTAGCGATAGCACTCTCTCAACTACAAAGATTGTTTGCGGTTTCATCCGAGCTACAATTTTTGGTGAAATTAGATTACAAAAAGGCTTTAAAAAACTCTACCAGGCCTTTTTAAACATCCTTTTAAAAAACCAAGACCAGATGACAACAATGACATCTGCCTAATACTGTGGGTCGCCGGATGTGGAAAAAGTCAAATAGGATAAAAGCTTCTCTGGAAAGAAACAACCTCTGACATAGAAGTTTTTGTTTTGTGCAGCTTTTGCCCGCTGGCTTTTGTTGGCAGCAGTTCCTTGGATTAAATGAGGTGAAGTAGTTTGTTGGTTTGAGGGTAATTACAGCACAAAACTCATAGACCAGAACTTCCCTTTACCCCTGGAAATATTTGTGCTGGGATTTACTGTGACAGAAACAAACCAGAAACTACTATTAGGCCAAAGAGAACGCAAAACCAAACAAAGCTTAGAGCTAGTCACATATTTACTTTCAGCAGAGAAGGCAACATTATGTATTCCAGTCACAGGGCATCGTCTATCTGTGCTAATGAGGCCATGCTGCTGCTCTGTCCTTTGGCAACACACTTAAAGAAGACATGCCGTGCTTCTGCCAGATGTCGCGGGGCCTCACTATTATTATCTAGTGTCAACAATGATCAAACATCATTCTATAAAAGATTCAAATCTGTGTACGGAGCTGCAAAGTGCGCAGTTCGCTCGAGCTCTGCAAGTATAATTTCCCATTCAAAATCCTGTTCAAGAGTTTTTAGACCTGCCAAGCTACAAGCTAACTTGTTTACCTGCTCAATTTAAAACATAACATTTTTTACAGATTTGAAAAATATTTTGTTGTCATTACTCACCAGAGGATCAGCCCCAAACCATTTATCAAATTTTACGACACAAATGGTCTGATATTTATTAATCCATCCTGTGACGATGAGTGCTTTCCCCAGAGCCTGCAGGGGCCACATCAAGGCCCCTGTAGGCTCTGCTCAGACCACAGATGACGTTAACGGAAAGGCTATTGGTTTTCATTGGGCAAAAACACCTGCACAATGCTACTCACAGATTTAGAAAAGAAAGTTGATGAGGAAAATGAAAACAGTGAGTGTGAATGCAGCCAGAAGAGCCTGGAAGAGCAATGTTGTCTTGGACATATAAGAATACATAACCAATCACTCCAAATGACAACTTTGAGTGCGTAAATTACCAATATTCAAACAATTACCTGGTCAAATAGTGAGAGTAAAAAACTATGACCCCTGTAAACATAGAGGTCTCGGTCACATATTTGCTTTTTTTTCTATTTTCAGAACACTGGAATGTGCATAATTTTGGCTATGGGAAATTGAATTGAATCCCCAACCAACAAATGTGTTTTAACTTACCCATTAGCTTGATAATGGGTATTAGTTTCCCTATAGACTCATACGAAAAACCCAGTGGGAAAAAAGTGAGAAACCTCAAGGAGACCCACATATTGAGAGAGGGATCCGCTCCACACGGACGGGCTATAGATCCAGGACCTAAGCTACAGAACAAGGACCAAGGCCACGAGCGGCGGCAGGATGTGGACAGGTTCCAAGCGGGTCAGGCAGGGCAGTCCGCAGGTGTAGATGAAGGAGGCCAGGTTCAGAGGTCCCCACACCATGAAACAGACAATGGGACAACGGGTGAATAGCAATGAACAGACTACAGTCAACATCCTAAAAATGCAGACAGATAAAGTAGGAAGGAGAAGAGGATAGTGCTCAAGTTACCATACTTCTCCCAGCAGACTGACTCTACGCACTACAGCGCCCTCTCCATATTAAGAGGAAATTGAAAACAAAATTAAATATATATATGGATATGTACTGTACTGTATATGTCCAGGACCATTTCGAGATGTTACAGATGAGCTCCACTGGATTTACAGCTAAATCCAGAGATATACTGGACAAAATACACGTGTACGCATCCCCATAGCCTCCGAAGATTCAGCCCCCCACCCATACTCCCACCCCCACCCCACCCTTTGCTTGACTTCCTCAGGATTTATTAGCTGCATAGGCCACATCTGCAAACCATTGGGCCAGTTGTTGTTGTGCTGTCGAGGTCAAACTCAGAGACTGGACACTGGACACACGAGCCCCTCCCCAGGTTCCGTCTGGGTCAGAGCGCCCCAACGAGAGACAAGGACTGAGGAGAAGAGGCTGTTGTTTTGCAATGATCTATGGAAGATTGTTCAAGATTTTGGGGAGTCATTTGCAGCACTTTTCATCAAGTCAATAAAGTGGATTACAACTTATTTATTGCACATATTTCCTTTTCAATATGCAATATACAGTGTGTATTGTATATTTTGTTTTACCTATGCACAATTTTGTATTGTGTCCTTAATAAAGATGAATAAAAGTGTACGGCCATTGCATACTTTATATGTTTTGAGTGTGTAAATGTAGACCAGGTGTCCCAGATATCCGGTACAGTCATTATTTATTTGTATATTTGTTACGTAATAAGTGCATTAGCAATTCCAATAGATATTGTCTGATACAATCTGAAATATTGAGCATATTATTTGCTTTGTTTTATTCTAAATCCTTTGGCGAGCTACCTGGAAGGCGGTGGCGAGCTACTGGTGGCTCCCAAGCTACAGGTTGGAGACCCCTGATGTAGACCAAATTAAATGAATTCCAGTGTGAAGCATATTTGATTAAGTTTTGTTTTACTTATCCCTGTAGAGAAATGTGTCCTCTGCTTTTGACTCATTCAGCGCGTCCACTCTGCCCGGCCTTCTGTCAGGAGCACTGGTCATCACAGTGCAACATTTCCAGAGACCCATTTCCAGATGCTTAGCTTGGTCAGGATTTTGCTCGAGGATTTTGCCTATTGTGCATGTTTTTAGTGGTAGCGGAAACCGGAAAACCCTGAGGCAACCTTTGCAGACGCAAGGAGAACATGCAAACTTCGCTCAGAAAGGCCCTGTTCCGACCAGGATTCGAAACCAGGACTTTCTTGATGAAGAGCGAGAGTGCCACTCAATGAGAATATATACTACACAATTTAATCTGACACCTATGGAGGGCTTTGGAAGACATACATTTAATTGTAAGCCCTCTCAAGTCTTGAGGGAGGAGAGCAGTATGAGCATAGCAATGAAGTAACGGTAATTAATACAAAAAATGCTGTACATCTGGAAATCCTGCTTGGACCACACTAATCCTCCTATTCCACACTGACAGATTTTATTGTCCCGGTCCAGAGATAAACCACCCAAGTTCATAAACGTGCTCCCAAAACCGCTTCCACCTCCTCTCTTTCGATCTCTTTCTGCCAAACAATGGGCTTTTTTCTCCGAGAATTACCATCCAAATGGGGCATATACAGTCCAAAGTCCTTTCTCCAGTTCATATTGATGGTCCTCATGCATGTGAATAAGACGCAGCAGGAGACGAAGGGCTGGACCACGGGGAATATTTGCATGTTTCATTAAGCATTTTTCCGTGGGTGGCCTTTCAGCACTGGTATACTGTATGTGTGCGTGTGGATGTATTTATCGCACAATTTTTCAGGATTGAGTTGAAAAGAGATGATCTGTGAAACCACTGGGATTGTGCGGAGAAGACTGAGTGTTGTCAGATGGAAGGGGGTTGCATGGGTGGCCTTTATAAAGTTATGTGAGAGGTGTGTGCGTAAAGCAGGGGATCTACAGTAAGCCTTGAACACACAGTCAGATGTCAGTGATGAATAGGATCTGTACCTGTGGAGGCCCTTCCCATCCAGTGGAACAAGCTGTACTCTACTGCTGCTTTGCACAACTGCTGAGACGCTTGAATAATTACTGGTTGCAGAAAGGAAAGATACGTGGAATGAAAAAGTGCCTGATATCTTAAAAAAAAAAAATGCAGTGGATTTATTCAATAATAACTGTCAACTGTAAATTTGCATATGGCATATTTATACCATGATGTTGCGTCTTTCATAACCTTTGACCACAAAACATTTATAATATCTGTTGTTTCTAGATCAATCTATTCAGTAATTTCAAAAGGTAGGACCATGCTCACTTACTCGATCTACTCTCAACCCCTAAGTGTCTCAAAGGGCTCAAGTCTTGTAGAAGATGCTGTAACATGTTTTTAAAATGAAGGCAGCATGTTGAGGTCTGATTTGTTCACAGCACTTTACTTCAACAAGAAAGTTAGTTACCTCGGCTTCAAGCAAATAATAGCTCGGCACATTCAGGGACAACAAAGAATAGCAGAACTTATACAGAAGAATCCTTTTCTTTTGAATGAGCCTAACGCTAGAACTTCTAAAAGACTAGAGCAGGAGGGTGGACCACTTCGACAGGCCCAAGATCAGTAGAACATAAATCATTGTCATCATCATTTATTTGATTTACTTTATGTTTGAAAAGCTGGAATCTGTGTTCTTATGATTAATAAATAACAAGTTGTAACTCAAAGAGAGTGACTATTTGTATTATAAGCAGCCAATGGACCTGTTTTTCCTCAAGGTGTTTTAGATCAAAGCTGTCGTTTAAAATAAATGAAATGTGAAACCATAATTTACCAATAATAAATAGCAGGATATGAGAGTATTATGTTAATTCATTTGCATGTTTAACCTTTTGTCATACATCTACTGTGCACAAAGCAGCACATCCTCTTGTACATGTCCTATCACATACAGTATGGGTCACTGTTCCAGGAATCGTTTGGTTCTGCTTCTCGTCACAGAGGCAGAGTAATCCTCCCGTCTGTGTGTTTGTACTGAGCAGCAGGTGACGGAGGATGATACCCGAGACCTTACATGTGAACACAAAAGCTTCAGTTTGAACTTCTTCTTTAACCAAAGTGAAATGGAACACAGCTAACAACAATTATAATAATGTTTCATATCTACTGTGTCTTCTTCATGTGGAGATTCCCCAAGGGTCCATCCTTGGTCCGCAGATGTTTATACTTATATCTCCAATAGAATGTTTCCTCTGGAGCATATATTCTCAGCCAATATCTGAAAGATTGTTAGTGCATTTGGATGTATTTGACTAAAATACACCAGATAACAGCATATCGCGTCTGTTTTAGGCAAGGTTTGGCTTCAACGACATACACAGACACGTTGATATGTGAAAGGGGCCTGTTTCCTTGTAAAACCTGGATTTTTTTTGTATTTCTCAAACCCAATGTCACAAGCTTACCCAATCATGCACTGTATTTTTTTCATATGCATTCTTTTTTTTTTTAACTGAAAGTTGAAGTATATCCGGCCCATGTTCTCTAAAGGGAGGCTTTGCAGGTCGATCCAGAAAGACCAGAGCAAAGGTGGACTTTTGCTTGGACCCAATTGACCCAAACCGATCCAACACAAAGTCTGTTTCACACCAGAGAGTGCAAAGACTGGAGCTGCTGTGTTGTTGATTTCTGCTAAAACAACAGAAGAAATGAACTTGGGTTTGGGTGGAGTAAGAGACCACCACCGTAGGACACTTTCATGGTTCACCACAAGAGCATTTCAAAGTATTAATCAAGTGCACTTAGTTTGGAAAAAGTAAAAGGGATGTTCTTTCTCATAACTTCTTTTGGAACAGCCATATAATGTGCTTAAGAGATGCATTGTAGATCTTATAACCAAATACAGTAGGTCTTGGTTCATCAAGTAAAATTATATGATGATGTCACTATCTGCATCATTAACACCTGCCGCCCACAGACTTTGAAGCGGAATATTGGGTTGAAAGCAGTTTTACACACAGACCCAAGATCTGTGTGACATAAATTGTTGATTTTAAGGCATAATAAATTATAAGATCTCTGCTGCTAGTGTATTACCAGTAGCCCTGTTACAGTTGACTATAAAGTATTGTTTACTTGAATATACATTGTCTAGGTGTTTGTTGCTATCGAACATCATTCGACATCTGATTAATGGGTTGATGCCCATATTGGTTCCAGAAAATCTATCAGTCCAATCCTGATTCAAAAAGGTATTGTCTTGAGTTAGAATGTTTTTTCTTTGGTTAAATAACACGTCTCCAAGGCAGGTGGCAGTTCTGAAGATGGCTTGGAGTTCTGCAGCTATAACACGTTAACAAGGTCATACATCTAACTTGTCTTTCAAAAGAACAAAAACAATACATAATTAAATATCAGTCAAACCCTATTTTTTCACATACAAAAGTGAATCAGTGTGGATTATCCCTGGGCCAGAATTATGACTTATACATCATATGGAGTCACAAAAGTCTCTACAAATATATCTATGCAATACAGGTACAATTTGGAAAATGTTTATGTTGTTCGAAAGTCAATTAGCTTCTACACTTCTACTTCCAATGTGAAGCTGATATCTCAAACGGATTCAAAGTTAGATACAACAAGCCTGTGTGTTATACTGTTGATAATTGACCATAACAAACAGGCTTAGCATTATGTCACTTTGCATGTAATGGGGCCACAGCATGTATCAGTTTCACATTTTAAGTTGAAATAAAGATACAAAAACAGGTTTTAACAATATCCTAATTTTCTTGAGTTTTAGAAGCACACAACACACACTTGATAATTATTAACCGGTCGTACATGCAACATTCTCAACAAGAAGGTCCTGGGTCCGAATCTTGGTCGGAAACTGGCCTTTCTGAGTGGAGTTTGCATGTTCTCCTCGTGTCTGCGTAGGTTTTTTGTCTGGCATGTGCCTCCTGTACTGGCGACCCCGCTCCCATTTCTGTGAGGAGTGAGATACCAATGCCCACAATTGTAAAGCGCCGGTCTGTGAAAGGCGCTATATAAATAAAGATTACTTGCTTACTAAAGATGCATGTAATGTTAACGTCCTTTCATCCATCCATTTTCTTCCGCTTGATCCATTGCAGGGTCACGGGGACAGCAGTCTAAAGAGAGACGCCCAGACTTCCCTATCCACACACTTACTTTTGCCGAGATAAATGTGTCCCGTCGTTAATGTTTGCTCTCTTGCTTTTATTCAACACATTTTGTATTAAAAAAAAATACTAAAAATTCCAATGATCTAGCCATAGCTTGGTCTAAAAGTCATAGTAAATTAGGTAATATGTCATCTTTCTATAGTTGGCAAAGCCTTGTACTGTGCCACCGCTGCTACCACAGCTATCACAAACTTCTTACAGTCCCGGCATTACTGATAAGAATCCTTGAAATACTGTAATTTGGCAGCCACTTTCACTTTCCATGTTAAACCCTCTCGCATGCTTTCAGCCCTGCAAAAAAAAAAAAAGCACACTCTCCGTGGCTATCAAAGAGTTAATCCTAATCTCCAGACTTCTCCGACACACAAGCCGCCTTTGTTAAGATCAGAGGCCGGTCCTTCAGATAAACAGAAACATCTTAAGTCACGTTGCGAGACCGGTTCAGCTTTTAAAAAAATATTTAAAATGAGCTGTACTAAAACAAGTTCATGCGTACATCAAATGGAAATCATCAGAGGGCCCTAATCTGCCCGCTTTAGGTATTTCAGCGAGCCAACCAGAAGCATTAATAGCAATTGCATGTGTGTGAAAAGGGTAACAACCTGGTTTAACTCGCAAAAGCCGAGTGTGAGAAGTCCACGGGCTCCCCTCCAAGACAAATATAACAAATGTAGGTTTAATTTACGGCGGCTCTATGCGCATTACTCGTGTACAGAAATGGAAGAATGATAAGATTGTTCGGGAGCGTATTTAGTCGAAGCTGCGAGTGCCGACAGGTCCTACACTGTGTCACACGTCAGCCGTGATATACTTCAGCCGTCGGACTCCGCCTTTCGCACATTCATTCAAGTAAAAACCCATCCACGCTGCTCTGTGTGTGAACTCTGGGGTCAGTGATGGCCCGGGGAGAGTCTGCTGTTATGATTTAGTCCGATTCATTTTTGTGCAGCCCTAAATAGATAGATAGATAGATGTATAGATACTGTAGATACTGTAGATACTGTAGATAGATAGATACAGTATATAGTCTATTGATCCCCGTAAGAGAAAGTCAGGTGTCCAGTAGCAGCAGAAACACATCCATTCATACAAACAAAACAAATAAATAGATACAGTAATTCTAGAAATAGAAAACAATTCTAGAGGTAGAAAAAAATAACTGTAAAGCACAAAAAACAGCTGTTTTAGAGCTACTTAGGGCTTGCTGCCATTTCAACAGCAGTGATTTTGGGTGACTTTACAAAATGCAATTCACCAACAACACATCAGAGAATCTAAAAGTTCAAACAAAGGAAATAAAATGTAAATGTGCCCTTTATTCATCACCGTAGAGCACTTTGTCCGCTGCATTTGACCCTTCCTGCAAATGCCACTTGTTGCTTCTGTCAGGAGCAGTGGTTGCCGTAGTAACAGCGCCCGGGAACCCATCTCCAGATATTGATGCTCGGCTTGGTCATGACCAGAGCTGGAGGATTTACCTTCTATACATGTTTTTAATGGTAGGGTAAACCGGAGCACCAGGAGGAAACCAAGAGAACATGCAAACTCCACTCAGAAAGGCCCTGTTCTGATAGGTTATTGTTGACCATCTTTTAGGCGAGGTCAAGGAACGATTATTTGTATAGAACAGTTCATGCACAAGGCAACTGTAATTACTTTACTTTACAAAACAAGAAAGGAAACATTTCAATCTTACAAATAAACATTATAGAAGAAAGAAGGAGTTCATGCATGTCTGTCTCAAAGGTTAATAAGAATCTAAATGTTATTACCTCTGCCAGGGGGTAATGTATTCACTGGGGCTTGTTTGTCTGTTTGTACCTCTCCCTCAAAACTCGAAAGAGCTGAAACTTATTTATATTTATTGCATTCGATTTATGTATTATTGTTCCCCAAAGTTATGTCTGTGTCTGTTAAGCATCCTGGGTTCCCTCTGCATGAACGGTGCTCTAGAAATAAATGTAGCCTGAGCTTTGCCAAAATGGAGGATTTTTTAAAAGGAGAAAACTTGCACGTCTTCTTCAAATCATAAAAATTCACCCAAAAACTTCACAGCAAAACACCAGATATTTTGCTAAAACTGTGACATGATGCTTTTGTAATATTATTGTGGGATGTGCAGCGGCCAATCCAGTTAGAGGTTCCAGATAAAGACTATTATTACAGAAAAGACATTTGTGCAATTGTTTATTCCAGACAATTTCAGGGTCCAGTTCACAATGTTCATAACTGATTGCTTTTTACTTGTTTGACCTTTACCAAAAAATACAAAATATGTCGGAAGAATTATTAATAATACAAGTAAACATATATTTGTAGTTTCCCGACATTTTGACTGATGATCAAATGACGGAAAATTAAAATATCCATCCATCCATCCATCCATTTTCTACCCCTTAATCCATGGGTCTGGGGGTCTCATAGCACCAGCCCCTCACTGACCCTCTGCAGGTGGTGAGTCCACAGGAGGACGGCTGCTCTGTAAGTGTGAGCATAGCCTTGATCTTTCAGCGGGGGCTTCGGGCAAAGTGGGGTTAAGTGTCTTGCCCAAGAACACAACGACAGTAGACATCCGTGGGAGTCGGGGGGGGGGATGGGATACGAACCCACGACCTTCGGGCTCAAAGGCCAATGCTCTACCAACTGAGCTACTGTCGCCCCTAAAAATTAAAATAAGAAAATCCAATTCCAGTTAATAACAAAACTGACCAGCATCTATGCTTGAAGCCACCATCTCTAGTCCACATTGTAGTAACTGTCACGAATCAACCTGAAGAGAGAAAGGACCTGGGGGTGGTGCAGTGGTTAGCGCTAATGCTTCACAGCAAGAAGGGGGTGGGTTCAATTCCATCTTCAGACCTCTCCGTGCAGAGTTTGCATGTTTTCCCTGTGTCGGCGTAGGTTTCCTCTGTGTGCTCCGGTTTCCCCTACCACTAAAAACAAGTACAACATTCCTGGCATGTGCCTTCTGTTGGCAAGTGAGAGACAAATGCCCACAACAACTGAGTAAAGCACTTACTCTTGTCTGTGAAAGGCGCTGTATGAATAAAAATGACTTACTTGGAGTTGCCGAGTGTATGAATTGTGGTGTACAAATAAACTTGCCTTGTCTACTTACATACTCACTTTCCAGGAGAAAAAGTGAAACACGTTGGGGTAGAGGGCCGACAATAAACGGAACAGAACAGGAAGTGAAATAACAAGAAAAAAAGTAAGTAAGTAAGTAAGTAAGCTTTATTTATATACCGCCTTTCACAGACCAGAGTCACAAAGCGGTTTACAATTGTTATTTTTTGGGCACTTGTCCTCTCACTCCACACAGAGATGGGAGCGGGGTCGCCGAACAGGAGGCACATGCCAGACCTATATTGTACATATTTTTAGTGGTAGGGGAAACCGGAGTACCCGGAGGAAACCTACGCAGACACGGGGAGAACATGCAAACTCCACTCAGAAAGGCCCTGGTCCGGCCGGGATTCGAACCCAGGACCTTCTTGCTGAGAGGCGAGAGTGCTATCCACTCAGCCACCGTGCCGCCCACCAAAAAAGACAGTAAAGTTAAACAGATAATACGAAATAAAACAGAAAAAAATGGCAACCATGACAAAAACAGCTCAAGTTCATAATTAGAAAAATGTGTGTGGTTTGTGTGTGTACATGAGGCCTCTGACAGTAAACTTCATATTTGACTTTGCTGTTGACATGTTGTGGGTTCGGTCGTGGTTTGAATGATTGGAACGTTAAGATTTTGGGTAAAACCGAATAATCTCTGACGTGAGATGAAGGAGAAATACCAATGTGCACAATTTCGGAATAGGCCTCTTTTTAATTGACAACTTCTGATTTACAACCTCGTTCATATCTGCCCAGAATGGCAGTAAACTGGTAATAAACTTTGGTATGTTAGTGTATCGACTACAGTAGGTCAAATCTGTAGAGAAGTGAGAAGTGAGTTATTGTTGGTATTTGAGAACTTTTAGACTGTAATAACCGTGATGTTTGATTTAATGTCATAAGTTGGATACCTAAAAATTACACACAAAGCAATAGCATCTCTATAAATATGATTACCCATGATTAAAACGTGTACCGATACAATACAGGTGCCTCAAAGGTAAATGCATGGGGGGCTAAAATCTGGAGCAGTCTTCCTGAAAATGTGAGACCGGCTTCTTCTCTGACAATGTTTGAATTCAGGTTAAAAACAGCTAAAAAAAATCACTCAAGGCGGTGCATAAAAAAATGTTGATTGAAGAGTTTATAAAACGCAATCAAGGTTTCAACATTTTAGCTTGAAGGGGGAAAAAAAACAGTGATTGCTGACTTCATGTTTGAAATGAACAATCCAAAATGGAAAAACGCAAAATTATCACCTAGTTTTTTATCAATATCATGATTTTAAATGTACAAAAACTTAAGAATGAGCCATAGTTGCCATAGATTCTCACTAAAGCAGACAGAGGCAGCTCATGTTCTGCAGATAATGAAGCGACCAGTGGTTCTCAAACTCAGGGACGCCAAAAACATGCAAGAAATCAACTCCTAAAACCTCAATACTGAATATTATATACAGCAGTCATAATTTTAAGTCAAAACATGTCAAATCTATTTTACATTTGACATATTTTTTAATTTTATCTTGAAATCCAGTCCGGTAGCCTACATAGATCTACACCATACACTTTGAATACCCTTTGATTTCAACTGCATATGCTGCTTTTGAACAAGACGGGGCAGACCTCTCCTCATACATGTCTCACTTGTGAAGTCGCAGTCTTGTAAACAGTATAATTAATAGATTCCATTGTAGCACCTCGTGGGATTTCCTCGGTAAACTTGTGCCTCTCAGCTCCCAGACGCCCGCTCTCCCATGGCCTGTGTGTCTGGACTTGCTGCCTTTATCCCTCTTGTGTACCAGGAAATTGCCCCATTCTTTGGCGCAGACCGCAGTTTGTTTGTACGGTTGCCTACTTACCGCTCAGAGCCAACCACACGCCGGTACAGTGGAGAAACCCAACACAGACACGCCTGCTCGGACCTGCATGTGCCCTGCTCTGCTTCTCCAAGAGGGATTGTGTATTTTTAGGGCCGCTTCGATTGTTCTGGGAGGTCTGGTGACGAAAGTGATCTGCTTCCTGTTTACGTTTACACAATGATAATCTGACGTGCTCAGTGTCTTACGAGATGGGTGCTCGGGTTTGCATTGTAAGATTTTGGAGATGAAAGATTGTGACAGAATTACGGTGGGGTTATTTTTGCAGGAAGATTGTGAGCAAAAAACAAACAATCCCATCGGTGCAAACAGCTTAGTTTCTTGTCATCCAATAATATTTCACTAATTTCAATACAACACCCATGCACGTTCTAGTAGCAGCATGTGTTTCCATGACAACGCGTCAAGAACTTTGAGGTTTTTGAGCGGCTGGGGGCGACAGTAGTTCCGTTTGTAGAGCATTGACCTTTGAGCCTGAAGGTCCTGGTACGAGACCTTCACCTGCTCCCTCTGATGTCTGCTGTCGTTGTGTCCTTGGGCAAGACACTTAACCCCACTCTGCCTGAAGCCCTCGCTGAAAGATCAA
Source organism: Knipowitschia caucasica (assembly GCA_964034765.1). Taxonomy (NCBI): domain Eukaryota; kingdom Metazoa; phylum Chordata; class Actinopteri; order Gobiiformes; family Gobiidae; genus Knipowitschia; species Knipowitschia caucasica. The sequence goes on from OZ035835.1 coordinate 35,849,242, forward strand.
GGCCGTGACAGAGCAGCCATCCTCTCGTGGACTCACCACCAAAAACATTGATGGATGGATGGAGGTCAAATGTTTTCCAGTAGACCAGGATCCCACACATTATAGCTGATATTTTGGCCCATTCTTCCCTGCAGATATGCATGGAGCTATGATGTTGTGGGGCTGTAACTGGGAAAAACTGACTTTCAACCCCCTCCACAAACTTTCTTATGGGTGTGAGGGTCTGGAGACTCACTGGGAAACTGCAAGACCTTCAAAAGCTTCTTACAGAGCCACATTGATATAAGCAATAGTTATATAGTACTTAACAAAATCAATCTGTGAAATTTTTTTTGTATTAGTGATTCTATATAACGCGTGTAACTTAAAGTCGTATATCATCGGTCACTTCCTGCACAAAGCTGCCCTCAGTTTACATCCACAAAGCTGTCCGTCTGATTTGTTGCTCTGTTATGTATAGCCCTGGTCTGCTTCATGCTAATTCACAAGCACAATATTATTCCTGCGATAACTGGACATTTGCGAGCAGTTCTGCAGCGGCCATGTTTGTGCTGGAAGCCGCCTGCAATGCACCAGGAATGATAATAGCAACTTTATTTTATTATTGAACGGATCGGCAGAAAAATAAACTATTGTGATATTACTGTCATACTGTGTTACTGTGAGGGTTATTCCGGCACAGAGAGCTTTGACTAAAAACAAGAAAAATTTGGTGAAATAAATACGGACTGGGCGTGCGGAGGTAGTCCAAGGTTATTGAATGTTGTCTCTGCAAAGATCGCCTCTAAAAATAACAGCGGCGTTGGAGAGAAAAGGACTGCTCAGGGGGGTTTCACAAGTTTTAATTTACGTTTTTATTCAATTTTGGGGAAAGGACCCCCCAACCAACACCATACATTCACTCACTCATTACATTCATACCTATTGTACATGTTTTTAGTGGTAGGGGAAGCCAGAGCACCCAGAGGAAACCTACACAGACACGGGGAGAACATGTAAACTCCACGCAGAAAGGCCCTGTTCCGACAGGGATTCAAACCCAGGACCTTCTTGCTGAGAAGCTAGCTAACTTTAAACTGCAAAAAAATGGAAATATGTATTTAAAATTCATTTTTCAAATGCATGTGTTTTTAGCTTCTGATTCATCTTTTGATAGACTAAAAAGTAAAAAAGAGAGCACCACCCTCACTCAGCCAATCAGCTCTTAGCCCAAAGCTGTGCTCATGAAATGTTGATTGCTATTAATAAGGGAAAGAAATTAGGTCACTTAGCTTTAATTATTGACCGTATTCACATCCAAAATACAGGGAATTACAAAATTGGCTTGAAAACATTTTAAATCTGAAAATACAGTTTTTTGCAAAGACTATTGATGGCCATATGCAACTCATTACAGCCAGGATATTGCTTCTCTTTTGCATCTTCCCAAAAACAGGTGAATAATGTTTCAGGCAAAACAGTGAGAACCTGGATTTGACGAACCACAAGCATAAAAAGTTAGTGCACGTACTTCCCCAAAGATCGACCTCCTACTACGCTTTTATTACTGCAATGAATGATTGAATGAGTCAGATCCTCCATCGTTCCAAACATGGGCATGGAGTGTTTATTCAGGAACATCTTATAATTAATCACAAAGAGTCTGTTAGTCATTCACAAACCAAAAAGATAAACAAGTGTCACTTCCAATCAAACTATTTCCATTTTGCCCTGTGTTCCTGGTTTTTACATATGCTTTATGTGTTGATTAGCTGTCATTTGCATCCTCATATTTGAGATTTGCCTGGAAGAAACAGCTAGCAGCAGCATGGGCCATTATGAACGGATGATAACAAATATGGACAGGAAGCAAACAAGAGTAACTGCAGTACACAAAGCAGATATTCCAGATGTCAGGGCTATATCCACTTGTGGCTGGTTCAAACTCAGAAACATCCGATGTGACTGAGCTGCAGCTGCTTTTGGGACAAATGTAAGGTCCCTTTAGGACACAGACAAATGTGATTTCATTTAGACCTCGCTGACATGAGGCCTCAGACGGTAAAAGCACAAAGTCTAGTCTAGAGTTGGCATCACAGACTCGGACAAACAGCAGCTGAGAGGAGATTTGTGAGGATATCCAAAAAACGGCTCAACTTTTCTGCCTGTAACATTGTTGCATGAGTAACAGCAATCAACGTTATTCTCATCCAAACTTCTGTACGTCACGACCAAACCGCAGCGATTGGTTCAAGCAAAAAGGTTCCCGCTGTGAGATTTCATAACACTTTGAAGCAACTTTTGTTGAAGTTAAACTCATCATTCTATCAATGTGCAGAAGCCAGTACTTTTCCCTTGTTGTGTCTATCTGAAGGCCAAGCTACAAGCACACCGTGGAAGCTGCTGATTGGAGGTCTCCATGCCTCTGCTCTGTATAATACACTCGCATTCTATTGTTTCTGCGCTCGTGTGCTTTGTTCGTGCTGTCTCTACCATCGACAATAAAACATGTCTTCTGTCTGAATGTAAGACGCGATCCCAGACTATGTCATCTTCTTCAGGTGGTGGAAGGATGCGGGCCTTGTCTGTAACATCTAGAGAACAGAAGACTTTTTTTTTTACACAAAAAGTGTTTTTTTTTTAAGCCAAAACTGAGAAACCTCAAGAGAAACCATGCATCTGGACCAGCACATGGACAATCTGCACAGCCCCTGATTCCAGTCAGGCTGTGAGCTGCTGAGACATGGACAACACCAGCGTCCTCTTTTGCATGGACACCATTTGGAACAATTGGATTACACAATTTGGACATAATTTGGACTGAATTGGATTGCTGAATCTGGACACTGAAGCTGAAACGTGTGATTGAAAGACACGTCACAGAAGAATCATGGCTCGACACAAATATGCAGCCTGAAGAAACCAACAGGAGAAGTGGGAGAGACTGTTTTCAAAGCAATATCTGGAACCACCATCGACTGATGAAGTTTGGTATTTTACTGAAGATTGTTGACAAGTTTTATGAAAGATGTTTTCTGAGTTTTTGAAGTATTCCGAGTTCTGAGTTTTTTGAAGTACCGAGTTTATGAGTTTTTGAAGTATTGAGTTATGATGTTATGTTGCTGTTTATCGATCCTGATGGTCACACGTGAATGTATGACCAGAGGGGGGAATGTGAGATTTCATAACACTTTGAAGCAACTTTTGTTGAAGTTAAACTCATCAATCTATCAATGTGCAGAAGCCAGTACTCTTCCCTTGTTTTGTCTATCTGAAGGCCAAGCTACAAGCACACCGTGGCAGCTGCTGATTGGAGGTCTCCATGCCTCCGCTCTGTATAATACACTTGCATTCTCTTGTATCTGTGATCGTGTGCTTTGTTCGTGCTGTCTCTACCATTGACAATAAAACATGTCTTCTGTCGGAATGTAAGACGCGATCCCAGACTTTGTCATCTTCTTCACCGCCCACTGTGACGCGAACCAACCATAAAGCTGTGATTACACAACGGTTTACACAATGAATGAGACAATGGGTTTGATAAAAGCACCATCACTTCCTGGTTTGAATGGATGTTTTCTCCACTTCAGTTCAAGAATCAAGAATTTATTTGCCATTTGCAGTAACCACATTGGAAAAACTGTGCAAGACTCCCCCAGTGTGCACCAGATAGTACACACCATTGCCATGCCATTTTCAATTTGGAATTCGTTAGCATCAATTCAATTAAATTTACAGTATGTTTGTGTTGCCCTGAATCACACCAGGAGTCATCTCGGAGGACTTCACAACGTTGTCGATTCGCCAACATAGATCAGAGAACAGTGAACACGGGAAATGCAGTAATAACAAACTCATAGGAGCCATTGGTTCATAGGGAATGGGATGACCAACGTCCATAAATGTTAATAATTGTCCTTAAATGTTAATAATTGTCCTTAAATGTTAATAATTGTCCTTAAATGTTAATATTGTCCTTAAATGTCTTGGATCCTCACTGTCCTTAGACTCTCCTACATCAGAAAAACCCAGTGGGAAAAATTAATAAATCCAAGGACTAGCATCACTAATCCATGGCCTTTAACTCATTGACTGCCAGCTGTTTATGATGATTTCTCTGATTCTCAAGGCCCACAGAATATTATTTCCTAAGACTATAAGTGAAATTTGAAACCACATTCTGAAAGATTGGATTGTCTACTTTCAACAGCAAAAAACAGACAAATACGTCAATAGCAGTCATTGAGTTAACAGTGACTCTGGATGAATAAATGATGAAGAGACATATACTGTAGCACTTATTTCCCCACATTTGAACATGAAAGAATATGGTCATTCAAACAATTGCAATGAATGAACAGGCCTGAGCTTTAGAGGGTTAATCCGAAAGTGACACTGTAATCTAATTTTACAGTAGTGACATGCCACTGCTACTGTATGTTTCCTTTGGGGCGTAAATACCTCCATTCAAAACTTGCAAAAACACAAAGCTTAACACTGAGGGATAGGACTATGCAGACCAAATCTCATCAAGACTGACTTCACTTCTGGCTGTGATTTTGTCCGAACGTTTGAGGTAAAAATTGGTTAAATGATTGTGTTATTTCACCATCCATCTCACCTTTATGTGTTTCTATTGGAGAAGGCCAAGGCTCTGGAACTCTGACTAATGTGTATCTGTCTGATGTTTGAATATTTATACATTTACAGATAAAAATACAAATATCAGTCATTCACCTTTCAGGGTTAAGAGGTCACAAAACATGTGTTCAACTTCCAGGTGGACAGAAAACATTCATCTTTCATTGTGGGTAACATTTTTCAGTATTCAAATGCATGTAAGTCTAGCATGTGTCACATTTTTAGATGAGATTTCTGATATTGGAATGTAACTTAAGTTATAATTTTGGTAAATCATATGTGGCTATGTGCTGAATGCTCTGTATTGTAATTCACTTTAGCTCCAGCAAGACACCGTGAGGTCTGGGGAGCTCATATGTTAAACAGCAGTCTTTGTATACGCTAATTCGGAGTGTCTTTTGTTGTGTTGGTTTCTTCCTTTCCCATCTGCATACGAAGGTGTGTCTTGTTCTACCAAAAGGGGCTTGCAGACTGTGAATCTTCGGACTTGTCCTGAGAGAGGCTAGGGTCTGTGCCTTGCCTCTGTCAAGACATTCTCCTTGTACAATTGTGAGATTTCATAACACTTTTAAGCAACTTTTGTTAAAGTTAAACTCATCATTCTATCAATGTGCAGAAGCCAGTACTTGTCCCTTGTTTTGTCTATCTGAAGGCCAAGCTACATGGCACTGTGGCAGCTGCTGATTGGAGGTCTCCATGCCTCCGCTCTGTATAATACACTTGCATTCTGTGTTCTTGTTGTTCGTGCTGTCTCTACCATCGACAATAAAACATGTCTTCTGTCTGAATGAAAGACGCGATCCCAGACTTTGTCATCTTCTTCACAATGTAACAAGTAAAAGATTAACTTTGTCTCTTTGTTGTGTGAGATTTCATCAGGTTCAACTGTGGTTGAAACAGCATTATCAATTTCACAGACAGAGAAGTGCACAACTTTTATTATTCTGCACTTTTGTTGTATTTTATGTCCTGTGTCTCTGTGTATTCCCACTGGTGCTCCGTCTGCAAATGAAGTTCCTCACGGATACAACAAGTTTTTGGGATTTGAATTGAATCGCATTGAAAAGATAGGATCACTCTTGCTCAGCCAATCAGCTTTCAGCCCAAATAGTTGGTAACTCACAGGGTTTACACAAATACAAATATGCAAAAGATTATGTGTTTTCTATTAAGACAAAGACGGCATGTTGTCGTCTTATTTCTTCATGAACCGTTACTTTTACAAGACTCTTTCTGTTGGGATTAACAACATGTGTTACTTATAAGGAAAAAGTATGGTACCGCAGCTTTAATTACGTTTTTTCTAACTTGATTTTCTCCTCATAAGAGAGAATGTGAATTACACAGTTTGCATGCAGGGTTCAGTTGACAATGGGGGATAACGGTTATTTCCGAAACATTCTGCTCAAAATCTGGACAATTTCAATCACTCAACTTCATATGACGTTATACACAAACAGTTTAATGAAATTTCTCTTCCACTCAAAAATTCTGGTCTCGTTTCTGTTTGAGCTCCCACTTTCACCTCCTCGTTCCCCTTTGTCTCCTGCTTCAGCCCTTTTCCTGATCCCTTTGCTCGGACTCTATAATGTCACTCCAGCCTCAAAATTAGTCCTGACTGCTCTTTGATTCTTTGAAACAAGGCCCTCTTTCTCAACACTCATGCTTTGCTCCATCTGGAAGAACTTTAGCATAGGCCCGTTGATCTGCCAAAAAGTCTTCATAATGTCCAACAAAAAAATGAAAATTTTGAGTTCACGCAACCTGTATGGACTCTATACGGGTTCGCAGTCATCGGGAGGGCTGTGCCGTTGATTGATACTCATCTAAATTACAATGGTGTAACTAATTCAAAAGTAATAATTCGTTGGAAAAGTGTTACATGGACCAGATGGCTTTAAAAAATGGAAAATCCAAATTGCTCTTGTAAGTTTAAAACAAGTGGATATTGGCAAAGCGCGAACATGTATGAGTCAGTGAAATGGACTTGGGAGGAATGTTCGAATCAAGATGTTTGACATGACAGTGCGGTTGATGGGAAAAATCCCGCTCTTCCTTCTCTGTTTATTGTTGTAGTTGAGCCAGAGCGATTAATCAGGGTAAGTTTGAACGAGCACATGTGTCCAGCAGTCTGTAGTGTGGGCGGGACTCTGAGGATGTCCAACTGTGATGTAACTGCGCTGATTCAGGACCAACAAATGCAGCTTTTCGAGTCACTTGGGCCCAGTAAAATCAGTATCCCAAGTCTATATGTTTAAAACTGTATTTGAAGCTCATGCAGAAATCTGAAATCTTGTTTTGCCCATGCACCTTTCCAAGGATTTTCCCAAATTTTAGGAAAGAACCAGCCTCTCTCGTCTTATTTGACAAGCATGGGGCGACAGTAGCTCAGTTGGTAGAGCAATGGTCTTTGGACCTAATGGTCGTGGGTTCAATCCCACCACGACCCATGTCAACTGCTGATCTGATGTCTGCTGTCGTTGTGTCCCTGGGCAAGACACTTAACCCCAATGTGCCTGAAGTCCCCGCTGAAAGACCAAGGCTGCATCTGTGTCGAAGGAGCAGCCATCTTCCCGTGGACCCACCACCTGCAGGAAGATCAGCAAGGGACTGGTGCTGTGTGAATTGGGTGGCAGTTCTGATTGCCACCCCCCTGACCCAGAAATGGAAAATAAAGGGATGTAAATGAAATGAAATGAAAAAAAATGAAATGATTGACAATTGGGAGGACCAATAGTCTTGATTTGAGTAGAAAATCTTCATCCTTTTAGTATATGTGATGATGTTTTGGCAACCGTCACCTACCTTTCTCATTTTACATGTTTCAATGGAAGGAGAAACCGGAGAAAACCTACATTGAGACGAGGAGAGCATGCAACAACCCTAGACTTTCTTGTCTCAACTCAAACTATGATCACTCTTAACTCAAACTTCAGTGTACTGTTTCAGAGGTTGATAGTCTCCGGTGCCCTATGGATGTCATGACGCACCACTGTCTGCGAGACAGCGAGTGAGGGGGATCCCACCTGGTGGCAGACATCTTTTTGGTGACGTAAGCCTTATATTTGCCCTGTTTGGTCCGAGATACGAGAAGTCATTCAGAAAGAGGACCAAAGGACAGCAGGGCACCAGGCAACGGAACAAGAGTGAAAAGACCACCGTCCACGATCTCCAATAGCAGGGGAACAAATACAGATGGTATTAAAACGTGAACGGAAACTGTAATCTCATACTGCGAAACTTTCCAGGGCTAAACAACAACATTTACATGGACCCAAGCAAAAAGTAACCAACAGGAAATGTCTGTGGTGATTAAATGAGCATAGAACTCATTCAAAAAAAGTTGTAATAATAAAGTCTGATCTCTACAATGATCTGTTGGGGGTTTTTTATTTAAGAACAAAGAAAATCAAGAATGACCATTACACAGAAATGAACAAACAACACACGTACAAGAAGAAAAAACAGACGAAAAATCCTGTACTTTGCTCTGACGACTTCTCTTTGACATTTTACAAGTGTGAATTATAACTCGCAGACAAAATCACAATATGTCTTCTCTCCGCCAGCTGCTCGCTCACGGCCCCCTCCAACCCAAACACTGGACCAGGGGGTTGGGTTTCAGACAGACCTCAGCTCCTAATGGCAAAGTCAACACTGGGTCAACAGCACCACATTAACATGCAGTGATCCCCCAGACCTACAGCCTGCTCCAGCCAATCCCTGCGAGAGAGTGTGTCCGAGGACGCGGGCCACTCTACGGAACGCTGATAAAGCATTGTTTGCATTGGAGTTGAAGTTAGTTTTAAATATTCCCGCAATGTTAAATCAAAGGTTAGTAAAACATGCATTAGCGCTCGACAGATAAGGGCATGACTGATTGCCAGCGCTCTTAACGACACCTTTTTGAAGTTTTATTTAGTTTGTCTGAGAGATAAGAGCGCAGATATTCATGAACTGTTTGGTGAAATTTCTAAATGGAAAACCAAGTGGTGCAAGACACATCCTGACACAGTGTACTTTGGGCTTTAGCCTTCTCCCCCTGCTTTATCAGCCATGTATCCTGGCTTGGTTTTGTTCTAGACTTGTTGAAAATTATGATTGGTTTAGTCCTGGTTTGGTGTTATGACTTCAAATGAATCCCTCAAGAATTTGGTCAATATTGTCGAGTTGTCTTGACCTGCTTTAGACCTGGTTTGTTCTTCACATTTGGTGAGATTTGAATCAATATTACCACTTTGTTCCCTCTTCAAAAACATACCTGGGGTGTTTTTTTGTTGTTGCTTCAACCGAATTTCTGGCAAGAATGGACATAAACACATTCCCCGACCCATAAATCTGATCTCAAAGAAAAAGACGTATCTAATTTGTTCTAATGTATTGAATAAAAGTGTTATGTTTCTCCTGTCAAAGTATGTTTTTGTTGCTTCCAAAAATATGAAAAATATTATCTCCCACTTCTATAAATTCATCCGCTCTCCCGGTCCTAGTCCTGTCCAGGTCCTAATCCTGCCCAGGTCCTAGTCCTGTCTTAGTCCTGTCCAGGTCCATAGTCCTGTCCAGGTCCTAGTCATATCTTAGTCCTGTCTTAATCCTGTCCAGGTCCATAGTCCTGTCCAGGTCCTAGTCATATCGTAGTCCTGTCTTAATCCTGTCCAGGTCCTAGTCCTGTCTTAGTCCTGTCCAGCTCCCATCCTGCTTCCCTGTACCAGGCCTTCTCCAGTGTTAACATTGTGTAATAAACATTTGGGTTTCTTTGTTCTTCACTTTTGGGTTGGCCAGTTGTTAGGTGTTTTACTCAAGATAGTTTATGCATCGATTATTAATGTTAATTCATATCATCATCCTTTATTGCAGGTTTGTGGTCCAGAATAAACAGCACATAATCACAACAAATATATTTCATATTCTAAGGAAATTCCAGATGGGAGTACTGACATAAAATATGTCTTTAAAGTCAGTGAATTCATGCATACTATAGGTTCATTCAACCATTTCCCATTCATCCATCTTGATCTTGATCTTGATCTTGTATCCAGTCCTGAGTCAGTCTATCCGAGTTTTGACACACAGGCCTTGGTCTAACCTGTTCTAAAGCAAGACACAACATGATACTTTTTGCTCTGACCCTACGGCACTTTCCTCCTCCTCGGCACTTTAAGTTTACACCCACAATCCATCAGTCATCTCAGGAGCTACACTCATGAACGCTCCGGGCTGAGACCTAACTACTGAACAAACTTTGCTGCAGGGAGATTGTTGCTCTGATTCATTGTTAGTTCATGACTCCACCGGTCGCTGTTTATTTTACAAGACTGAAAAGCAGGTTTCACTCAATCTAAATATTTTAATAAGGTTAACTTTCTGAAAATCAATGCTTGTACGAATGTTGATAACACTTTTGACGGGTGATCATGAGTTGTAAGTTCAGAAAATAATGACTTTTTCTACTTTTAACACACAATTACGCTTTGTGGTTCAAATGTTTCACACTTCACATCAATGTATTTATTGACAACTCAAAATCGCTGCAGTCTTGAAGGACTTTACACAGTTTTTGATTTACCTATAGCTGAATTTTAAACAGCAACAGTCATTGGAAACTTTTGTACTTTTTTATACTTTGCATTGTTCGTAGATTAGAAAAAAAAAATGCTTTGATAATTTGAGCAAAATAACAGTGGTAGTGAGTGGCTATTTCAGGGTATTTTACTCAGATTTAGATTCCTTTTATTTGCCATTTACAGTAAAACAACACTGGAATACATCTGCAAAAGTCCCCAGTATGCACAAGACAAGTACATAAAGAACATTACATTGATTCATACACATTTACTTGGGACATTCAGTTTTGAAGTCAGGGTCCCGTACTGGCCGATACTAATATTTTACCCACTGACCACCTAGAAAGAGGAAATTGTAATTTATTTGCCAAAACAGTGAACAAAAACTTTTCATTTAACCAATATTTTATACTGCCCACTGACAATGGATGCATCCCATTTTTATTTTGAACTTCCCAAACACCTAATTGAGTTTCTTGACTAACATTAGATCTATGTTAATATAGTTTTGACTCTTTTCAAATGTGACAAATTTGACGGGAGGACCAACAAAATTAACAATTAAACTTGGAAAGAAATCCATAAACACCAGATTATTATTCTGGACCCCAGGATACTCAAGGTATATACCGACGCAATGTATTTATGGTAAATTGGTGATTTCTGATGTGATCTCCCACTACCCATGCCAGACTTGTCAACAAACTGTATTTCTACTACGCACAACTTCAGCTAATATATCTTGGTGCTGAAACGTAGCCCGAGTCCCTTTCCACTGTACGCCTCATATTTCTCTGTCATCAAAACCTCCTCCACACTTTAGTAAAACTCATGCAGGCTGTTAGTGATAGACCCCAGCCCAAGGCCCCCCTCACATGCACCTTGTGATGTGAGCTGCTGTACGATGCCAGTTCAGTCTAATAAGTGTGTAAAGCAGAGCGGAGGATCACGGCAGCGCCACTCCAACTCATATATTTCTGACAAAGAGCTCTTTATTGATTGTTGGAGCGAGTGAACATCTGCGGACCATGCAAATACTCAGTCCGGCAATAAACAAGGGAAAAATACTGACACGCAAACTTGACTCTGAGCACCAGTCAGAGCAGTTTCTTCGGTTAAATTGTGCACAGGAGGCAGATTTTGGAGAAAACAGACCAAGACAAGAGAATCAAGATTTAAGAATGTATTTGCCATTTGCTGTAAAACCACATTGGAAAAGTTTGCGCTCCATTTAGAGAGAGTTGGTTGGGACTGATTCAAATATGAACCTTCCCCCCACTCAATGATCACAAACAAATGTATTTTCTTTTTGCGTTTTTTATCACAGTGCATCGGGTAAACTCATTCAACACCACATTTAAAAGTGAAAGGAGTATATGAAGAGCTTATTTGAAAAAAACAGATTTGATAATTTGTCGAAAAGTTGTTTTTCTAGAGCTACAATTTGTTTGGCACTAAAATAAATCTAGTTTTTCATAAAATTACTCAGTAGAGGGAAAACTGCAAGCCTTTCCGATATTTTTCTAATCCCACTTCTTGGATTTTGCAAATTAGTTATTCATATACAGTCATAGGGAAACACGGCCACCTGTATGTGATGGTGGCGGACCTGTTTTTGTATCCTTAGGCAAGACACTTCACCCACATAGTCTGGTGTGCGCGCCCCAGGGCAGCTATAGCCATAAAGTAGTAGTTTATCACCACCGTCTATGGACTGATGAATATTTCCATGTGCAGCCTCTTTGAGTTAAGTTACTCTGTGGTCTGCTTTCAAAACAAATTGATTATATTACAGGTATACAGCAGGATTTTCTACTTCCGGGTCGATCCTCAAGACTATTGCTCCTCCTAATTGTCAATCCTTCTGGTGATACGTGCTCGCTAAATTAGCCTGGCCTTAGCCATCCGTTCAATCATCATTTCACTGCATGTAACGTCTGGGTCTGGTCCCTGTGTTGGCGATTACAATCGGCTGAATTTCAACCGACCATTCAGAGAGCGCGGGAGGCGGGTGTTGTAGTTAGTTGTGGGTGACATCCAGAGTTTGCGTCGAACGGGAAGGTTGTGGTTTGGCAATGTGTTAGTAAAGTAATCCAGTCTGGTTCTATCAAGAAATTGAAGCCGGAGCAAGAGGAATGTTTGGCAAATGTAATCGTTGGAAAAATCGTGGAGATGGCTAGGCTAAATGCTAACAACACACTCATGGTGCACTACATACGTCACAGTGAACTCAGATCCAATCGTTTCAATCTGTAAAAGGAGTTAACCCCTCCCACCTGTAAACGGAGCACAATGGAGCGCCTCCAGACCTTAGCACAAAATGTAATTTGTACTATGGTGTGGTACGACCAGGCTATCGCTAAAAAAGTCCGGAGAGTTTTTTCAAAAAGTGGACAGGGCGGTTCTTTTCTATAATTTGGGAAAATCCTTTTGTATGCCTTTAAGAAAATGAATAAAACATCGCATGACAAAATATCATTCACCATCTGTTAGCCATCCTCTTTCTGTGATTTATGAATGTTGGATTACAGAATTTATCCGTATCGATGTTTTGAAAATGTGTTTTTCTTCTACAAACCAATAATACCATAAATTGAGTGGTAATAATTTCATAGTGGGCCATTGCAGAGAAAATGAAACTCAGAGCAGATGGTGGACCCCCAAAACAAAACAAAACAGAACTGTATGTATAACTTCTCCTCTCTGTCTACCATCCTGCACACCAGGTGGATCATGTTCTCAAATGTTAAAGATGAATTAGTCCACTTCAAATCCATAGTTGTCGTGTGAGGTAGTTGCTTTGCCACTTTCTCATGGGTCTAATCTCCTGCCTCCCCACACTGTGCACAGACCGCTGCAGATAAAGTCCAGTGTGTGTGATCTCAGCTGAGCGCTCGGAGCCAGAGGAGCAGACAGAGGAGGTCAGACTCCAAATAACTCTGGATTGGGACTCTCCTCACAAACAAACGTGTACAGAATGTCCTTGGACCGCTGCCAGTTTGTGAATGAAGACTTCTCGCCCCACTCCTTCTCTCTCTCTCTCCAAAAAGATGAATGGATGACAGAGGGATAGAGGAAACATCAAGCAGACAGCAAATTCATCAGATTGTATTGTATAGAGTTTTTCTTAACACGCTTTTACTCATGGGACAAAGTGGTTGGATAAATTGATGGGTGAATACTACAAGGACATTTGAAACAGATAGATTGGAAATAAGGATCAAAGACGATATATTTTGAACTTGAGTCTTGTGAACGTGAAAAAAGAAGCTGTCAAAGCTGCCTTCTTTCAAAAATAAAATGTCTATCTTTTGCATATGAGAATGACCTCTGTGAATCACGATTTGGGATGGGAGCGGATTGGCCGATTTTACTTTATTGTCTGAAAAAGCTGCTTTGACAGAGGCCAAACAAATACATCCATGCATCCCTCCATTTTCTTCCCCTTAATCCATTTCTGGGGTGGGGGTGTTGCCTGTCAGAGCTACCACCCAACTCACATAGCACCAGCCCCTCACTGATATTCCTGCAAGTGAGTCCGCAGGAGGATGATCTTTCAGTGGGGGCTTCAGGAAAAGTGGGGTTAAGTGTCTTGCCCAGGGGCACAACGACACCAGACATCAGTGGGAGAAGGTGGAGTAGGTCTTGTGGGGAGGATCCAATCTTATGAATGAAGTTTATTTCGGTAACTTGAACATTCCACACATCGTCAGGACAGTAAATTACAACAGAAACCAAGACCGAAGGGTTAGGGTTAGTTAAAACATGGATCAAAGTTTTGTCTGTGAAAGTAGTCTTTGAGTATGTAATGTCAAAGGTGAAACTAATGCTGAGTCTTTGCATAGATTTGTTAAAATCAATGCATCAGCTAATACAACTCTAGCAAGTAGTTCAGACTTTACTTGAAATGGACAGTGCACAGTAACATTATATACCTTATAGATTATGGCTACTTAGATAACTCCCATCTGCAATCCCTGGTTACATGTAAAACAATAATAAATACTGAAGAGAAACAATCCGCTAGCAACTGCCCAAATGAGAATAAAGACATATTTTTACTACAATAAATAGTTTTGGGAGAAACATCACAAGTGTCTTATGCAAACCCCTTGAGAAGGTCTACGTGCAGTTTTTGAGAAGTCCTGCTTAGTCTTTAAGATAAACTTGTCGATGCACAGGGGACTGCGAACACCAACGGGTTTTCACACCAAGAAACTAAAGAAAAACGTTATAGCACCGGCTCATGATCCAGGGCCAGGTTCTGAATAATGACGGATTCAAAGAATCTCAATCAAAATATCTCAATAAAATGCATCTCGTCCCATAAATAGGTTTCTTTGCTGTTGCCGTTTTCTTCCCACATCCACACAGCTTCATCAATCACCAAAGTAAAGCCATAAAAGTTTCCGGTAGAGGCTTTAACCTGAGTCCTGGTGGCTGCAGGAGGCTCCATGGGTCAGTGTGTATTCAGGTCAGGTCCTCACAAGGATGGACGAACACACACATACGCACACGCGCACACACGCACGCACGCACGCACGCACGCACGCGCGCACACGCACACGCACACGCACACACACACACACACACACACACACACACACACACACACTGGAAAAGCAGATAAGATTTGTGCTGCTGATTTCCTAATTCATCAGACCCACTGAGCTCTGACTGCGTGCTGCTGGTCTCTGGGTCTTGTGAGGACCTCATGAAGGGTCTGATGATCGGGGAGTTGTGAAATGGATGTTGTTTATTTTATTTATTTTTTACAAGGACCATGTATAGATAAACAGTATGCCCTGTGTAAAATGCCAAGAAGCTCATTTTCAACTGTGGTCCTTTGCCAGATGCACTGAAGGCACCTCACATGACCTTCACACACTTACAAGAACAACATGGTTTATATTTCTATCCTAAATATTCATTTCTACGAGATGGGTATAAATGTGTAGGCTTAACTGTCTCACGTAAAAAATGCCTTCAGCAAAAAATAATGTAAATTACAAATCACTGGCACTACGGACTAAACAGTATCTTATAAAAGGAAACATTGTGCAATACATGATGTGTTAATCATTCATTTAATTTTCATTAAATGGACAATGAATATCAATGTGGCATTGTTATGGATTAATTCCATGAGGTAATAAACGATTCTAAGTAATGATCTGCTAAAGTCAGTGTAATAAGGGTCGGTGCAATATAGAGTGGTGCAATATGGGTCAGTGTAATAACAGGACAGTCAGGGCATGTGCAATACTCGGGTTTGTGCAATACAGATGGTGTGTTACTGTTTTCTACATTGTGCTTTGCTGTCCACTCTTGCATGCTTGCTGCCTGTTCTAACATGATGCGATAACTGTCCCTGTCTCTCTGTATATAAATAGTGTCTGTTTTTACTAACTGTGAAACACCAACGTGCCAGGGGGTCTGCAGATGGAAATTAGCCTTTAGCCTATAACCTGGCATATTTACATTTGTGAAAAGGTTCATTAATATGTATTGTTACTCCTTTCTCAAATAAATACATTAAAAAAATAAATAAAGCGAAATAAACTGGAAGTACTTTACCGCTAACTAACTTTGTGACCACATTTTTCCTCTGCACACTACAACAGCATGAATTGATGAAGCAGTTGGAGATAAAACATATTTTCACACCTGCTCAGGGAAATATCTAATCCTGATCCACTCACATTTGCACTTTTACACAAACTTTCTCAAACACTTTTCTTTCCCTGCTCTTGGAATGATGTGGACAACAGCACTGGCCTTTGAAAAGTCAACAACCCCGGCGCTTTTACAACTGTAGGTACGAGGAGATGTGCATGAATGAAGGCGACACAGGAGCACACATGGAAACACAAACATGCTTCAGTGTCGGGGCCTGGGCCTCTGTCGCAGGAGCCTGGGGTTAAGTTGGACATGTCCCCCTCTCTCTCTGCCTCGTTCTTTCACTCACAGCTCCAAAGCATGGGTTGTTTATTTGTGCAGGCCTCTTGGTAATCAGTCTGATGTTTTGTCTGTGATTGGCTGCTGTAATGAGGTCCAGCAGGTCAGCAGGGCAGACCTTTATCCTATTGTCTGCCCCACTGCCCCTACTGACTGCAGAGACCTGTGAGAGGGAAGGACTGGAGGCTGGATGTGATGGATTTGTGAGATAAGATATTCCTTCATACTGTATGTCCCACAGTGGAGACATTTAAAAGAAGGAGAAAGAAGGAAATAAGAGCCCTCAGATTGTACACATCAAAAACAGTCTATTATTTAAGAAAGATAGATAGAAAATATTATATAAAGATAATAAGATGGTAAAATAATAAGATAAGATGGTAAATTGGGGGCGACACAGTGGCTCAGTTTGTAGAGCATTGGCCCCCAACACAGAAATTGACTAATAAAGGGAAAGAAAATGGACAAATAATGAATGAAAGAAAAATCCACTCTGGAGTTAAAATTGCACGTGGTTCAGAAGTATTTACTGTACAGATGTTTTGAAGATTGTTGTTTGGAGATAGAACATTAAATGAATAAGAGTTTCTTGTTGGGGGGTGACAGTGGCTCAGTTGTATAGCATTGATCTTTGGACTTAATGGTTGTGGGTTCAATCCCCCTCGACCAATGTCACATCCTTTGAAGAGTGGTTGGATGGGTTTAACAACAGCTAAATCCTGGAACAAGTTTGTGAAATTGTGAGACTGGGTTGAAATTGAAAGGCAAACAGCATTTCTGATTTGATCCCATTTGAATGTGTTTTTCTTGCAGTGTGAAGCATGTTGTGTACGTATTTGAGTTTCAATGATGTAGTTTGTCTGGGTAGTGACACTGAGCAGTAACCTGGACCTAATCAGTACATGTTATGTTAGTTAAAACACGAGCCGCTAACAACAAGACACTGTTCCATGTGGTGACGTCTGCAAAACTGAAATATATTGCACAGGGATTGCACAAACTGAACACTGTAATGATAAAACAAAAAATAGGTTCCTTAGGAGAGAAGTAAGTCAGTTTGAGTTTAAAAACATTTTGACTCTTGTAAAAACAGAAGTTCTTAATGGAAAAGACATGAAGTGACTTTTAGACTAAGACAAGCAACTTATCACTTGGAATGAGTAAATACTAACGACTAAATCTGCTTGCTCCATTAAAAAGTATCATTTAAAACAGTCCATTTGGCCAATGCTCTACCAACTGAGCCACTGTCGCCCCATACAGTGGGGCAAAAAAGTATTTAGTCAGCCACCGATTGTGAAAGTTCTCTCACTTAGAATAATGACAGAGCTCTGTAATTTTCATCATAGGTACACTTCAACTGTGAGAGACATAATGTGAAAAAACATCCAGGAATTCACATTGTAGGATTTTTAAAGAATTTATTTGTAAATTATGGTGGAAAATAAGTATTTGGTCACTTCAAACAAGAAAGATCTTCTCTGGCCAAAATACTAGAGAGATCTGTAGTAATCGTTTGACCTCTGTTATTGCCAACAAAGGTTATATTACCAAGTATTGAGTTGAATTTTTGTTATTGACCAAATACTTATTTTCCACCATAATTTACAAATAAATTCTTTAAAAATCCTACAATGTGAATTCCTGGATTTTTTTTTCACATTCTGTCTCTCACAGTTGACAAGTTTTTTGTAACACGCTGTCTTCGTCTTAAAAACTTGTTATCTGCTGCATACTTGTAAGTGAAAGCCCTGTGAGTCACTATTTGAGTATTAGACGGACAGTGGTCTGGAAAAAAAGCTAATTTGCAAAACCTGATCCAAAGTTGTGATACAAAAATATGCATACATGTGGAAACTACGGACAGATCCAAACTGTTTTGAGAGCAAAGAACAAGATACACAAATTGTATGACATAGTTCCACTTGTTTTGTGGTATGATTAAGATTAAGAGATTAAGAGATCCTTTATTTGTCCTGCAGTGGGAAAATTTCAGTGTTGCATCACCGGTTACATAACAGTAGGAATGATCACACAAGATAAATGAACACAGCTCTATACTAAACTCTCTACACAAAAAAATACCATCAAGTACAACCTCTAGCTTTATCATAATAAGTCTATAATCTGTAATAAGAATTGAAAACATGGAAATATAGGGACCCCAGCTTTAACTGATGTTTATGGTCTCAGACAGTGCATTCCTCTTGCTCTTATCACACACATATCTTCCCATCCTTAATAATTCCTGCAGAAGTGAAGCCTGTGGAGCCGCTTCAAAGCCCCGTCTGATTGATGACCCAGTTAACGTGGGTGTGTGAAGCCGAGGAGAGCGCGGCAGGTCAAGCGCCGCGTGACGTGCTCCCATCGTTCCCCTCTCGGCCCGGGACCTCCGAGACTCAGAGCTGCTAAAAAAAATAAAAATAAATACACGCTGTACTGTTTTGATGCTCCCAAAGACTGATGGCTTCTGGAAAGGGCCACTTCTCTGCACGCATGGATCCAAAGAGCACAAAGTATGTTCCAGGTCACCAAATCTGAACGTGAGGTGGAGTTTTTCCCCCGGTCCAAACGTGCTCAGACAGAAGCCGGTGCCATCGGTCAAGACTCTGCACTGTCTGGTCATCATCGCTGCATTGTCGAAGTCTGTCCTCAGTGGAAAAGGCCCATACATCAATTCAATGTATTTTTGCTGTCAATTTTTTCAACAAAAGATCAGAGAATCAAGCCGGTCAATCACAGGAAATGCAACAATAACAAAGACATATGAGCCATTAGTCCATAGGGGGCTGATATATACAAATATGCAGTATGTTTTCAATTTAAATTAATTCAATTTTTTTCTGTATAGCCCTAAATCCCCACAGGTGTTATTTTGGAGGAGGTGCCATTTCTATTGTATACAGAAATTATGTAAATGTTTTCTGAATGCAGTTATTCTAGGGTGTGGAGTGGGATGTGTGTTAAATGTGTAGATGTTCATTGTTTGTATTGTATTGTATGATATGTATTGTGTTGGTTTTATGTCCATGGGACCCTCTTGAAACTGAGATGCGGAATCTCAAGGGGCTTTCACTAATTAAAATCAAATCAAATCAAATTAATGATGAAAACACATAGAGGGATTGGTCCAAAGGGGCAGATGACTAATGTCCTTAAATGTTGATTAAGTCCGTGAATCCAGTCGAATGTTGGGTTTCCCGGATCATCATCACTGTCCTTGGCCCTCCTGCATCGACAATGAAGACTGAAAACCCAATGGGTGGTAAATGTCCTGGATAATCACTGTCCTTAGACCCTTCTGCGTCTGCAAGGAACGACTTTGATTTGAACTTTAAACATGGGAAGTAAAATAAATGCTTGACTGACAAACCAGATGTCTTTAGTTCAAATTATTTACCGCAAAATCTGCCTGGTTAGTTTGATAAATGAACAAACAATAGACAACAAACCACTTGACAAAGCAATGTTCTCAACGGGCTAACAATAGTTTTAAATGGTTCCAGAAAAGTCATAAAGTTTGGTTTAATCTGGAAGCGTCTGCGCAGGAAGACGTCACTTTTGTAGATGCTCAGAGTGTTCTCCTCATGGATCAGGCGGTTTAGGAAACAAGGACATGTGTGACTTCATGGCCTGTCTAGGGGCCTGTCTAGGGACCTGTCTAGGGGCCTGTCTAGGGACCTGTCTAGGGACCTACCGGGACGTAACAAAGTCGTTGCTAACCTTGATAAATCAGCGTAGACATTGGGATCTTAAAAACTGTTCACTGCATCATCCAGCCAACTTCAGCTCTGACAATCTAGACACGCTGTACCTTATAGTGAGGCCCAGAACCTCCTAAATCCAGTTTTAACGTTGTCTAACTCCATCAGCATCTTTTTGATCGGTGGCACAAAATTCTCTACTAAATATAACTTGTGAGAAAGTATTTGTCCTTCAGCCAACTTCATTTTTGTCAAATGTGAATCAATATGGACAGGATGGAAAACTTTCATTTTTAAGCTGGTTTTGTTTAATCTGGTGACAGAAAGTGGCCCTATCTCACCCTAAAGTTTGGACATCCAGGTTTTAGTAATTGACATTTTTCTCTGTGCAGACAAATTAAGTTCTTATATAGGGATCACTTACTGTATTTTTTACAAGATTATAAAGATTATACAGATTTGTTTATGTCTGAGAAACCGGATGTGTCTCTTCAGCCAATAATGATGGTCCAACTACGTAAGTTCCATGAGCAAATCTTCTTGATCTGTTTGAATTTGTGATATCCAACCCAACTCTGTTAAATGTAAGAACGGGTGGACCCAAAAGTTGACAAGATTTATTAACAAAAATCAAAATGAGGAAGAGTCTGGTTTAAAGGACACAGGACGGGACCAGGGCAAGACCAGGGCAGGACAAGGACGGGACCAAGACGGGACCAGGACAGAGGACGACGGCGAGGAGGTAAGACTGACCAATGACGGGACCAGGACAGGACTGAGAATGAAGGTACAGGCTCCACAGCTGGGTACACTGGTGTGACGGAACGATCTGGCACTGGAGACAAGGTCAGGTTGGTTTTTATGCTGCATCTTGTGATTGTTGGAATGTTGATCAGGTGGAGCTCTGCAGGTGAGTGTGATGAGGAACCCAACAGGAGGGGGGAGGGGGGAGCAGGAGGGAGGAATCACAACAAACTCCAAAGCATGTTCTTATGTCTGTGAGGTTATTTGTGCACATATCCACACATGTGCATCAGTCAATCAATAAATAAAATCTTTATTTGTAGAGTGCATTAAAACAGTTGAAGCTTGCCAAAGTGCTGCACAGAAATTGAGAAAAAAGTAAACAAAACAAAAAAACACATACAAATACAGTAATATATATATGCATACAAACCGTGTATTATCTTGGTTCTAAAAATGTATCAAAAAATAAAGCATAAAAATTAAAATCTACTGAGAGTATCAATCAATCAACTTTTGTTTATCCAGCACAGTTCATACAGAATGCAACCCAAAGTGAATCCCATTGGTAACATGTAAAACCAAATTTAAAACACACTGTAAAAACACATACAAAAGATGATTTAATGCGTACTGTCCATAGAGCTGACCTGTGTCATGGCCTGGCTTCATTCTGCTGGCGTTGGGACATGGCAAAGCAAAACAGATGCCGGAAAAGTGTCAGTCTATGTGTGTTTTATCTAATGTAACTTTTGAAGAACTCTGAAGAAAACCTCAGATATCTCTCTCCTACATTTTTGCTTGACACACATGCGTCCGTTTCCCCAGACTCTTATACTCGAACTTTTCTGATCTGCCTGTGTCTGTCTAGTTTCTGTTTGACAACTCCACTGTAATGTTTATTCCAGGTTTGATTTGACTTCACCGTTTCAAGATGCTCCCGATGCAAACGATGCAGCGTAGAGCAAGGCAGTGTGAGTGGATCAGGGCATTAGAAACAGGTGTCATTTCACTTACAGCCACAGCATTGAGAGAAAGTCAGAGATTTTTTTTTTTTTTTACAGACTGAACTGGAATTGTCTATTCTCATATTTGATGGTGTTCAATGCACTGGACAGTAAAACAGGCCATCCATCTGACTTCAATTGTCTTCTGAGAAAGTCTTTCCACCAAGTCAAGTGTAGCCAATAAGACAGTTATTACAATATACAGTATGTAAATGTCTGGGATCTTTGCTGGTTGAAGTATCAAACCCACTGTTTTCTCATTGATAGATTATAAAGAACACATAGGCGTTGGCCCAAAGCGGGGACTTGACCAATGTCCATTAATGTCCATAAATGTTGTTGAATGTTGAGCGTCCTGTCCAACAGACCCTCCTGCATCGGCAAGGAAAAACTCTAAACTCAAGCTTTTGTCATTTTATGATATCAGGGGCTATGGCTATTTCAAAGTGTGCATGAGCGGTGGTCACTAACATTTCTGAATACAAAGGTTTTTCTAAAGCTCCATCCAGAAAATGCTCTGTGCCAAACAGTTTGTGAGAGCTACAAATATTTGGACGGATTTAGATCAGGTATACAGCCCTCCTTTGTGTTGTGTTGGAGAGAAAACGAAGCCCAGCGGGTGGTACGCTCCATCCAAAACATATTTTTCTTTTCTTTTGGTGGGGTGATATCAGACACACATGGCTTAAAGGGCACATATAATGCAACATCAGTTATCCAAGATCCATCTACTTTAATATGCACAACTTCTGTCTAAAACTATGACATCACACTAAGAGCAGTTTCCACCTTTTAAAACTTAAAACTAAAGTATTTCTCAAGTGAAATGACAATCTTTGCAATCGCAGGGCTGTGTCTGAAGCCGGTAATTTCCGAATTTGGTAAAAAACAAAACCAGTTCCACTCCTCCTTCTGATGGTAGCATCTGTTGGGTGGTCGTTGGGTGGTCGGGATGATGGGTTGTCGTGGGTTACTTTAAAAAAAATACAGGCGAGCTCGGATTGCAGTGATTATTTGTGCTTTTATTTTCCCCAAAGTGCGTAAAAATTGGTACAGGCAGTGCAGAGCATATGTACAGTGAATTTAGCAGAAAAAAACAACAGGTCCACTCGGACACATAGGTCACCTTTAATGGCTCCAGGTAGTTACCTCCTCTGTAACCAGCGGCAGACTGACGGGTGCCAGACACGGCTCTCCTTTATAGTCCCCTTTGCTCCTCCCATTGAGCAAAATAAATTATTACAAATAGGACGTATAAACAGGGAATACATATATGGACCCATTCCCTATTGGTCCAACACAAAAACCTATACTCTACAATGAAACATTAGGCCATTATAAGTATATTTAATCTTGGGGACAATTCCCCACGCTCCCAGGGCACATTTAACCCGCCAGGAAGTATGGTCCTGGTTTGATCCTCGCGCACAGATGCAGAGGAGCACGACAGACCGGTACGTGTATGAATGTATGCTTAAATGTATTTCTAGCCCGCACAGTGTGCACCCCTGGGCGAACTAGTAACTGAGGGAAGAGAGGGACAAGAGTATGGATGATGCGTGTGGCTGTTAAGCATTAATGGAACGGAGGGAAAAAGGGGTGCGCGCGTTTGGAATGGCGTGTGTGTGTGCGTGCAGGTGCGCGTGTGGCGCATGCGGCACTAAAGTCAGCCTTTACTTTAAAACTACGTAACTACAGACGGACCCGCTCCGTCACATCATCCCTCCCCTCCGGAAGGTCGACACTGTGGGGCAACCTGGACAAGTAGTCCGCAACAATGTTCAGCTTACCGGCACGGTGTCGAATGGAGAACCGGAAGGGCTGTAGACCAAGGTACCACCTGGTCAAACGGCTGTTGTGATCCTTCATGGTTTGGATGTATGTTAAGGCACGGTGGTCGGTTTCTAGATCGAACTCTCGCCCCAGCAAATAGTAGCGTAAACTCTCCAACGCCCATTTGATGGCCAGACCCTCTTTTTCGATTGCAGAGTAGCGTGTCTCTCGTGGCTGGAGTTTCCGACTCAAGTAGAGTATTGGCCTCTCTTCTCCCGGCTCCCCTTGAGCCAGAACTGCTCCAAGGCCCACAGCGGAGGCATCCACTTGGACGAGAAAGCGCATGTTAAAGTCTGGACTTTTCAGCACAGGAGACGAACACAGGTGAGCTTTAAGGGTGGCAAAAGCCTTCTCACAGTCCTCGTCCAGACTACTGGATTTCGCTGGTTCTTGGCCGTGAGTGCGGTGAGGGGAGCAGCGATGGTTGCGAATTGTGGCACAAACCTCCTGTACCATCCTGCCAACCCAAGGAAGGACCGGACTTCCTTCTTGGTGCGTGGCCTAGGAGACTGCAGGACCGCTTTGACCTTGTCCACTTGGGGCCGTACTTCTCCTCGACCCATCTGGTAGCCAAGATACCGAGTCTCCTGCCGAGCCCACTCACATTTAGCTGGATTTAGTGTCAGCCCAGCTTGCTCAATCTTCTTCAGGACGAGGGAAAGGTGCTGAACATGGTCACTCCAGGTCTCACTGAAGATAACCACATCATCGAGGTAGGCCGCGCTGCAATGCCCACACCCTTGAAGAACCCGGTCCATCAGACGTTGGAACGTGGCTGGGGCTCCATGCAGTCCAAACGGCATCACCGTAAACTGAAACAGTCCAGCAGGGGTTTGGAATGCGGTGCAGGGCCGTGATGACTTCTCGAGGGGCACCTGCCAATATCCTTTGCATAGATCCAAAGTGGTGATGTACTTAGCTGCCCCAATCTTCTCCAGCAAGTCATCAATTCTTGGCATTGGATATGCGTCAAATTCTGAAACAGAGTTCAGTTTCCGAAAATCAATACATATCCGGAGCGATCCATCCTTTTTAAAAACAATGACCACAGGGCTACTCCACTCTGAGTTGGAGGGTTCGATCACTCCAAGTTTCAGCATCTCCTGGATCTCATCCTGGAGCTTTCCGATGAGCTGCTGAGGCACACGGTAGGGCCGCTGTCGGATGGGTCTCCCGTCTTTCAGCCGAACGAGGTGCTCCACAATGGTGGTCTTGCCGGGAGTGGCACTGAAGAGGGACGAGACTTCCTTGAAGGTCTGGAACAGCTGGGCAGCTTGCTCAGGAGAGAGATGAGCCAGGATCGGGGTTGCAGCTTTTGTTAATCCCTCTAGTCCGACATCCGGAACATCATCTTCCTCGTCCGCTTCCTCCAGCTGTCTGACAAACAGAACCTTTGCCGTTGCTTTCTCAGGCCGTTCCCTCCACTCCTTTAGGAGGTTAACGTGGTAGGTCTGTTTGGGCCTTTTCTTTTCGGGGTGTAGGACTTCGTATGTGACTGGACCCATCTTGCGCAGCACAGCATACGGCCCCTGCCATTTTGTGAGCAGCTTATTGGTGGATGAGGGTAGAAGGAGTAATACCTTTTGACCTGGCTGGAACTCCCGACGGCGCGCTTGGCGGTCATACCAGGCTTTCTGGGACTTTTGAGCGTCTCGCAGGTTTTCCTCCGCTTCCTCCAAATACTTTGACAGTCTCTCTCGCATCTCTAAGACGAACTGCACGATGCTGCGGTCATTTTGTTTGGCTGAGGGACCCTCCCATTGTTTGCGGAGAAGGTCCAATGGCCCCTGAACATCCCAGCCATACAGCAGTTCGAATGGGGAAAATCCAGTTGACGCTTGTGGGACTTCCCGATAAGCAAACAAAACAAACGGAAGCCACCGATCCCAGTCTCTACCGGTGTCATCCACAAACTTTTGTAGCATGCGTTTGAGTGTCTGATTAAACCTCTCCACTAGTCCATCTGTTTGTGGGTGGTATGGGGTGGTACGAATAGGTTTGATCCCCAATTGCTGCTGGAAAAGGTGCATCAACCGGGACGTGAAGTTGGTGCCTTGATCCGTAAGAATCTCATCCGGTAATCCAACTCTTGAGAATAGCTGGACGAGAGCTCGAAGAACAGCCGGGGCAGTGATGGTTCTGAGCGGGAAGGCCTCAGGAAACCTGGTCGCATAGTCCGATATGACTAGGATGTACTGGTGGCCGCTGCTGCTCTTCACCAGTGGCCCCACAATGTCCATTGCGATCCTCCGGAAAGGAGTAGACACTACCGGTAGAGGCTGTAAACAAGCACGGTCAGATTTGCGCACAGAACATGTTTTCTGACAACTAGGACAGGTCGCGCAGTACGTTTGGATGTCTGCATACATTGAAGGCCAGAAAAAACGTGAGCTAATGCGCAAAAATGTCTTGTGGCGCCCCAAATGACCCGCCCATGGAACAGTGTGTGCTACGCGCATGACAAGAGTTCTGCAGCTAAGGGGAACAACCAGACGTTTACATTCATTACCCTCACTGTATAGCAACCCATTGTCAATGACAAACCTCTCCCGTCCCAGACAACTCTTTGTATCCTTGCCCACCTTAGCAAACAAACATTTCAATGTTTCATCTTTACGCTGTAACTCACCAACATTGTCAGGCACATTCCAACACAAAGGTAAAACATCTTCAGGACTAGCAGACCACATTTGTTTCTCAAACCGCCTCTGACGGCGGGACTTCTTGGGCCCCTTGGTGCCCCCCTCACACAGACTACTGTCCAAGTCCGGCAGAGGCTGGACACCCGTTTTTGCCTGAGCTCGGGTTAAAACAGGACATGCCATAGACATAGAACAGTTACTATTCCCCCCAGAGTCACTTTCCTCAGACACTTTTTCGTTCAACAGGTCCATGAGAACTGGTAAATCCCAACCGAGAATAGCATCCACTGGTAAGTTTTCAACCACACCCACACTCACAAGATAGGGCTGGTCTAAGGCAGTCACAGTCACATCCACAGTAGGATAGGGATGGCTATCCCCATGCACGCACTGAATATCCACAGTCTGGCTGTAATCCGTGCCGCTAACTGGAACTGAGCTACGTTTGATCAACGACATAAAGCTGCCAGTATCAAGCAATGCTGTAATCGCTTTGCCATTGATCAGTACAGTTTTATAACGTTGCACAGTACCTTCAGCTTCCATAGAGCTCACGGACTCTGGTCTTGGTGGATAACATGCCCCACTAAATTTTGCTTTGCGCACAGGGCACACGGATGCTTTGTGTCCTGGCTGCTGACAGTAAAAACAAACAAGATCCTTACCAGGTCCTCGTTGGTTTGGGGTAGAGCTGGTGGTACCTTGCCGATCTGGGTAGCTGTCCTGCCGGGGTGGTCTGGAGAGAAGCGGCTGAGCTGGCCCACGCTGAGCTGTAGTGCCGGTCCGGGCAGGTCCTCCTTTGCGCGCGTTGAGGTACTGCACGGCCAACTTTGCAGCGGTGAGTCCATCGCCGGGCTCGCGCTCCTTCACCCAGGTCCGCACCTCGAAGGGGAAAACTCGCAGCAGCTGCTCCATGATGATTGCCTCGCCGACCTCCTCCTTGGTCCGCTCCTCGGGCCGTATCCAGCGACGATAGAGACCTCTGAGACGATGATAGGTCTCCGTGGGGCTCTCTCCAGATGGTAGAGTAGAGGAGCGAAACTGCTGGCGGTAGGTCTCGGGTGAAATATCAAATTTTGCCAACAGGGCCTCCTTTAAGTCCCGGTAGCAGTGGGCTCTCTCCTCGTCCATGGCAGAGTACGCCTCCAGCGCCTTGCCGCTTAACAGAGGAACGAGTCGACACGCCCATTCATCTTCTGGCCATTTCCAGGTTTTTGCTATCCGTTCAAAACGCAACAGATAGTTCTCCATGTCCTCACCACTCTGGTATTGTGGTATCTTTGGCTCATTATAATGCCTCCAGTCACGTCTGGGTCGGTTTTCAGGGTTTAGAGCTTGGTGCCTTTGCTCCTCACCCTCATCACTCTCATCACCTCCCTGATGAATCCCTGCGTACTGCATTCGCTGGCCAGCAGGGGTCGGTAATCCAATCATTGGGCTCCTGTCGGACAGTGACAATGATGCCTGAGACTGGGCACGTGAAACGGGAAAGTGTGGAACCGGCCGATCTCTGGACAAAGGCGGTGGAGAAGACGGAGGGTTAGACTGAGCATTCCCCAGCCTCCGGAGTTCTACCAGCAACCCTTCTTCCCGGCGTTGCTGTCCAGCCAGAAACTCCCTCATTAACATCACCATATCCTGTCCAGGCTCCGAGAATGGCCCGGGTTTGACTTCCGGTTTTCTCTTCCTCATCCTCGGTTTCCCATGCTGCTCCAGCGCCCCCTGGCTGTTGCACATGGCTCTGAGACCGCAAACCTGTGCGCTTGGGTAAACGAACACTTTTCTTCCGGCTTGCCATCCCACTTCTGACACCATCTGTCGTGGGTTACTTTAAAAAAAATACAGGCGAGCTCGGATTGCAGTGATTATTTGTGCTTTTATTTTCCCCAAAGTGCGTAAAAATTGGTACAGGCAGTGCAGAGCATATGTACAGTGAATTTAGCAGAAAAAAACAACAGGTCCACTCGGACACATAGGTCACCTTTAATGGCTCCAGGTAGTTACCTCCTCTGTAACCAGCGGCAGACTGACGGGTGCCAGACACGGCTCTCCTTTATAGTCCCCTTTGCTCCTCCCATTGAGCAAAATAAATTATTACAAATAGGACGTATAAACAGGGAATACATATATGGACCCATTCCCTATTGGTCCAACACAAAAACCTATACTCTACAATGAAACATTAGGCCATTATAAGTATATTTAATCTTGGGGACAATTCCCCACGCTCCCAGGGCACATTTAACCCGCCAGGAAGTATGGTCCTGGTTTGATCCTCGCGCACAGATGCAGAGGAGCACGACAGACCGGTACGTGTATGAATGTATGCTTAAATGTATTTCTAGCCCGCACAGTGTGCACCCCTGGGCGAACTAGTAACTGAGGGAAGAGAGGGACAAGAGTATGGATGATGCGTGTGGCTGTTAAGCATTAATGGAACGGAGGGAAAAAGGGGTGCGCGCGTTTGGAATGGCGTGTGTGTGTGCGTGCAGGTGCGCGTGTGGCGCATGCGGCACTAAAGTCAGCCTTTACTTTAAAACTACGTAACTACAGACGGACCCGCTCCGTCACATGGGTCATGAGCAGAACATGTAAAGTACTTTGTGTTGCATTTGTTTGTATGAAAAGTGCTTTATAAATACAACGTAAATACAGATTGATTGATCACAGGCATAAAGGTATTTTTCACCTGTTTGACGATATACTTTTTCACCTTTACTTTAGTTATTTATTGACAATGACAGTCTGGATATATTGTATTTACATATATAGATAGATGGAGATATCTTGATATTGAAGCATACAGTATACAGCTAGCTAAGACACATAGCAACTACTTATACTGTATATTTTGTGTGTCCTGCGTGTACTTACTTACTTATATGTGTGCAGCAATATTGACATTTCCCCTCAATGGATGACAAAAGTAAATTGTCTCCTTCATCATTTATCGGCCAAATTTGATGCATATTATTTCTTCTTTACCATCACCACGTCAAACAGCAGAGCAAAACGAAAACTTCTCCAAAAATGAGTTGACATAAAGACAATAGACACATACAGACAATTGAATCCATTTTCCTTTTTTTTTCACAGTGAGCATCTTTTCAAGCACACATGGGCCTGGTTAAGTCCGCCATGATCCTTCCATCTCTCAGCGCACACATCCGTACTGTATGAGGCCGCTCCTTGTTGATCTCCTCGTTTTCGCTGAGTGTGCGTCGAACGCCTGGGAACGCTCCTCCAGCCAAGGACAAGAGGACTTATAGTGTCATTATCACCTCCACATCTGCTGGATTCACTCAAGACCAGCTCCTCTTCGCCGCCGCAAACTCCAGAGATAGCTCGACTGAGACGCTTGTGTACATGGGAGAGAAAGGCACATGAGATATTACCGCATTACTCTACACACAAGCTAAACTTTCAACAAGGCATGTGTTATTGTCTGTTGATGTGTCTACTTAGCAACATTTAAGCAACAATCTACATCCACTTCCATCACAACACGGGCGAGAAGAAACTTAACAGAAGAAAAGCAAGCAATGTGAGTTAAAGCTGAGGTACCTAAAAAAACAGAAATACTGCATTGTCTTTGTCCCAACAGAAATAGTCTTGTGAAAGTGACAGACCACGCTCACAAACAAATCAACAAAATCAGTGTGAGTTATTATTTTAGAAATCATGGCATCTTTTTGCATTTAGCAAGAGTCGCTCAACGAATGACTTACTTTATGTGATTTTAGCCGAACATTATAATCAGTCACATGTTCTGGTGTAAACTGTGTTTCTTTTTTGATATTCCAGATGCAGTAACAAGAGTCTGGGGTTGTCATGCAGTTGTTTCCACGTGGTTCTCACACACGTTTTTCCACAAATTCACAAAGACAGGGATTCATCTTTCTGTGATTGAGCCATCCCATGATATTGATGCCCCAGTCGATATAAGTTATAACCTCTGTCTCTCTCCTTCTTCCTGTCTCAATAATGTTTACGTTTATCTACAATACATTCCAGGACACAATGGGCCTTTTTCATAACCAGAGGAGATACATATCAAGCACAGGAAATTCACATACTGTATAAAATGTCAAAAAAGTCTTGACAAATGTGCAGACTAGGGAACACGCATGCGATTCTCCAGTGGCCACAGGGGGGCAGTCTAACACAGGCCATGTGCAGCAGAAGCGTCTGAAGGAGGGAAAGAGCCCAGTCATACACACACACACACATACACACACACACACACACACACACACAGCTATAAAAGCCACACACACAAACACCAGATTTAGCTCGCTAGAAGCTCATAACTTTTTAAATCCGCCTCGAAAACAAAACCACAGGCCAAATCCAGCCCCACGCCGCTGCTTGTTTACACACGTTTCTTCATCGCATCTACACACGGCCATCAGGCTGAAATAGTCCAGGTTTTGGAAACTCATTAGAAAGTCAGGGGCTAATGGGAACTAAATGGAAGTAAGTGCACCGTGCATGATTGGATACTGGCCAAAGATATATGAAGGTAAACATAAGCAGAGAGTCTGGAAATAATGTGTGATTTCGTCAACTGTGGGACTAAAACAGGTTTCATTCATTCATTTGGACAATTAGAATGTTGAGCATGTTATAGATTGTTTATGCTGTTTGTGGCAACTTTAAATCTTGTCTAGAAATGATTATAAAGTTTAGTTATACCATGATGCCTTATAGATCTCCAGAGAAACTCCAGACTATTTCAAGTATAAGCAATATTTTAACAGGGACTAGGCAAGATAAGATGAGATAAACTTGATCGATCTCACAACGGAGAAATTTACAACAAAATATACCTTTATCTCTTAAATTGAATGGCAAATGATGAAAACTGCCAATACTATGGCTTGGGATGAAAGCTTGATTGCTAAATAGGGATGTGTGAAAGACTTTTTGGGAGCTATGTATAGGGTTTCTGTTCAAAAATCAAATACCTCAACTTCAACTTATACTAATGAACTTATTACAAAACTTGATCTTGAAGAACATATGAACCGAACCAGATCCGAGCCAAACTTAAGAACAAGAATGAAGTCAACGAATACGAAAGTGTATGACGATTGTACCTATGCATTCCTGCGTTATTATCTGCAGTTTAGCAAAGCATCAACAGGCATAGACCCACCCCAGTTTGCAAACCCTTCATATTATCTGCTGTATAACTCAGTACCAACAGTTATGGACACACCACAGCTTGAGAACCCTTCACATCCTCTCTGCGTGCGTCCATAAACACTGTGATAGCACCAGCCACATCCCTGGAGTTGGATTCCTTTGAGCGTACACATAATAGCACCGGTGGTCTTCCCTCCCGTTGGCTGGTGGGAGGCGGAGTGGCAGAGCGTCTGTTTAGCAGGGAAGCCAACGCTCTCTGATGTGGTATTTGGAGGAATGAGAGGTTTAGCCGCAGAAAGAGAGAGAGAGAGAAAGAGGAGAGAGAGCTGTAATATGAGCCAGACTGCACCAGCGGGCACCTCCACTAAATCCACCCTGTGCTAGTAAAGACTGGAGCTGAATGGAGAGCACATGGAGGCCTGTTTGAATGTGCTGCAGTGTTCAATGTCTTACATACCTCATAAAGTACAAAGATCCAGGATGAAACTTTTTTCTGGAACGGAAAGTTTGTGTATGAGGAGGATGGGGGTGTGACCAGAATGCAAAACTTTTCAAAGCGTTTTGCCATTCAACTTAATTCGATTCAATGTATTCTTGTATTGCCCTAAATCACAACAGTAGTTTTCCGGGAGGACTTAACAAAACCGTTGAATTCGCCAACACAGATCAGAGAATCAAACAGTTAAAGCACAATAAAAAAACAGAGCCATTGGTCCTCACATATTGTTGCATCCAGTCAACTTTGAGATAATCACAACAAACTCATGACCAACACATGACAAAGAAGAATACAAATTCAACAATGAGAAAATATGATATGTATTGCATATTTAGAAGAGGAGCCCTGGGATTCACTATTTGACTCTTTGGGCTGATTTACTGGGAGTGAGTCCTCTTTTATCTCTTTTCTGTCTGAAAAAGTGGATGTAAAGTTATATTAAATACATGCATGTGGGCACAGGAGATATGTTTTAGCGCCAAGGGATGGATTTGATTATTAGTGATTAGTTTTATATTTTTGTGGTCTGAGAGTTAGGTACCCCAGCTTTAATCATAGAGTACAACAACCATTTATAGTGATGTTAATAATTACTTGGGTTAAAATCAGCAAAGCAACTGGAATTTTATTGGACTCATTTATTTTATTCAATTGTTTCACTATAGACATATGTGATCAGAAAGTAAAGTGAATAAATTATGAAAAAAGTCATATACTGTTATCAAAAATGTGCTGTAACACTAAAGATTGCTTTTTTTTCTACTTTTGCTTCCATTCAACGCTCTGTACAAACTCTTACTAGGACTTAATGGGACAAAACCAGGCCTAAACCAGCTGGAACCTCCAACATATTCACCATGTGTGCTAGTAAACACTGGGGCAGAATGGAGAGCACATGGGGCCTGTTCGAAGGAGCTGCCAATGCTCAATGTCCTAAATACCTCATAAAGTAAAAAGTTCCAAACCAAGATTAAATATCTTCCCAGGGTTTGGTCTGATATTTATATATTTCCCCAGCATACATCAAAAAAGGCTCCAAAGAAAATAGTTCCAGTACCTAATTTGCTACAAACAGTAAATCTGCATTTCTGTTTGAAGTGTGGACCAGATTGTGCCAATACTTGTTTTTTTCTAAATTGCCTGCTCTGTTGTTATAGTAAGTAAGTCATTTGAGGAATATGGATCCAAGTAGAAAGACCTAAAACATGTTTCAAAATAATGTATAAAGCACAGGATGTGGTGTGATATATGAGGTTAGGGAAGTTCATACACAAGGCAACACAAAGGCCAACACAAAACAGGATAGAAACACTCATACAAGGAATTAAAGTTGTAAATAATCACAATACATTAAAAAGACTGAAGATACACTCCTTCAGTTGTATACACAGCTGAACAGAACTGTTTTAACTCTGATTTGTCAGAGTAGAAGCCTGTCTCATATTTTCAGGAAGACTGTTCAAGATTTTAGCTGCTGAAATGCTGCCTTCTCTTTTTTAGTGAGTTGTTTCAACATGTCACTACCATGTCACCCCTGAATTTCTGACCTGATTTGAAGGAAAAAATAAATAAAAATTAAATAATTAATAAGTCATATTTTTTTCACCAACAGACCTAGCTTTGCATTTATATATCAACCTTATATTTTTGTAATTTTTTTAAAATCTCAATATCACACGTTAAAATCCATGTGCATTCATTATCAGCTGTGAAAACCCAACACAGGAGAACAGTGTGAGATATACAGTTGGTGTGTGTTTTAGGCTGAGATTTGAAAAACAAAACAGCACGATCTGTTCCATAACGGTGAACAAAAGAGAATGTTTTAGTTGTTTTGTGTCTGCTATTTTTTCACATTTGTCAATATTGAGCAACATTGTAATAAAATCCTAACAAAATGGAGGCACAACAGCCGCAGCTGTCCTCGGTCCCAGAACAGTTGATTCTATTCGGACACATACTTGCAATGTTTTGACACCAGGCCATGATGTGGATGTTATGAATGGCCTCTTACAAATAAAGAAACATTTGCGCTTGAGCTTGTGTTTGTGGTCTGACTGGACATGGGACAAGATCTAAACTTTACCAATCGTTTACTTGTGTGATAATTTAATTCATCGTAGCTGCTTGCAAACCAATCTTAACCACTTCAGAGATCAAATTAGAAAGACTCAGACAGACTATGTATCAAAATGTTTTTTATTAAGACTTGTTTGTATGCCATATTGGTTTGAGATTGTCCCAAAGGCGCTGATGGGGAGGAGGAGGATTGCAACACGAGCTGAAAGCATATGTGGAGTTGATTTGAAGCACAGTTTAAACAGGAGGGAGTTCAATCTAAGCTTTCACTATTGCTCCCATAAGACCAATGTTCTTAAAAACACATGATTTTGATGCCGCTAAGCGATTGTCTGACTGTTGCTGATGGGAAGGAGGAGGATTGCAACACGAGCTGAAAGCTGAGTGAATATAATAGGCACGAAACAGTAAACAGTAGGGATTCTGGTCTGGATTTTTGCTATAGCTCCAATCAGAAAAAAATAAAATAATCGATTGTCCTACTTGCGCTGATGGGGAGGAGGAGGAGTGCAGCACGGGCTGAGAAAAGTTGATTATAGGTAAGGTTTGTAGAGAATTAGAAGGATGTTTATTGAGACATATTTGTATAAAATATTGGTTATTTTATGAGATTCTCCCACTGATGGGGAGGAGGAGGATTGCGACACGAGCTGATAGCTGAGTAAACTTAATTATAGGTTTAAACAGGAGGGATTCCAGTCTGACCTTTCGCTTTCACTCTCATAAAACCAATGTGCTCAAAACCATGTGGAAAAACATTTGGCAATATGGCAGTCGAAGCTGTTGGATTTCAAAAACGTTGTCCGGAAAACCTTGAAACTGTTCTTCCAAAGAACAGCTCTGACAAATTACACTGACCACAGTCCAACACAATGTCCCGATAAAAAATATAATTGAAACCATGTACCACTTGCTCTGAATCTCAACACATCCACGATAAATGAGCTCTCCATGAAGTGTTCAAGTTTAAACGCGTTCCCATAATGTGGAGTCATAAATTTGCTTCTGCGCCAGACTAACCTGGAAGTCAGCTGTTTGTCGTTATGTGTTGTTGATAGAATACCTCATCAATCATGCAATTATTATGACGGTCTCAACTGACAAATGAAACGTATTCGGAGAGGCCGTTATTGAAGTGCTCGTAAAAATAATAATAAACGTTGAGATGGAGATACGGTTGAACCTTTTAGGATAATACTACTACTATCTTTGGCAAAGTCCTGTTATGTAAACTTCACCTGTGATAATGTGGGATTGTCTGAAATATCTACCCTTTGTTCTTCTTGGTTTCCTGCCAGTGCATTCAGACTTTAACCTACTATGATGAAACATGATGGTACAAATGAAACACGAATGAAAAAAGTCGATTATTTATACAATTTGCTGCTGTATTTGACCCGTGTGACCCTGATAGGACTACAGATAGAAATTACCCTTTCTTTGCCGCTTATTTAGTCATATATTTTGTTGTAAATTACTCTATAAATAAAGTTTAATTATTGCTTGACTTGGGGCGACAGTAGCTCCGTTCGTAG
The DNA here is from genome assembly GCA_964034765.1 of Knipowitschia caucasica. Classification (NCBI taxonomy): domain Eukaryota; kingdom Metazoa; phylum Chordata; class Actinopteri; order Gobiiformes; family Gobiidae; genus Knipowitschia; species Knipowitschia caucasica. Next base: position 35,884,575 of record OZ035835.1, read on the forward strand.
AGAAATGCTCTTTGGACCTAATGGTCGTGGGTTCGAGCCCACCACGACCCATGTCACCTGCTCCCACTGATGTCTGCTGTCGTTGTGTCCCTGGGCAAGACACACTTAACCCCGCATTGCCTGAAGCCCCCGCTGAAAGACCAAGACCATGTCGCCTGCAGGAGGATCAGCGAGGGACTGCTGCTAAGAGACTTGCGTGGCAGCTCTGATTGCTCTGATTGCCATGGAATGATAAAGGGTAAGACAAGGAGATGACATATTGTTTGACGAACGAAGTGTGTTTATAATGAATGCATGAGTTGGGGATGCATTCATTGACTCACAAAGACTGTGATGTGTTTATAATATACCAAACAATTCATTATAAGGAAACACTTGTTCAACAACAAAGTATTTGAAGGTGGCTTTCGGCTGCGCACTATGGGTGGTAGTACACATGCACAGTTAGACAATAATAACATTGGGCCTCATTCACGAACGGTTCTTAGGAACAGATTTGTACGTAAATCCTACTTACGCGGTTTTTACGAAGAAAGTGGCATTCACGAATATTTCTCGTAACCAGAATTTCTCTTGGGCAAGTACAAATCCTACGAGTCCTCAGGAGCACTCGTACGCATTCAGTGCCGACATGTTCACACGCCGGGGTTGTCCTCTTTGGTGAAGTTGAATAAAAATACAACATTCCAGTGATATGTCCGTCGTATTTATTTATTTGTAGTAATCTTTATTAGTAATCTTTATTTATATACCGCCTTTTTCACTGCAGATCTGGCCTACTTTTTAATTCATTTTGAAATGAAATGTGCCAACGCTTTATCAAATACATTGGAAATCTTGCCGTGTATTAGTGACCCCTTCCTATTTATAGGGGGCATTTCTTTATCCACGGGCCACAGAACAACGGCATATATACTGCTGCTGCAGGAGGTTACTGGGTCCGCGCTGAGTCTCTGCGCTGGTCTCTCCTATGGATCTATACGGGTCTGCACTGGTCTCTCCCATGGATCTAGACAGGTCTGCACTGGTCTCTCCCATGGATCTATACGGGTCTGCACTGGTCTCTCCCATGGATCTATACGGGTCTGCACTGGTCTCTCCCATGGATCTAGACAGGTCTGCACTGGTCTCTCCCATGGATCTATACGGGTCTGCGCTGGTCTCTTCCATGGATCTAGACAGGTCTGCACTGGTCTCTCCCATGGATCTATACGGGTCTGCGCTGGTCTCTTCCATGGATCTAGACAGGTCTGCACTGGTCTCTCCCATGGATCTATACGGGTCTGCGCTGGTCTCTTCCATGGATCTATACGGGTCTGCACTGGTCTCTCCCATGGATCTAGACAGGTCTGCACTGGTCTCTCCCATGGATCTATACGGGTCTGCGCTGGTCTCTTCCATGGATCTATACGGGTCTGCACTGGTCTCTCCCATATACGGGTCTGCACTGGTCTCTCCATACGGGTCCGTGCTTCATGCTCCTGGATCCATACGGGTCCGCGCTGGTCTCTCAAGTCTGGTCTATGCGGTCTATCTTCGGTCCGCGCTGGTCTCTGCGCACCGGTCTCTCCAGTCAGGTCACTCCAGTCTATGCGGTCTCTCCTGTCCGCGCTGGTTTCTGTGTGCTGGTCACTCCAGTCTCTCCTCGGGTCTGCATTGGTCTCAGCGCTGGTCCGCGCTGGATCTCCTCCCAGGGTCCAAAATATTTTGAGATTAATCTCAAAACATTTTGAGATTCATCTTTAAAATAATACATACTATATTTTTAAATTAAGCTCATAACATTTTGAGATTAATCTCATCATATACTTAGATTAATCTCATAATTTTGCTAGTTCGACTTTATTATCATAATATTTCGACTTTTAAGTCAACATTTTATAACTTCATTCTCAGTCTGGTAAAAGAAGAAAAAAGGCCTGCTTTAGGCCTGTTGCTGTTTCCTCAGCCGTCTGCACACGGCCCTGCAGTCCCTTATATGGGCATTAGTGGGCGGTTACTTATGCTAAGTACCTATGCTAATGAAGCACCTGGCACGCGCGCTGTACTTACGAGGAAATGGGATTCATCAATCTGAGAGAACAGCTGCGAACAATTCAGCGGCTTACGAGTGCGTTGATGAATCCCACGTAGGGATTTCTTAGAAATCTACTTAAGGACAACTTGAGAAGAAAGTTGAGTAGTTTCTTACGAAGTTATTCGTGAATGAGGCCCATTGTTCAGAAGTTGTCTGTATTTGTTACCTATTTCTAAAATGTGTTGTGTATTTCTCAGTTAGATTGAATTTAAACATTCCAATATGCAGGATATATAGTGTGTTTAGTCCCATTGAGATTTAGAGTCCTGGACATGTCTATTTAATGAAAGAGAAAGACAACTATTACTGTTTACTTTTCCCTTTAACCAATGACCAGCTTATGGGTCCAGCTAATGGGATCCTCAATGTTATTTGAATGAACCAGGTGCAAGTCCCACAGCACTGAGATGTCAGAATTTACTTAGAAAATTATGTTCTTAACACTGTTACATTTCATCCACTATAAATTCGTTATTGGCCATTTAAAATCACATCAAGATCTCTTCTCCACTGGGATGAAACAGTCATAATGCACTGTTTATCACAGACTGATTCACGGTTGGACTTCAGCTTAGGACCGGTGCATCAGGCGAGTACAAAGTCGTGTCAAGTGCATTTTGGCATAAAACAAATGTCTGGAAACAAGTAGGAAGTGTGATTAGTATTTTGGCTGCATTGTATTCAGGTCATGTTTGGACTAATGTATGGGGGAGGTTTCATTTCCATTGGCTGATGTGAGTGTCTGATTAAAGCTCCACTCGTGCTGTGTTGACTTTGGCCGGACTTCCCTGTCGCTCCGGGCATTCGCTGATTCAACAGATACATGTGGAATAATAATAGTAACAGCAACAAATGTTCAACTTTTCAACTTGATCTTTGCCACGTTTAGCATGAGCCTATGCATCTGGTCAGCGCGCTGGAAAAACGGACATTGCAATTCTGGTCATTTGTGGCTGAATAGCTGAACGACCATATCCCAAAGACTTCTCACCAAAAACCGCTGTTAAAGTCGTTAGGAAACAGGTCATAACAGAAATGTTCTATTTGCCAAGTTTTATTCTTCCTCACACTAAGATGTATTACATTCTACACCATTGTGCACCAGTGAAATAAAGTCCTCGGTAAAGATATTCTAAAAACTTTTAAAGAATCCTAAACAATGGAGAGGTCTTCCCAGGTTTGTCGTCCCTTACGAGATATGTATTTGTGTGCATCCATTTCAACAACAAAATGTGTGTCTACAACAATGACAGAACTGACAATTTTTGAATAAATGGAGAAATGTAAGCAGTCATGGCAAAAGTTCATACTGGAAGAATAAAATATCTCCCGTGGTCCTTAACCCAGCTAATTTGCCCCTGTGCAGAATCTGACTTTACCTAAAACAGTACCTTTTAATTCAGCCCAACGTTTTCAGCTCATGCAGCAACCTGCCTCCTCCCCATCAATGTATACATGTATTTCTTCACTTTTATGAACTAAATGTATTGATAACATGGCCTCAATTGTGCACCCACAAAATGTGTTCTTTTGTGGTCAATGTTTTGCTTCGGAGCTCAATAAAAATGATAAGAATGGGCAATGAAGAATAAGGATTTGTTATGTATTTGTTCATTTGAACGCATCTGAAAACTAGCTGCAGACATCTAACAAAACAAATAACACACAAGTGGAGCCACCCTTTTGTTTTTCCTCTTTTTCCCGCTCAATTGGCCTTATTTTCAAATGGAGGATGTGCTCGGAGCTGGCTTTCTCGCTGCTCTTCTACTTTGAGCTGTTGTTGTGAAACCCAAGCTCCTGTAAACCGATCTTTAAAGAGGCCTGAGCCTGCACCTTACTTCACTGCCTCTGAATGGACCCACACAGACAGACAATCGTGAACGAGTCTTTAATAAAGGTCCAGGGGAGGCCGCTAACCGTGGGACTTTTCCTTTCTGTTCCCCCCAAATCGTTTAAGTCCTTTGTGGCTTGGATCTCGCTCTCTCTCCCCTTGGAAAGTCCCGTGCATTCAGTATTCACCTGCCGCTGCTGCTGCAATTACATCAAGAAGCAAGTCAACGTAAAGATATCCCGCCTGGTTCATTGTATGTGTTTTCCATTGGTGAGTGTGGTGAGAAGAAGGGTCCAAGGTTTGATCAATCGCACCTGGTCCAGTGTGGCTGTTGTGGGAGACGTTTGGACACACATATTTGAAACTATAGAGCTTTCAACAACTGTGTGAAGGAATCCAATGGCACGGATTCTCTACTCCCCCTCCCTCCGTCCTCCATCTTGTTCTTGTCCCCTACATTGTATTGCCTCCACGGAGACAGCTGCTGAAGACATTAAGTTTCACTGTGAGAAAGTAAAAGCAAGAAGAGAGAAGCATAGATTCAAGTTTGCATGAAGTGGTTGGAGATGAATGCACGATGGAGGCCGGTCGTGTCTCAAGTCGTGGGCTGTTCCCAGAATATTGATGTCATGGTAATGTTACAGACTTCCTAACAACATCACGTTATGTAACAAATGCTAAGAAATACACTTAATCTTCTATGAACGACTTTGATATTGTGCTCTGTTCTGCCAAGCTGTTGTAGTTATACATTGTAACAACATAGCACCTGTTTGAAGCTGGGGTACATCGCATTTTGTATCAAATTATCAAAGTTATCTGTGCCAATAGTGAAAGTATTTTTTTCCCTTTTCTGTCTGAAAAAGCTGATACCATATGAAACCATATGAAAACTGGCTGATGTGAGACAGGCTTCTTCTGTGACAATGTTTAAATCCAGGTTAAAAGCAGCTCTCTTTTGATTGATTATTTTTGATGCCTTGTGTGACTGTCACTATCTTATTTTGTTCAGCACTTTGAGTTTCCATACAGTAGTGATGAACTACTGTATGGTTTGAATCTGTAAAGTTTGGATTTCATAAGGGCTTTATTCGAGTTCTATTTTGTGTGGTTTGAAAGATCCCCAGCTTTAAGAACCAGTTCAGAACCACCAATAAATGGGGGTTTTGTCTCTTTAAAAAAAAAACATGGCTAAAGACTTTTGTTATTTTTTGTTTTGGATAATGCGTGTTTAAAAAGCAGTATACTAGAGCTCTACAACACAGAGGAGTCCAACCTAACCCTTTAACATTCACTCCATGAAGAAAGCAATGTCATTTTGGGGGGATTTTCTAAGCACTAATAACATAAATAATTTGTTTAGATGTTTTTTCTTTGTGTCTGAACCCCCTTTTTTTAAATGTAGACCTTTAACTGATTAGACCTTTAAATGATTGAGATGCAGTTTGATAGTAAAAGGGCCTAAAGAGGTTTCTCAGTTCCAAGCTTCAAGTAGATACCGAATATGGACTCAAAAAGTGATCCACCAAATGGTTGAGGAAACTAGTAAAGGGTTAAGTATTGTTGAAAGAAATATCATCAGCCTGATTTTAAGATACGAGATCGACATTGAATACTCATAAAAGTAATCCGTTACCACCCCTCAAAAAGTGGAAAACATAAAAATCCGGTGTAAGGAACGAGAGAACACACCGAGCACAGCCGCTGAACTCTCGCAGACTCTGGAAGCATGAATAACGTTTGGTTTGAACACAGCGTCCCAACATATGCTGCGCACATTTACATGTGACAGACGAAACTGCATCCAGAGACAGAGACGACGGAGATCTGATTCTCCAGAAGACGCTCATTGTTTAGAATCGGAACAATTCACCACAACTTGACAAACTTCCTGCGCGTCTTCGAACGGCGTGGGCTTCACGGCTTCGGTTCAACTCTGAGCTTTGTCTTTATGGCCGTTTCCACCACAATGTGAGGGGTCATTTCACCCACAATTTCAAAATTGCCTGTTCATCATAGAAAATTGCATTTCTTGGAAACAGAAATACGCACACACAAAAAAAGTAATTTATATTCTCATTGGCTTGTGTGAACTTCACCCCTCTAGCTGCTAGAATCACAGTAATCATCTGTATTATTGTGGGAAAGCGAATTATGGAATTGGCATGTCCAGCTACGTTGTTTTTGACTCTGAGCATGATTTTTGCACAAACTTGTAGGACACTTCCAAATGAACAGTCAAATCCATAATCCAAGTGTCAAACGTGTCACACCACACCCCAATCTGAAACAGTACGATCCAAATTCAACAAGAATGGATTGCGACACAGCTTCTTATTACCACATGACCTAAATACTGGAAGTTTATGTTTAAAGCAAGAGTTTGTAACAGTTTGAAGTGTCACCTTTAGGTCTGTTGAACTAAAAAGGTCACACCAACACTTCAAAACATTCTTCTTTGAATTTTTCAAATGTTTTTTCCATACTGTTGGAAAAGTTTTTAAAGTCAAAGAAGCAAGAGTTTTCTACAAAAAGACACACTAGAGATTTCTGTTTTAATTAACAGTATTATAACTTTACTCTTGGCTCTCAGGCTTCACGGTAAATTCACCTTATTGGAGTATTCTTATTTTTACATTTATTTATCATCTATAGTCAAAACATTAAAATTATTGACAAATTGCGGCAGCTAAGTCAGTCAGTTAAAAACGGTGTTTTCTAAACCACAGTAAAAATAGAGTTTGGCATTCTCGCGAGTTATTATTTGATTCTTTGGACCGAGAGCTGATTGAGGGCACTTTTTTGTTTTAAAAAGTTGGTTTCAATATGTGACTAAAATACATGCATGTGCAAACTAATGATAGCCAAATGTTTTGAGAGCGCGGAACCAGTTACATTTCAGTTACGTTTTATTGCGTGATGTGAGATAACGTGTGGTTTGAAAGTAAAGTACCCCAGCTTTAATCTATAAGCCAAGACACACTCGTAATCTCTGTTCTGTAAAACCGTTGCTTCACACCAATCTGTGCATTATGTTATATTTACTCATAACAAATATTGCATTAGCTTCAGTGGAGGAACTTTATCTATGGCTCTATATCTACCGTATGTACACTATAAAACTATCTGCTGTACCCTGTTTGGTTTCCTTCAGTTAGACCTCTGCCTCCCATCTGCTGTACTGGCTCATACAGCAAGTGTGTGTGTGTCTGTGTGTCTGTGTGTGCGTGCGTGTCTGTGTGTGTGTGTGTGTGTGCTGAGATGGCCTGCTTCCACTTTTTGTCCCATGTCTTTATCATGTCAATGGCTTCACAGTTGGCCTCAGTATTTGTTCATTTGTTAGTGGCCCAGTGCTCATCATTGTGTGAGTGAGTGTGCAGTTTGCGGCCGGCTGTGGAAGTGGCTCCTTCATTAAAATGTGAACCAGGACACTCGGGCACAATGGACGCTCTGTTTTGTCCTACTGCTGTCTCACAGATTTGCAGTTTCCCGGGTCTTTCGGCGATCCCAGTCTCACTTCTTCATCCGGTCAAATGTATGGAACGTTTCTAAATACAGTATTTGACCGATTGAAGTAGCTACCACAATGTGTGTCGAATCTTTCAGTATTTTAACAATAGATAACTATAATAAAAAATAATAAAAAAAGGAAAACAACTCTTTTAAGGGGAATTTACAGTGAAGCCAAGAGCCAAGAATAAGGGCTGATTCTAAAATAGATATTATTTTTAAGACTTTTTAGACTTCTCCCGCTTCTTTGACTTCACAAACTTTCCCAACAGTGTTGATTTTGTCATTGTTCTTCACATCCATACATACATATTACTTAAAGGACAACTCACCCTCAAATCCACTTTTTTTTTCTGATAAACGGTATAAATGAGTGTCCAATAGTGTTGTCTACATATCCTGGTCATAATCTTGTCACTTTGGTGCAAATTAGTTGAAAGTTAGACTTTCTGCCTAAAACCGTCTGTGAGGCGCAATCTGCTGACGACCTGTATTACTACATTTGAATTTTGAATCTGGCGCCAACACTGGCACAGAAGTTGGACCTGACGTCTGCAAGTTGGACCTGACGTCAGCAGCCCCCCGCCCAGAGCAATGTAAACGGCCCAGTCTCGTTCACGCCCCCTTTAGTCCTCCAGGCTACGCCCATTTAGAGGAAGATTTGAACAGGAAATGTGAGTAACGTAAGCTCCGAGGAGCGGGGGTGAGAACCACTTTAAGACTCATGAGGTTGGGACACAAACATAGCTATTTATGAGAAAAAAGTTTGATACCCCAGCGTTAAAGGAGACATATTGTGTCCGCTAACTCCGATCATTTATCTTTTCTCTAAATGTACGTCTGGGTCTGATCCTAGTGGCTGCGGTTGCCTCGGTAGAATCCCCTTCGACCATTCAGTGAGCGGGAGGCGTGTGTTGTCAAGAGTACAACACCCACTACTTTGGCAATGGCGGCGAATGCTATAGTAAAGGAAGCTCTTCAATCTGTTCTGGTTCGGCCTCAAAAATCAAAAAATTGAAGCCAAAGCAAGAGGAAAGTTTTGCTAATTTCTTTGCTGGCAAATATGTTGTGGCTCTACTCCCCACGGGTTCAGCATAAGCATTTTTTTCCAGTTATCTCCGTTAGTGGCAAAGGAGATGGCAAGGCTAAATGCTAGCTCACTCACTCACATTACATACGTCACCACCCAATCACGGTTGATTGGGTAAACTCAGATCCAATAGTTAGAATCTGCAAAATAAGTTAACCCCTCCCACTTGTTAATGGAGCTCAAGAAAGGCTAGACCAAACTATGCAATGAAATTAGTATGATGGTGTGGTAAGACCAGGCTATCATTGACCAAAACTAATACATGTGCCACAGTTTGAAAAGCATACAATTCTTAAAAAGTTGATATTTTGCGTTTCCTTCGGACCGGTCCCTGCATCAGTTGTCATTTTCCTCGGCTGCAGTTTTTCTGTCAAACCTCTTTAGTTTCCACTCCAACACAATTCAACTCCACTTGAACCGCCCGCTCATAAATCTGATTACGCACCGGCACGCAAATGTTACTGAATTACCTTCTACATAAATGCATGTCCGCTCCATAAGCCGTATCCTCCGTACTGTTACCAAAATGTCCTCATGCTTTGGGGTTTTCATTCGGTCACTATTATTCATTTTAAATCTCGGGGCTTACGAATGGGAAGTTTTTCACGCTTACGCAATGATGTAGCCAGCACGCATAGGCCCGGGCGCATGACTTTGAAATCCAATAAAGTGCTGTCTGAAGCGGCGTGAAGAGTCTTTTAGCACGCACTCTGTAAACATGAGGCCACACAAAGTCAACATCGCTCAACCCATGTCCAATGACCTCACATGGCAAAGGCAAATATGTCAGAACAGTGCAGCAGTGCACTGGAGAGCGTTGAAAGATTTCATTCTGAGTTTGCTTTCAGAATAAAATGTACGAGATTTAAGAAAATGACAGTCTAGAGTGTCATGTATTGAAGTTGGTTGACAACATTCACTAGATTTTATAGCAAGGCAAAAACTGTCATGAGGCAGTGAGGACCCAAAAAAGATAGACTAAATGTCCAGAGTAAAAACAAACTCAATTAAAGCCGCAAGCGGCGTCGAACGGCCCTCGCCGCACAACGCAACCGAGGTGGCGCTAACGCGCCATTTTCCTACCGCCCTGATGGGAGCGACACTGTGGATTTTTAATGCCTATGATCAGTGATTGTGTGTGTCTTTGAAAAGGTAAACCTCATTCTCCCCATGTAATACTTGACTCAGTCTGTAGGGGGCGCTATTGCTGCAATTTCGTCTTTAACACTTTCAGTTTAACCAAACCCGAGAGTTGAACAATCAATTCAAATTTTGTGCAAATCGGACTCTGTATGTGCAAATGGTGGCATTTATTGTTGTACAACAGCGCCCCCTACAATTTAATTTTCTTAGTGTTATACCAAAGAACACCAAAATAATACACTTTATGCCTGAAAAAAACTTGTGGCAAAGTTTGGTGAGTTTTCGTGTTTGTTAGGTGGGTCAAATATGAGATCAAACAATAGAAAACCTAAACACCTGTATCCCCATGTAAACCTTCACTCAGCCTGTAGGGGGCGATAATGGGCCAATGTCATTGTTCACACTGTCATGTGACCTAGGCCCAGGAGTTGAACAACCGAGTCAAGTTTAGTGCAAATCAGAGTTTGTAAATGTGCTCCTGTTTGTACATGCAATCTATGAGTGTGTCCATACAGTCTCCATTGGATAACATGGGAACTTCACACCTCTCTATTAAAATAACCACAATTCGGGAGTCTGTCATGCGCAGACCGTTTGACTAATTAAAATTCTATATGCAACTATTGATGGTCCATGTGTTGAGACGATGTGGAATGATTTTCAGACAAATTAGTGAAACGGCCGCAGCTGGTTTGATGTTTGAGCGAGGTGTACTTTTCAGAGATTTAACGATTTTCTCATAGACACAGACAGGGGAGTGTTGGTCGTCGCCACGGCAACAGGGTAAAAAAAAAAACATATGTTGTCATTGACTTTTTGAATCCAGATGACAAAACAGAATTATGTGCAACATTTCAAACATTTTGAAAAAACTAAATTTTATTAGGCCCATGTAAAACTTTGACATAGTCTGTAGGGGGCGCTAACGAGTCAATTTCAATATTTCAGCTTTCAATTGACCAAGACCCTGGAGCTGAACAATGGATTAACATTTTGTGAAAATCTGAGTTTTTTTGTGCAAATGGGAGCAAATTTTGCCGCTCTGCTGTTCGGACAACGTTTAACTGATCAATATTCTATATTCAATAATTGATGGTACATGTGTTTAGACTATGTGGAGCGTTTTGAGAAAAATCGGTGAAACGGCCGAGGAGGAGATAATTTCCAACCGACATGTATGAAAAATATCAATTTACATTTTTCCATTTCCCATTGAAATTAATGAGCTCCCTGTTTTTCAGGGGGCGGAGCCACAATAACTTTTTTTTCATGTCATGTCACCGAATTTCGTGGCTCTACGACAAACTTGACCTCCGACCCGCTCCCATAGGCGCAATGTAAACTGACTTTTGTAGGGGGCGCTGTTCGGGCATTTTTTTTGTCCCACAAAAATAAACACCAAAAAAATAAATTTTTCGCCAGTTCTGAATTTTGGGCAAAATTTCACTACTTTTCATCAATGTTCAGGGGGTCAAATTAAGGTTCAAAGCGCAGAAGAAAAAAGAAAGAAATAAACCAAGGATTTTTTTTTTTAAACTTCGAGCAAAAACAATATAGGTTTCCATAGTAACCTATAATACAAATGATACGTCATTTTAAAGCGAACGACGAGGCGAACGCAACTATTGGGTTCTCGCTGATTGACGAGCGCTGACGCTCGTCCGGAAGACAGTTGAAAGAACCCCCCTTTAATAGGACCTCAATCATTTGACTGTGTACTACAGAAGGAGCAAAGCCATTCCGTGCCTCCGGCACGGATTTTTCAGTGTCTGGGCACGTGCCGTCGCGTGCAGGTCACAATCTCCGGGCGCACTTATGACAGTTACAACGAGTAATGCCTGGGCTTGTTGGAAAAGCAATAGGCCCTTACCCCGGTTGGGGCTCGGGCCTAATAAGGAATTTTTTTTTTAAATCTTCGAGCAAAAACAATATAGGTTTCCATAGTAACCTATAATACAAATGATACGTCGTTTTAAAGCGAACGACGAGGCGAACGCAACTATTGGGTTCTCGGTGATTGACGACTAACGCGCTCGTCAATCACCTCGCCATCATGAGGTCACCCACCCCCCCCATAGGACCCCATTGATTACACAGTGTACTACAGCAGGAGCAAAGCCATTCAGTGCCTCCGGCACTGTTTTGTCAGTGTCTGGACACGCGCCGTCGGCCTTGGGGGACGAATGTCCGTAAGATAGTTGAAAGAACCCACCTTTAATAGGACCTCAATCATTTCACTGTGTACTACAGCTGGAGCAAAGCCATTCCGTGCCTCCGGCATGGATTTATCAGTGCTTGGGCACGTGCCGTCGCGTGGGCACGTGCCGTCTTATGACAGTTACCTATTGGAAAAGCAATAGGCCCTTACCCCGGTTGGGGCTCGGGCCTAAAAATCCAAACGGAAGAAGAACACTGATGAAACACATTAGGGCGGGGCAGACAATCAAGACAAGGTAACAGGAAGCCAAACAAAACCACAGAACTGAAGTCAAAATAAAACCTTTACAAAAATAGAATCCAAACCATGACAAAAACACAACAGCAACAGCTTCGTCACCAGTTAATAAGTTTGCTTTGAACTTCATAGAACCAAAACACCAAGTGGGATCCCTCGACATGGTCCTCCCCGAGGTTTCTCACCTTTTTCCAAATGGGTTTTTGAGTTGTTCTTTGCAGATTCAGGAGGATCTAAGGACAGCGATGATCCGGAACAAGGTGAAGACATTTCTGGACATTGGTCATCCCACTCCCTATGGACCAATGGCTCTGATGTGTTTGTTCTTATGGCATTTCCAGTGTTCAAACTGTTCTTTAATCTGTTTATTGAGGAATCTAAAAGTTTGTAAAAGTCCTTTTGAGGCGACTGCTGTTGTGATTTGGGACACTACATAATTGAATTGAAAAGTACTGACTTCTGTTGCATCTGTTAGACCTGCTCAGTTTAACCATATTGGCAAAAAAGTAGTTAAAGAGATCCGTAAACGTAAATCCATACATCCATCCATCCATGCATTGTCTTCTCCTTAATCCATTTCTAGGTCTGGGTGTGCAATATTAATAAATATCTTGAATAAAATCAAGCAGTTTAGTGCGATTCGTTCTTGTTTCCAGGAATTGTGTAATCCTCTCACATCCGTATCATGAGAAATACGTTGATTTATAATTGATAAAAAATTGATTCATATCTTTTTGTCAAAGATAAATTATAGATGTCAGTTGTTTTCCAAGAGATGATCAGCATTTCTGTTTAACAAGACAGGACCCAAGATAGTATGATGGCATGGAACTGTAGCAATCGGTTCCTGGAAAGATAAAAAACACATAAAGCTTTAACGTACCCTATAAAGTAATATTTTTTCTCAGAATGCGATGTGAAAAGTGATAGAGGACTAATAAAAACATGACATTAAATATAAAACAAATAGTGAGAAATGTTTAGCAAACTTGCCAGGTTGCTGAATAGAAGCTTGTGTAAAAATTCTACCTCCTAAAACATTAGAGTAAGATCCATTAAGAACCAGGACCATTTTGCAAACTAAATATTACACAAGTTGACAGCCAAAAAATGGTCAGGGGTTTCTCAACTGATTTAGACTAATGTTGGAGTTCTGAGACCGAATATCACATGCATTTTGCTCTATCAGGTCAACTTTTTGAGATACAGCCATAGTGTTACGGATTACGTACGTCTACGTTATTATGAATTATGCTTATCAAATTTGATGGAGTAAATAAAAACTGAATGACTTTGGATACGTTGACTTTTATTTCTTGAGGAAAACGGAAAAAACGTCAAGGGTTTCTCAGCTGATGATCCGCAGAAATTTGTTTTTTACGCAAAATCGATTAAAAAAAATAAAAATAAATCCTGACCTGATTGAGCAAAACCAAGGTCATTTTCGGACTCAGAGCATCAACATTATTCTAATTCAGCTGAAAACCCTGGACTATTTTCAAAAAATATTGTTTTGTTACCCAGTGTTATTCTATACTTATCTGTGATATTGGCTTCATCACCATTTGTTCAATCACGCCAAAACACATGCTAGTTGAAAATATTTCTCACTTTTTCCCTGTGGATTTTCTCTCTGTGCAAAGCTTTCTTTCCGCTTCTATCAGACATCCTAAGTCAAAACAGCTCCGTGTATTTGTTTATACTCAAAAACGTTTGCAAACATCTTAATTGAGGATAATTGCAGAAAAACAGAGATAAAGCGTTGCCCTGACAGCTAAATGACTTTCAGTTTTAAAAGCAGAGATGGTGCTGGGACATTAGAAGTTGTGAAAGTAACCCATTTGGCAAATATATATATATATATATATATATATATATATATACTCACAACACAACAAGATACTTTAAAGCTGGGGTACCTAACTTTACAACCGCATCTACAACACAATGTAATGAATCTTACTAGATCCTGGTTCTAAAGTATTTGTTGGCCTCTGTCACATCTTTAGCTCAGCTTTTTCAGACAGACGAGTGAATAAGAGAGAGCCACCCTCAGCCCAAAGCATCAAAAAGTGACTCCCAAGGTTCTGGTCTGATTTGCTCACGATATTTTACTCTCACAAGGATATTTCTGTCGGAACAAAGAACATGGTATAACACAATGTATCTTTATTATCATCCTCCTTCATCCAACGTCACTCTATACTTCTGCATGGCGCCGTAAAGATGGCGCCGTGGCAAGAGCTCTGGTGTGTGTCGTCTGGTGCACACTGGGGTAGTCTTGCACAGTTTTTCCAATGTGGTTTTACTGCAAATGGCAAATAAATGACAGTAGCTCAGTTGGTAGAGCATTGGCCTTTGGGCCTGAAGGTTGTGGGTTCAAGCCCACCATAAGACCTACTTCACGACTCCCACTGATGACTGCTGTCGTTGTGTCCTTGGGCAAGACACTTAACCCCACTTTGCCTGAAGCCCCCACTGAAAGATCTTAGCTCCTGTGGACTCACCACCTGCAGGAGGATCAGTGAGGGGCTGGTGCTAAGTGTACAGGGTGTAGCTCTGACTGCCACCCCCCCGACCCAGAAATGGATTAAGGGGAAGAAAATGGATGGATGGATGGGCAAATAAATGAATCTGAATCTGAATCTGAATCTGATCTGCCATCTCTACATAATCCCGTACCTCTGGCCGTTTATTGATAACTACACCGTTAAATGTCTATTATGTGTACTTCTATATTAGAATTGTGTTTAGATTTGCTCATGCATGCTTTCACATCTATTCTTTATATAAGGTAAAGAATAGCTTAATACTATTCTCACATCTATTCTTTATATAAGGTAAAGAATAGATGTGAGAATAGTATTAAGCTGTTCGCACCATATGCCAAAGCAAAGTCCTGCTCTGTGAAAAAATCGGATTCTGTTTCTTTCTACAGCAACCTTCTACAAAATCAGTCGGATCTGCTCAGGGAACGCTCAGTATTGTCAACCTAATTCAGTTTACACAAATCCACGTACTGATGTTTCTGTAAGTACGAATTTGTGGAGCACTTTCCGCTGAAAGCAGCCGACGCGAATGTATAGTTTAATCTAATAAAGTGAGTGAATTGTCCTTTTGTCCTGGTCCTTCAGTGTAATCCCCTCCCTCTGCTGTCCCGCGCCCCTCGCAGAATATCAACGCATATGGGCCTCTCTGCGTTTGCTTCCTGTCTTTTTGGCGGGAAGCTTCTGCCGGGAGCATATGGTACAGTGGCTGTGTGTGTGTGTGTGTGTGTGTGTGTGTGTGTGTGTGTGTGTGTGTAAAAGCGCGGGTCTCTGTTTCACCTGTCCCAGAGGATCACAAGGAGTGGGGGGGAAGTGTGGGGGTCCCGGCCTGCTTATACCATGCTTGTTTTGCGACTCATGGGGGGAAATCTCACACCCCTCCTGACCATGTATGGGCGGGCCGGGGTCTGGATCAAAGCGGCCTTGACACCCTGCTCGGTCCCGGGGGTCGTGTAGGTCTGTAACTCCCCTCCCCGTTCTCCATCAAAAGCTGCGATCGATGGTGAGGCAGGAACAGGTGCGAGTGGATCTTTCATCGGCGCAGCTGCACGGCGGGCTATCTCCAGTCCAGACCACGGCCGCAATAAAATCATCAGATACTTCCTCTTTTCTAACCACTGTTTCCGAAAGCAGAAATCCCCCCGTCTTCACCGTTTAACCTCGGCCAGTGACACACACACACACAAGTCATGAATGTAAGGAGATAAAAATAGAACCGTCACATCTATTGTATTGCGTAACTTCCGCTTGTCTCAATGAAGAATTAAATACACACTTGATCTTTTCAAATAATATGTAAATCTGACTCTTTGGCAATTTCCCTCTTTGAAAAACATCCATGAGTTCGTTAACATTGGGAATCTTTTGCATTAAATTCAATTCAAGACAATTTATTTACAGAATCTTGGTCCAATTTGTGTGTTTGTCTGTTTTAAATTGGACCAAGAGTTTGTAATAATGTTGAAATGAATTGCATTAAATTGATCAAAAACTACAATACTTAACTGTGGAGTCAAGTCTCCCTTAAAGCTGCAGTACCACATTTTCAAACCACAAAAGAAATGGAAGAATACAATACAATCCACACACTTCTTCGCTATCAAAACAGGTTTTATCACTAGTTTTCACACGCACATTTTGGCTGTTATCATATGTTAAAAAGTATGTATTCATATATGTGTTTGTTTATTTGTTTTTGTACTTAAATATTAAAATTATCTTTTTGTTTCCGTCATTCTCTTGTTTTGCAAAATGTTCTTGATTTTTTTTCTCCCTTTAAATGAATAAGAAAACCTTTTAAAAAATGTAGGCACCCCACCTTTAATTTTTAAGTAAATTGAGATTTAGTCAAAGAATGGGTGTTTTCTTTAGTTGTAGTCAATATAAGCTGTTTAATGTCTCTATTAGCATTGATTCATTTCTTATAATGAAACATTATATTTTTCCCCCCTAACGTACAGTACAGTATATGACATTGATATTTCCACTCTTACACGTGGAAGATTGAAGTCACATTGAGTCTATAACCACTCTCTCTGTGTTTGCGTTGCATTTCTCCTCAACAGCTTGGACCTCTGACATTATTTTGCTTGAAGGAGGATGTATTGAACTTGTGTCCATTCGCACCACTCTGTCACCACCATGAGCTTATTAGAGAGGGGAAGAATGCACAGCGACCACAGGAAGTCCAGGGCAGGGGGAGGGAGTGATGTCAGGCCTGGTGAACGGGCCGCTGGAAAAAGCTGCAAATCTCCAAATCAAAAATAATGAGTGATTATTAAAACAGCAAAAAGGACACATTTAAAAACAAAACGAAAATGTGTTCGAGTCATGGCCTGTCTCACATTTCCAAGAAGATTCTATTGTATATTTATTTTGTTTTGTATATTTTGCTTACATGACAATACATTTTGCAGAGAGTGTGTTCCATGGTTGACCACTAGGGGGCAAGGACTTAAATTAGCTTGTTTGGGCATAACAGGCCGATCAGTTTTCCAACACATTTGATTGGTTCTGTATATTTTGTAAATAAGTTGAACCTGATTGGACCAAGATTATTCCAACAAAAGCTAAAGATATTGATAAATGCAATTCATCAACATATTTGGCAACAATCAAATTTTTCCCTTTTTTGCACAACAGCTCTCAGTCCTAAATTGCAGCCCACAAACTTTCTCACCTACATTTCCACTTAACAAATGTAACAAATGACTACCTGAATCAACAACCACACAAATCATGGCCCACGTCTGTCAATATTCCGCCAATGAGCGTCCGTGCCCTGGTCCCCGTGCAGGGTGGTTTTGCGAGCCCAACGTGGTCATTTTCTACTCCAGCCTGTAGTTAAGTCCATGGGAACTCAGGGGCCAGGCTGGAGAAGCGTGGAGCCATGCAAAATCAAAAGGTCAACGTTGAATGTCGTTTATGTCGTGAAACTAGTCTTTTCCTCAGTGTCCGATGCTTGTGGAGAGATGTGTTTTCCAGAAGGCTCTCCGGGACATATTTGGGTGGTTTTATTGTGGCATATGGTGCAAATACCAGAGTGACAGATGCCAGATTCGATATGGGATCTCCGAGTGGAAAGTGGAGCTGCTGTTTATTATGTGCAAGGCCAGTTTCGTGTTTAAGGGTCCAGGGTTCAGCCGTTTGGAACGAGTCCTCATTGAAAGATCAGTGAGGTTTTCATGAATGCTCTGCTCCTCAGCGTGTGACTGAATGTTAGCTTACTTGAGCCGGTAAGAAAACAAAAAATATCTCTTCACGGTGAGGAGGACATGGGTCAACAGCAAGAGGTGGACATTTCTAAGAATACAGTACTTATGTCTACTACTGCAAGACTTCTTTGAAGACAAAAAAACTTCACAGCCTATAATTATATATTAAACAGTTATTTGGATCACTTATAGTGAATGCATTGGCAGAATTTAAGTTATTAGATTGATAAAAGGCTACATTTTCTGGACGATACCATCACTTTGTTTGGTACAATAGCAACAGTTTAACTCAGAATCTAAATTCTTTATCCATCCTCAGTTTGAATGGATTTAGTGTCATATATTGAATCATTCCAAATACGTAAACTATATAATCTCTTGACATCAACTTGAGACACAGGTGCCCCCCGCCGCACACCTACTGTTTTTGCCAACTTTTTTATTACTTCCCCGACAAGAGGCACAGAGGAAGACCCAGGACCAATGCTAAACTGCTTAGATAACATAAGATAGACTTTATGGATCTAACACTGGAGAAATGTACTGTTGCATGAAGCCAATGAAGCCCCATTGGGAAGTGCTCATGGGCAAAGATTTGTTCCAACTCGCTCTGGCTCCTATTGAATTTAACTTTGAAGTAAACTCCTTAAGCTCAGTAACTGACGGCAGTGGCTCAGTTGGTAGAGCTTTGGCCTTTGGGCCCAAATGTCGTGGGTTCGGGCCCACCACGAGACCTTCTCCACTGATTCCCACTGTCGTTGTGTCCTTGGGCAAGACACTTAACCCACTTTGCCAATAAGGAGCGCGGAAGTGATGTTCGCAGCTTGCCTTGATGAATATGTGTATGTGTATGCATCAAACTGAAATTTCCCCATTGTGGGACGAGTAAAGGACCTTCTTCTTCTTCTGTTTGTGTTAAAATTGTGGGCCTAAATTCATGGTTTAGCGCTCTCTATGATCCCGGGGTAATTGCTTTAATTTGTTGTAATTGTTTTGATATTGTAAATCCAGATATGAGCCATACAAGGATTGACCAAGCAGATGCCTTCATTTGCAGGGGAAACTCCAGCTTTCCCTAGCAACCATCTTAGCAACACCTTAGTTTGCATCTGCCCCAGTTACAACACATAGATCAGTCAATGCAACAAACACCCATATAAGGTGATTGGCTCCAACTTGCCAATGTTTCAGTAGGATTTTTGTGCATTCGGCAAACACTACGGGTGACATCAGCGGTTAGTCTACTCTTTCAACAATCTAGGCCAAGCAGCGGAGGAAGACAGCGTATATAGGGGCGTCAGCATATATAGCAACGGACAAAGCAGACGGAAAATGGATTGATTTATTGGTGTTGGCAGAAATGTATGAAACATAACGAATTCCCAGTTCACCCAGTTCATCCCTCTATTATGTAATGAGTGTTTGTTGGCAACACAGTTTACCTCGGCATTATTCTCTCCAGCTGGGGATCCCCTTACCTCAACACGTGTCCATTCTCTTGACCATTCCTTCTAAATTTAGCTACGATAATGGGCCATAATGAGCCTAAATACACATTGTGCGGACGCTTCATAACAAACAAACTGAGGACTGTGTACACTGCGCCACACACACTGCTTTGTCCACCCACTCATCTGCAGCCAGCGTCTTTCCCCGGGACGTACCACATGACAGACCCCCCCCAATGCAAACACCTCGCCACATCCCTCTCATATGGGGACTCTGCTGCTCTGTCATTGGCCCTGGTCCCACCGCTTTTTCAACACAGCGAGCGGCACACCTCTCTAATTAGTCCTAAAGGTTAGTAATCTGGGTGAAAGATTGGGTTTTTTTCGTCGTAAGGTTGTCCTGGCCAGTAGCCCCAGCCCCCAGGGTCTGCGGTGGGTCAACGATCTGCAGTGTTGTGACAGTGACCTTGAAGGATGATGTTGTAATTGTGCGTGTTCGGGCAAATTTGAATCTAAAGAAGAAAATGGATTGCAGTTTTCAGGGAGGCCTTAGTTTAGAGATGTGTATTTTGCAGCCATTATTGCCAATCTGAGCGCCATTTGTCATGTTTAACCGTGTGTATGGGTCTTAATGCTATAGTTTTACATTAAAGATGGTTGGAGGAAAGCATGTCATTCGGAGTCTAATTGTATGATTGAATAAGAACACAACACAGAGAAAAAAAGATAGATTTTTTGGTCTTCTCTCTTGATTTTACTTGGAAATCTGGGTTATACTAAGCAAATAAATATGCATCGGTCTGCATGTGTTGTCCTGTTACACAGCGCCTACCTTGTGACAACTTTTAGAACACAATACAATACACAAGCATGCGATAACAATTGCAAGAAATCGTTTCTTAGAACAAAACACATATTCAAAAATACTGTGAAGACGTTTTTTGACTCATATGTTTTTTGGACATATGCACAATAACTGAGCTGGAGAAAACTAACGAAGACACAAGGAGAACATGCATACTGCACTCAGAAAGGCCGTCTTCTGACCGGGATTCTGGCCCTCTCTCAGCCAATCAGATCCCAGTATTTACAAGATACAATGTTATCTAAGCATGTTGTGGCCTGATTTACCTATTGAGTGAATTAAATAGGGGTCAGGAGCCAAATGTGGTTCTTTTGATAATTGTGTCTGGCTCTTAGACAAATCTTAGTGGGCCTTTATAGTAGTATTAGTTAATGTGTTGGATTTATTATTATTTCAGTATATTATTTTTTCAGTATAAAAAGAAGATTAAAAAGAAATCTGACATGACTCCCACAGGAATAGATGCCCACGTAGGAAACTTTTTCTTGGCTTTCTCAGCTAAAATGGTTCCAACCTCTGTATTAAACAAACAAATAAGTGTGGTACTGCAGCTTTAAATATTTCCGAGCCTCCCAGCTTTCAAGCAAGAATCAAACCATCCCCGTCCAAACCTCGATGGTGAGATTCTCCACGCTCCTCTGTTCGCACAAGTGACTTCTACAGAGTTGCGTCATGATACAGAGAATCGAGTCCGGTTCAGACATGTCTCGCTGATCGGGTTTGTCACACATTTGCGCTGCAGCTGATGTTGTTTGTGTTTTTGGTGACTCAGAGTTGTGTTTGCTGACTAAAGACACGTGATCTGCTCCAAAACACTGCTATTATACAGTACTTCTGTAATACTATGGGCCACTCCAACACACGGGAGTCCAAAGTCCCGGGCCGCTGAAGCAGAGCAATGTCACAATCTTTTTTGTGTCTTCTGCTGCGTTTATTTTGGTGATAAACAAACACATTATGAATCAGTTAACCCTACGTTGACCTCAACAAACAAGATTGGACACACATGTGATTCTTGAGAAGACTTGAACTGATTGCACAAGATAAATATCAATCATAGTTACTGCCAGGTCATTTTTAACTGAGACGTAAGTGTTTTTTTCCCTGCTATGTTATGTTGAGATTCAGATTCTTTTCAGATTCCTTTATTTGTCATTTGCAGTAAAACCACATTTGAATACATTTGCAAAAGTCCTCTGTGTGCGAGGGCAGCAGGCTAAAAAGAGACGCCCAGACTGTGAGGAAGCAGTGGCTCTACTCTGATCTCCTTCCTTGTGACTGAGCTGTATAAAGTTGTTTTCTAGTTCTCATTCAGGATGCGTGGGTATAAGACAAACAAAGACGCCCCAAAAGAGGTAGAACTTCAACCACATCCAAACTCTAGATAGTGATTGGATCTGTTTTATAATCAAATCTCTTGTTTTTTCGTCCAATTTTTGAGATGCACCGATCATTTTGTAACTTTTCGGTCATAACTTTTGATGCTATAATAAACCAGCCGCCTCTCATAAAAACCCATGTTTCCCCTTTGGCGAGTGAAAACATTGGTTATAAATTATAACTTTATGATGAATTCTCTCACTCGTGTGACATCATCTGTTGTGTAACGATGCTCTATTCTTCCTGTCATTAAAACAACAACAACTTTTCACACAGAAAAAGACCAAATGATGAAATGAGAGGTTGTTCTCTGGATAAGCTCATGTCCTGAGAGCTGCGTGTGAGACTGAATGAGTGATGGTCCTTCACAGGTTTACACTTTAGCTCAGTCTGTGCTGCCAACATGACTCAGAGACCGGGGTCAGTGCGGGTCAGGCCTGGGCTGTGCATGGCTTTGCTCACACCAGAACTGCCTGAACGAGAAGGGGGATCGTGAAATATGCTTCAAATTGCAAAATATTTTCAACTTGATTCATCCTTTTTTTGTCAAATAAAATTGGCTTTACTTTTTTTAACCAACTAAAAAACTAAACTAATACTAATAATTCCTTTATCAAGCTTATGCTAAACGTGTTCTCATTCGCTCACTCAAAATGTATTTGGATGTACTGTTTGAGTAATCTTTATTATGCCAATGTGGCTAGCACTCTCGCTTCTCATCAGCAAGAAGGTCCCTGGTTCGAATCCTGGTCGGAACAGGGCCTTTCTCAATGGAGTTTGCATGTTCTCCCTGTGTTTGTGTAGGTATGCTCCAGATGCTCCGGTTTCCCCTACCACTAAAAACATGTACAATAAGTCTGTAAAGTGCTTTGGGGCAGTAAAAATGCACTATATGAATAAAGATTAACTACTTTCTTACAGTCAGTAAGTAAGTGAGGATGGTCTTTTTAATTTCTCTGTCGGAAAAAGTGACAAAGGCAAAAGAAAAAAAATCATGCATATGCAAACTAGAGATAGAACCAGGGGCAAAGCAAGCCAAGTTTATTTGATTGATAGATAGATAGATAGATAGATAGATAGATACTTTATTGATCCCCGTACGAGAAATTCAGGTGTCCAGCAGCAGAAGACTCTTTTTTGCTGTTGTACTGTCAGTCAGGTTTGTTGTATTGTCAGTCAGGTTTGTTGTACAGTCTGACAGCCGAAAGAACAAAGGATCTCTTGAAACGTTCCGTTCAGCAGCGCAGTGATAGGAGCCTGTTGCTTCGATGACTCCTCTGAGCGGCCATAGTGTCATGCAGAGGGTGTCTGGAGTTACCCAGGATGCCTTGCATTAGAGCCCTCGTCCTTCTCTCCAGCACAGCTCCCACAGAGTCCACACTTCTCCCCATCACAGAGTCCACACTTCTCCCCATCACAGAGACACACTTCTCCCCGTCACAGAGACACATTTCCTGATCATTTGTGTAGCACAGTTCATTAAAAAGAGTAATGATACAATTCCTCTTTTTAAATAGTTCAATTTTTGTGATTTTAAAGTTACATACCACAGCTTTAATTCCATTTCTTTACAGTTGATCTTTGCCTGACCTCAGATAAGTGGCTGTATCTCCTCGACTCGGGGCGGTGGGTGCTGCGTGAGGCCAAGGGTGAAGCAGGGAGGCCGGGGACGAAGGGAGGGGGACTGTTTGTCTTTGGGGAGGGTCTGGACAGGGTCAGAGCAAGACCAGAGTGAGACCAGAGCGAGACCAGAGCGAGACCCCCGTCCTGGAGGGAGCGCGGTGGAAGGGCGCGGGGTGCGTTTGGGAGTGGGTCAAAGGCAGGAGGGTGCGTTTGATCTGGACTGAAGTGTGAGTTTAAGGATTGACCCGTGCGGAGGTGTCCCAGACTGGACACTATCTCCAGATGTGAGTGTGTTTTCCTCATAAATAACACGCCATAAATATCTCTGAGATGAAACAGAAAGTAAAAAAGAGCAAATATTCAAAGACAGTCAAAGAGACGGATTTGTAGAAAACACTTACATAACACTAGTAGTGCTATTTTTGGCAATTTTGAAAACAAGTTAACCATCACGAAAGACCTCTTTATTAAGCTAAAGTAATAGATTTTGTACTAGCTTCTTTGTTATTTAAGTAATATTTAAATCAGACACACAAAGAGTCCATTCAACACAAAAACAAAAACACAACCCATGCCTACAGACTATGAATGAAGATGTTGGACTATAAATGGACATTTTATTTTGAAAACCCAGAGCAGACTTCAAAGACTGTGCACAGGAGACAAATTCAGAGTAAAAATTGTGTTCTTGCAGTTGTATTGAAACTGTTTTTATTTTCTCAATTTCACAGCGACAAATGTCTCATGTACTCCTTTAGCTTATTTTATTCCTGAACTTGTGTGGGACTTTTGCACATCAATCAGTCATTAGCACAATTTATAGACAAGGCAATTCAAAGTGCTTCACAAGAGTAACTTAGAAACACAGATCAAAATGCATTGAAACTGAAAACAGTCACAATTGTTTCATATTAAAACAGCATAAAAGTATGGGATTAAAAACTCATTAAAATGTGGATTTAATAAGGGAGATAAAAGCAATAAATAGCACAAAATAGAATCAGTTGTATGCTAAAAATGTTTTGTGGTTTTGTTGCAAATAAAGTAATCTGAATCATGGACTTTATATTTTGATTAGATTTGGTATTTTCTTCTTTGGCCGCCTACTGATGATAGCCTTCTTTGTTTCTCCAGATGTGTCTTGTTTCACACTCTCGGTCCTGATAACCTCTGTGCAGTTGAAAGGTTTAGGCTCCTCCCCTTTGATCCAGGCCCCGCCCCCTCCCATCAACACCACACAGGGCGAGTGTTGAGGCGCGAGGCGTCTGGACACCGTCACCGCCACTGCACCAAAGAGCGGCTTCACTGCAGCGTTTATAGTGTCTGAGAGAAACTCACAAGTCAGCATTTTATTTACCATGAATGCACAAAGGTGAAGCCATTAGCAGCCTGGCCCCACCCCCTGGCCCCGCCCCTGCCCCTGCTGTCGATTAATCACTATATGTTTATTGGAAGTAAACAACATTGATAAAGGAGAATTTTGAAAATGCATGATCTTGTCAAATTCCTGCTTGAGTTTATAATTAGATACAGACAACATTTGTGTCTGTGAATTTGGCGAAGCTCTTATTTCTATCCAAGGTAAGTTTTGAACATGAATCATAGTTCAAAATGAATTGAAAAATAAGTTATACAGAAATAAATGTGTTTATAAACAAGCCATTCTAGATATTTTTTTACATAAATAATGTACTTTTAATAAGCTGATGATTGTGATTTCAGAAAATACATGTTTTTTTGGCTCATAATAAATGCATTTAGCAATTCGGATTGGAGGTGTCCTGCAGTTTGAGTCCTGGTCGAAACAGGGCTTTTCTGAGTGAAATTTGCATGTTCTCCCCGTGTCTGCATAGGTTTCCTCCAGGTGCTCTGGTTTCCAATGCGATCCACATCTGGAGTTGGCGACCACTGCTTCTGACCGAGGCCCTGTAGAGGCAGTGAGGATGGGTCAAAGGCAGAGACACATTTCCCACTGGGATCATTAAGAATATTCGCCTTGACCCTTTAATGTTTCTTGAAGAAAGCATTGTATTTTTTTCTTTTTTGGATTGTCTAAGATGTAGGAACACTATGTTTTTTAACCCATAGTTTACAATAGTCATAGTTGTTTATCCACATGTGTGTATGTTTATGTGCTGCTTGTTTATTACGTAGTATATTTACCTTACAGTGCAGCCCTTCCTGAAGCGGATCTGGTGCAAACAGAGATGATTTGTGGATGTTTCGGCGCTGATCAGGTGGGTTTCTTGGCTTTGACGTCAGACTCTCTCAGTTCAACACATGGCTCCATAGAAAACACTGCTACATAAATATACAGTACAATAACATATTCCCATACGTATACTTCATGTTTACGAACATGTGGACTTCTACTTTGGCTTAATTCAATTTTCTGGGAACAGTATAACTCTCAGGGCTATTTATGCGCGAGACAGAGATCTAAATCTATTGTTCCCTCACTGCGTGTTCCGGGTAAATACACACATAGAATGTATATGGAACATTAAGGACTTTGGGTTCATCTGGAAAGTACCACAGCTCAGAACAAGACACGATAATAACGATATATTTCAATTAGTGCTAAATTATAAAGATTTTGTGTTGAATGGGTGCTGTCAAGGGCCCGACGTGGACAAAGAAGCAAACTTATTTTGTCCTATACGCCTAGATGAATCTACTGTATATGCCTAGACTAATCTTACACTGCAAGTGCGTTTAACTAAACTCACTTTCACTATTTTTATTTTAAAAAAGGCAAGGCAAGTTTCTTTGTAAAGCAAAGTTCATACGTGCTAAAACTGGGTATTATAAATTAAAAACAGCAAAACCAAATGCTAACTGATTGGGTCCAGGACCAGCCCAGGACTACTCCAGGACTACTCCAGGATCAAAATAATTTCATAAACACAATGAAACGGAAATAAACGACATTTAGAAACAGAAAAAGTCACTAAGTTATGAAAACCAAAAAACATATATGAACACAGACAGCCATCAAAGTGGCTGCTTTGGTAGTTCAAGTGTTAAAACCTGAGACTTCTGGCTACGTTAGGCAACCATCACTACTGAACTGGGCAAACATACAATAAAAAAGTATTGAATTGGAAAAACTTCTGAAGACAGACTTTCCTCCCAAAAAACGGCAAGAGAGAAAACTGATTTTTGTATCGCCCTAAAACTACTAAACCAGTTGTCTCGGGGGACTTTATACAGTTGTAAGAGCATTTTTGTAGTTTTTTTTTTTTTTTTTTTAGATACTGAAGATATGAGGACTTTGACTGAAAACTGTGCCAGTCACACACACAAACCTGGAACTGGACACAGTGTGAGAAAAGGCTCATAATATTCATCCATAAGTCCTTTCTGAAGCTCTTGTGCATGTGTCGGATCAGATGCGAGTCCTTCATTGACGTCAGAGCTGCTTGTTTATCTCCACGGCTCTCCCGGTGCGATGACAGCTTATATGACCGTGATATGGAACCGACCAGGAAAAGGAAGTGCAGTCCGTAGCTTTTCCAGACCTGCTGAGACCTGCGTCCTCGTTCAGCTGTTCCGAACCAGCGAGACCTCACCGACCAGCCACATATTCGTCATCCCATCCTGCATTCCTGGTCCCTGATTTGATTATCTGCTTAAATTCTGGCCATTGTGTATTTTTAGATGCAGATCTGGCTTTGGTCATGCGTCTTAAGAGTTGGTGCGAAAGGCATGTTCTGACGTCAAACTGGACATTGCTCTATAATTCCTTGTGAATGAGGTCAACTTCCATCACATGGCATTCAGAGAAAACAGTCAAAAAACAGGAGATAGCAAGCCGTTCAGAAGCAGGAGCGGACTAAGACACGTCTTTGCTCGACGGAGGAGGAAGGAGGACATCATGTCATTTGTGGTAATAAAAGCAATCTTGTGGTTTTCTAGAGTGTGTTATAGGCTGAGACTTCCAGCAACAGATTATGGAAAAAGTAAAAGCTAAAGATGGAAGCATTTTCAGCAATTTTTCTATCTGTGTGTTGCTTATTGCTCTTAACACTGCAATATTCACTGTTGGTTTTTGTGAATTTACTGAAATATTTAAAGCAGTGTTTTTGAAGTGTGCCGTGGGACGTTTGTGTGCCTCAAAATGTTGTTTGCTGTGCCTTTACAAATGATCCAATATCATCTAATTGGTCAAAATAGTGTGAAAATGATGTTTTTGTGCCTCTTTGATTGATTGATTGATTCTCTATATAAACATTAGGATGAGAAGGACTTTCCATTGGTAATCATGGCGGTAGAGTTTAATTTTTGTATCAGTTTCAGCTGGTGGTGAGCCATGTGATTGTGTTTACTGGAAAAGGTGTGCCACGGCTCAAAAAGGTTTAGGAAATACTGATTTGTGAACTGGCTTGTGTATGAAAATAAATATATTCATGATGACATCACCAATAGGGTAAAACTAACATGTCTCACGACGGTCTGAACCCAGCTCATGTTCCCTATTAGTGGGTGAACAATCCAACGCTTGGTGAATTCTATCTCACAACGATAGGAATTGTTTTGATTTTTGCAGGTTTCACATATGATTTCTTTTGATTAAAATAAAAAAAAGCGTAAACTCTTACAAACTTTAACCATGGGCCTTGAACCACGATTAATTGGCTAAATGTAGTGTATCTTAGATCGTATAGCTTTTCCATTCAATTCAATACATTTTTTTAAAGCCCTAAATCACAACCAGGGCTGGACTGGGACAAAAAAACGGCCCGGGCATATTTTCCTTCTTAGCGGCCCAGGCAACTCAAAAGGTTCAAGGAGCCATATTTGACAACAAAACTAAAAACAACATCTGTCTGGAGCCGCAAAAAAAACAAAACAGCGTTGTATAAGGCTTATATGAAGGTAACAGGGGCTGAAGCTGTATTAGCTACATTAGCTACATTAGCTACCTTAGCTACATTAGCTATATTAGCCTAATATCTAAATGACAAAGTAAAGGCTACAAACACATAAAAACATTATCAAATGTGTGTTTTCATTGCAGCGTGTCCTGGAGAGAATGACGCACCACGTGACAACTCTGCTTTAAGTTTAACTTTCATGCAATTGTACAAATACAGTAAATAAATCTACCTTTTGGCTCTGAGTTCACCTGCATCACTGTCTGTTCATATCTATCACAGGCTGAAGTTTGCTGGAGCTGAATGTCCTTAATGGCCTTTTCTTTCACCGTCTTTGCGAAGGTTTTTGAAATCTGAAAATAGGTGCTCTGACTTTATGATGAATGAATGTTTCAGTGAACAGTGTTTAAAGCTTCATTCTTCCTCCTGTTGCAACAAAACTTTTCATTACATCGCAAACATAAAGCAGTCCTTCCTCGTTGACTGAAAGCAAATGTTCATTCTCATTCTTAGTCCAGTCTTATTGACTCTCTCTTTATCTTTGGGATCCATGCGCAAACGCAGTTAAAATTGAATATTACTTATACAAGTTTTTGCAGCATTGAAAAACGTTAAGAATGTTTTTCCTCCTACAGAAACCACATTAAAAACTAGAAATAAAATATAGCCCTCACACTCCATTTTCAGACATTTTTGAAAAGGCTCCAGGAGCCACTTTAGGGGCACTAAAGGTTGCCGACCCCTGGTTTATACAGTATGTGGAAGCATACTGTAGAGGATCAGGATGTCTGCAGTTTAGACAATAAAATAAAGTAGAATAGTCTACATTAAACAGAGTAATAAACATGTCTCAGAGTGAGGGAGGTGGGCACAGACAATATTGTTTGTTACAGGGATGAGAATTGGTAAAAAAATTCTGAAATGCATATTGTCAGCCATTGGCTGGCTCTAAATCTGTTTAATCTGTTCACAACATTTTACTTTTGGGCTCAAACATGAACTTTTATTGCAATGGAAAATTTAGGTACCCGAGCTTTAATTTAGAGGAGAGGGGAGACGCGGACTGTTTTCTGCAGCTGTGTATTTATTGGGTGCACAAATTACGAAAAGACATGCATGGTCCGGTGCGCGTTTATGGTCTTGGGTACATGGTCACGTTGCGGCTACGCGCTCGCCGTGTTGTGTTGTGAGCGGTTCCTGCGTCCAGCTCAGAGCCGCTGGATGCGGGAACACGGCGTCCGCTGAGGTGGTGGAATCCCGTTCGAGTACATAATATATACAGTCTATGGTATATACAGCAGGTGCCCCGCGGACACGCGCGCTCCCCTCGAACATTTCTCAACGGATTTACACTTTTCACAAACATGTGTTTTGTATGAGGCAGACAGACCGGCCCAAATATGGGCATCGGCCCTTCGGGCATTGCCCGCTACGCCCGATGGCCAGTCCAGCCCTGATCACAACAGTCGTCTCGAAGAACTTCCCAAAGTGGTCGATTCTTCAGAAATAGATCAGAGAATCAAACAGTTCAAACACAGAAAATTCAATAAAATCAAACGGGCCTGGATCATCACTGTTCTTGACCCTTCTGCATCCGCAAGAAATGTCTCCAAAACAACCCAATGGGGAAAAGGTGAAAAACCTCCGGGAAGCCCACATTGATCGATGGATCCACTCCCACAGACGGACCGGCCTTAGATCCAGGACTCAGGCTTTACCGTCTACTCTCCGCTCTGCAACAATAGTATTCATGTCATTCATAAACATGCACAGGTCTGTAGTGTAGCCTTGGACATGTCTCATCTCTTAAATAGACAAAGACAATAACACTGAGAGATCCCTCATGTATTCACACTGTTATTTCTGCTCAGGACAGAACACACTCTGGATTTGATTTATGTCCACTGTCCTCGGGTGGACCGTCCATAAACGTGTTCCTGGTTTTACCCCGTGCCTTTGCTGGATGCTGAAGCTGTCCTGTTTTTAGGTCTTGACACATGGCCCAGTTTGACCTGGTAATAAATTGGATGAACTCATACCCAGCGGTGCAAGGACAGCGGTGCCAAACATGCACATCCTGAACCATGAATGAGACTCACACCGGACAGATTTATAGCTCAAACCACAGAGGAAAGTGTAAACTGGGAAACAGGAAGAGGTCGGAGGAAATACAGTAGATGGGAGAAATAAGCTCATCGTTGATTTGTGTGGAAGTTTGACACACTGGAAAAGTCTGGAAATGAATTTGGAAAAAAAATAGAATGACATTTTGCAGTGTAACAGTAAATGATGAAAGATTTTGGTTCCGACTAGATGTGACGAAAGCTTCACGCTGTCATCTGTTTTGAACATTTTAAAATAAGTACCGACAGGGCGAATCGGTCTGCTTCCTGCCTACTATACATTATCCCGCTTATTATACGGCTTTATACAAACAGAACACACACAAATAAACTTCAGTCCACTTTTGGGAATGCCGTTTATTTAATGACAGAAAATAAAATAGTTCCCAAAGGCTTTCCCGCGGCAATGCGAGTCACAGTTAGGCTGGCAACCTCTAAACTAGAACTCTCTGGAACTGCATGAAAGCTGAACAAAGAATTCTGAACATCAGCGGTGAGTGACCCAAACATAAACTTAACCTAAATCCATAATTCAATCCTCTGCAAATGTTCCTAAAATGTCCCGGAATCTACTTCAGAGTTTTTCGCGATTGCTTTGATTAGCTTTTTCTCGCATTAAAACAGTATTTTTGTCATGAAAACCTTAACAGATACTTCTGAAAAACTCCGTGCATGTGTATTAAGAATGTATATGTATAGTGTATTCTCCAAGTAACATTTAAATGCGTCGATTGATTGGTATTTGCGTTTATTGAGCGTGGCTAGCTTGAGGGTGCGTTGCCAAAGGGCAGCAGTAGTAAGTAGTCATCTTTATTTATATAGTAAGTAATTAAGTAAGTAATCTTTATTTATATTCCGCCTTTTCACTGCAGATCAGTGTCTCAAAGCGGTTTACAATTGTTATTTTTGGGCATTTGTCTCTCACTCCACACAGAGATAGGAGCAGGGGCGCCAGTACAAAAGGCACATGCCAGATCTATTGGCGTCCAACCGGGATTCGAACCCAGGACCTTCTTGCTGAGAGGCAAGAGTGCTATCCACTCAGCCACCGTGCCACCCGGGTCAGAGGTCATTATTGTTTTGAGAGGTTCTACTGCTGCTGCGAGGAGCTGGGTAATAACTATCTTTAATCTGAAATGATAAATCTTGTTTGACGTGTGCGTATCCTCAGTGCTCTTTTTTCCTGTCATGTCTTCTGTAACGATGACACTGACATTCCCGACTTATAAGGGACGAATAAAGCTTATCTCATCTTATCTTATCTTTCAGGGAACTATTTGCGGTGTTCTTCCCATTGAAATGATTCAATATTTGCTTCTTGTCAACTGTTAACGACCCTCATCTTTCATCGTATTCAAAAGCATCGCACACAAGATTCCAACAAGGACTGTTTGGCTACAATGTCCCTTCAAACATATAATGGCAACGTAAGAATTGAATGGTAGAAGAAACAGACATGGACGCTTCTGAGTGACTTTTACAGTGTGTTTATGAAAATCCATACGTCCCCCATACTCCAGCTATCTCATGCAAAAACATAGTGGTTAATATTTACAGTCAGAGTGAGTTTTTTGTCACCTCCCCTAAACCAACACTTTGCATACGCAGTGGGCACATGACATACAGCGGACAGTTTTACAAAGCTTGTGTGAGTTTTGGTAAACATGGGCACAGTGTGATGTATTATGCAAAGATTCTATGCAAAACTTGGCAATTCTGTTTGTTTAAGAGCGAGCTGACTTTTTTCTTAGTGCTAAAATCTGCTTACAGCCTTTTCCCTGCGCCACTACAACACAGGAAGTACGGTTTGACTTAATTTGGTTTCCATAGTGACCCTAATCTAATATAGATTATGGCCTATATCCGTAATTCTCCACAGGTGGGTCGGTAACTGAAAGTGTGTGGTGAGAAGGCTGGATGTCTGATGACTTTTGGCTCATGTGAAAGCTGAATGTTTGGAGTTTGTATGAGATTTTTACAATTATTACAACATTAAAAGCATTATCGAAATTCTACTTTATAACATGCCTTGAGCTAAGATGCTACAGTTGCTTGGAATTAAGCTAATACGACCCTTTAACCCTGATTCCTTAACCCTTAACTAATTTGTAAGTAAGCCGGGTCATTCTTAATAAACTCATTGTTTGTAGGGATTTATTCTCTTCACATAATTCTCAAACTAAAACAACAGTTAGAATTCCACCAAACTCGTTCCTTGCTCTCAAAACGCTTTGGTTTTCACATGTGTTTTTTTGGCCTCTGTTACAGATTTAGATCCGCATTTTCAAAGGAAAAGGGAAAAATAGAAAACATTTTGCGTAACCAATCAGCTCTCAGCCTAAAGTGTCAAATAGTGACTCACAATTATTCAAGATTCAAGAATTTATTTGCCATTTGCAGTAAAACCACATTGGAAAAACTGTGCAAGACAACCCCAGTGTGCACCAGATATGTATGCAAAAGAAACATGCTATGGTCAGATAAGATTTTTCTGTTGGGATGAACTACCCCCAGGTTTAAGGATAAAAGGGTGTCGTTATAATAAGTTTACAACAATACGGTTTATCAAGAAGTATATACAAACACATGCAACTAATTTCTAAGCGTATCTGTGTCACTGATGGACCTGTCAGATATAAAATACTTGCATCTGTAGCCACATATTAAAGCTCCGGTGCCTAACTTTGAAACCACAAGACATAATTAGAAACAAAATATACAAAGTTCCTCAGTCTAAAATCCAGACTAGTTTTCACATTTCAGATTCATATTCATGTTATTTGCCATTTGCAGTAAGACCACATTGGAATGCATTTGCAAAAGTCCCCAGTGTGCACCAGACAAGTACAGAAATAAAACACAGTTATAATGTACTGTGTATATTGTTGGCTACTACGGTATAATACTCTTTTCAGTGATAAAAAAAAAAAAAAAGGTTTGATACCATGGCGCAAAATACGGCTAAACTCAAATCCACTTGTTGCATCGTGATATCTAAACACATGTATTTCTTTCAGTGGATCTGCTTAATGAGCCAGACCATATTTGTCGGTCCCTGTCTGTGCCTCTATCACATGAAGCACACTTTCAGATTTCATTTCAAGCTTTGGCCCAGAGCGTTCACAGAATCATGGACAAACATGAGACACTGATTGGATAAAAAACCTTCTGCAGATGAAGCAGATGAAAGCCACCAGCACAATACTCTTTCTAATATTCTCTACAGCTTGTTTTAGCTTCAAGTAGTGCATGTTGTTTATCTTAGTATGATGGGCCAGAGCCTGTGCAAAGTAAATGTCAAAATATTTACATTTATAATATGCAATAATACACGTCCATGTTTCTCTAAAATGGATATGTACAGCTTATACAGAAACTAGATTTTTTTGTTGAACCAATCAATTATTTGTTTTTTTCAAATTCTTTCAAAATTAGATTATTTCTAGCCTGGCTTTATCCATCCGTACTCTCCGCTCAATCATCATTTCACTGCATGTAACGTCTGGGTCTGGTCCCTGTGTTAGCGAATACAATCGGTTGAATTTCGACCGACCATTCAGAGAGTAGTTTGGCAATGGCGAAAAGTGCGATCGTAAAGTATTCCGGTCTGGTTCTATCAAGAAATTGAAGCTGGAGCAAGAGGAACGTTTTGCCGGAAAAATTGTGGCGCTACTCCCCACGGGCTCCGTAAACGGCAAAGGAGATGGCTAGGCTAAATGCCAAATGCGAACAACAGACTCGGGGGCACTTCACACGTCACGGTAAACTCAGATCCAATCGTTTCAATCTGCAAAAGGAGTTAACCCCTCCCACCTGTTCACGGAGCTCAATGGAGCAGATCCAGACCTTAGAATGAAATGTAATTTGTACTATGGTGTGGTACGACCAGGCTACCTTATTTCCAATACGCTGCCTGAATCTCAAGAGTTTTTCTGGGTTTTTTTCATAACGTCCATGGAAAAAAAATAGCAGAATATTTTGACCATCAGAAATTTCTAGTACATCCAGAACATCTAGTTTGTGACTTTATCTTTGATTATGATAAAAGGTTAAATGTAGCACAAATAATTAAGCAACATTTCAGACGTTGCTCTTGTTTTCTTCTTCAAAATGATTCCTTCACATGTCAAAAATATAAAGTTGAGATTTCAAAGCACTTGATCCAAATTCATAATGAGGTGTTATTTTGGTGCAATATCATGAACAAGTGCCATTTTCAATACGGTTATTTTTGTTAAAATGTGCGAACGTCTTAACAAACTACCTCTCAATAGCAGCTCATCTGGCGGAGAATTGGCCATTTTTTGTGTGTGTCAGTATAATTGCTGCTTCTCTCGGCTAAAGTAATAATCTATGACAGTCATCAATCGCTATCACAAACAAAATGCCTTTGTGATCAAATTAGTCTTGCCACATCTCTCGCCCCTTTATGAGACATCAGCACAGACATGATCTCACTCCGTTCTGCTCCGACAAGTTCTTTTCCTCAATTTTATCCTTTTTAGACAAGAAATTCTCACACAAGGCTCCTTAATCTTGCTCATATCACAGAATCAGAAACTAAGCTAGCTGTGTCATGTGGCCAATGGAGCCATGGTGAATTATTGGTCTTGGCCTCACAATAACATGAATGACTGCATCTAGAATCAATTACAGCGTGTCAATGACGAAGGGAAATCAAGTGACATCACAAGACTCGACCATATCTACAGATGGGGCAAGTCTGCTCACTGTAAGAATCCAGGTTTCAAAGCAGTAAACATGATTATGTATTTTTGTATTTGCTGACTAAAGCCCCATTTTCACCAGCCCTACTTTACTTTACTGCACCCTGATTGAGAGCGGCCATTACCAGGAACATTTTATTATTACCTGCTTGGTCCTGACTGAGAGTGATTGGCCAGAGTTCTGCTGGAAGCCATGGTTACCAAAGAACCTGGATACTGGTTTGTTGTGGGTAGGTTGCAGGGCAGCTGTGGCTACAGTGGTAGTTTATCACCACCGTGTATTGAGTGAAAGAATGAGTGTCCAAAGAAGCGCTATATAAAACTGATGCATTATTCAGCAAGGTATGGCTATTTGTGTAGAAAAGTTTTACACAAGGCCTCTCAAAGTGCTGAACAAAACAAAGAAACAATCCCAAAAGGCGTTCAAATAATAAATAATCACTGTACATTAAAATAATATAATCCCTCAGTTGTGTGCACAGCTAAACAGAGCTGTTTTTATCCTGGATTTGAACATTCTCAGAGAAGAATCCTGTCTGACATTTTCATAAAGACTATTACTATTATTAAAATGTAATGGAAACACAACCGGGTAGAGCAGAGCCGAGTAGAGTAGAGTAGGGTAGGGCCAAACAGTGCTGGTGTAAACAGGGCTTAAAATACAGAGCTGCTCTTCCAGGCCATTTTTCATCATATCCCCAGAGCAACAAGCAGGTGACGGGACTCCATCCAAAGAGTTGCATACTTCAATTCAACCAATTCCAATCACAAACACTGCTGCATACTAGCCTTCTCTGGTTGCAGTAGCCGGCAGGAGCTCGGTAATGCCTCCATTTGAGAGCAGGCCGACGTTACCTGTTTGTGGAGCACTTAAGGCCATCAGCGACTGCAGCATTTGCTTATCTTTGAGGTGAGTGATGTGTGTTTGTGTCTGTGGTCGTGGCCTGGGTCCTGCTAAAGTCATCAATCACTTAAGCCTGGAGTTGGCCTGTTTGTGGCTGTATAAACGGATAGGGGCTCTGGATTAGCATAGGTGGAATAGGACAGAGCTGTGTGCGTCATTGGATGGATAGACAGGACTTGCGCAGCCTAAATATAGAGGATATGGACAATCATTTGTTTAGGCAAAGCAGTGTCTTGCTTGGGCTCAGTGTGTTGTGTAACTGTGCCGCTACATCTGATGCCCTACTTTATTTTAATAGAGGAAATATGCCGACATCTGCCCGACACTGACTGATCACATGCAAATAGTTTGTTTACTGTTATGTGCAAACTTTGCCTACAATTCAAAACAGAAATCCAGTAATACAGAAGCATGGTATAAGTCGGGGGTGTTCAACTCATTTTGGTCCGGGGCCAAGTTCAAAAACATAAGCGCTGGTTGGAAATTTATTGAGATTCATTCTGCTCTTCTTGATTTTAGGTTACTGTAAGATTTCTTAGTGGCAATTTTGATTTTTAAGTGCGTGCATGTGGCTGTCAGTATGAGTTGGCCTTTGCAGTGTAATGAGGGTCTCAGTAATCTCCTTTACTAATGAAACAACTGAGGAAAAATCAATGATTCCATCTAGAAGTTTTCTGCATAATGGTTGTACTAGAAGAAAGTAGGCCTGGTACTTTTCCAATTGAAATACATTTGACTGCACTGGATAGTGGA
The DNA here is from genome assembly GCA_964034765.1 of Knipowitschia caucasica. NCBI lineage: Eukaryota > Metazoa > Chordata > Actinopteri > Gobiiformes > Gobiidae > Knipowitschia > Knipowitschia caucasica. The sequence goes on from OZ035835.1 coordinate 35,921,142, forward strand.
GGTTCAGACTTTTGTTTGATTGGATGAGCAGCAATTCAACTTGGATGCCGTCTATAATCATAGTTTCCGTTGTTTCTTGAACACCAACGAGATTTGAGGACTTTTGACCACAGCAAATGGTCAAAATGGTTTCTCTTTCAAAGAACGTTTTCTTCCATCTCTATAGAGCAGTCACTGAGTAGGTTAACAAAGAACTAGTGAGAACCAAATGACTCGCCTGTAGCCCAATTTAATTAGATTGAGTGAGACCCACGTATGTCCGTGTGAAAAACCAGTTCTTTTGGAGTAACTGGATCGAACCATTTCTTCCCGGATGCTACTGAGACAAGGCCAGCAGATGCATTTAAGATAAATGGTTGTGTTTATTCATTCACTCGTTTTGTTCTTTGCAATGAATATACACTCCTTGGCCACACATTTTTTGTTGTTAAGGATTTCAAATGACTTGACAAATAAGATATTGCTTGATTACATTTGCCAAAAGCGTATTTATAGAAATTTTTAATACAATTACTGTTCCAAAGTTTGAGTGCCACAAGGCCCCATCCACTCAACATGGATCCTTTAGAGTTGTTTTTAAAAACATACTCCATATTCATTCAACATACACTGTATAAAGTCATAATTGCTCAAATTTGACAACATTTGCTAGTGGGAAAAGCAAAATTATTTAGTTTAAAAAATAAATCTTGGAATGAGAAAAAAAAACAAAAGTTCTTGAAATAAATAAATGGCTTTGTCCCATTGGCAAATCTTGCGCAGTCAGAAAAAACCTTACTTTTTTCTGACTTTTTTTGCAGGGTACTCAAGTGTAGGAAAGTAGTCAGACTACATTTGTGTTGGAAGTTGTGCAGGACCTGTACATGTGGCGTCTTATGGTGTGGAGTTATTGTCCAGGCCTTTCTCTGGTCACTATAGGCCCCAGTTTGGAGATGAAAGCCTGGTCTGAACGAGGGTCGAGCTTGCACCCCCCACATCCATCACAATCAACGCCACAGTTTCCCAATTAGGCCCCGGAACACTGTGGGCCATGCACTGATTGTTAACACTGCAAAAACAGAGGGAGGGGGTGATGACGGGACTTTGGTAGGTGGACGGGACAGGGGGCTTAAGGGGGGGAGCAGGGGACTATTGCCGGCGGCCCCATTTCCTCGCTAATGGGCCCCAAACGAGGGAATATGAGGGAATGTGGCCCCGTAAAACAGGTGACCCGGGAAATGCAGGGGTGGAAGGGCCACTCACCTTTGGGAAGCACACATCTGCAAACGGGACATTAGCAGAAACGAATGGGCCAGCATGCTTCAGTGTAATTGCATGTACGGGAAGAGAGAGGGAAAGGGAACCCAAGGGAATGCATAAATACAAATTATGAAACGCAAACGTCACCCTCCCCCCGCAAAAAAAATCATTTAAGTGGGAGAAAAACACGTTGCGTCATTTCCAGGCACTCCCAGACCCCCTAATCTACAGGACTCCCATATCCCATGAGAATACTATATATCTTTAAACAATTACAATAACAAGAATATCGTTATACCAAACAAAACAGTGAAAAAACAGCCAAAGATATACAGCAGTAAAATACACTTTGTAATAAGGTGGACAAAATGTGATGGCTTGATAGTACTCAATATACAGTAACTATCAAATTAAAGGTCACTATGTACTAACAATACTCGATAATCAAAGGACTTTTATGATCACAGAAACTCCTTACTAATGAGATTCTCTGCAGCGAATTTGAGCTAATGTTGTATTAGTTCCTTATAGGAAATGGCATAGTTTGAATGACCTGTTACTTTCACTTGCATTTGTTAAAACTCAGAGCAAAGGGCCTTTCTATTCAGGGCCATCAAACATATCCGGACTGTCGGAGGCAATCAGAAGACACTATAAGCAATTTCAACAAAGCAAAGCTAAAAGGGAAGCCAAACGAACCACTACACCAGGGATCAGTGGAGCTTTTGAGCACTATATAGGAGTGCATCCCTTGTTATTCTGTCTGTCTGGTTGTGAGACAGCAGAGTTTTTCCTTGCCGATGCAGTAGGGTCTGTTGATGACTGTAAGTGGGTCATGGACATTGGTCAACTCCCTATGGACCAATGAGTTCTATGTATTTAACTGTTTGAGGCTCAGATCTGAATTGGCAATTTCCATGGTTTTGTTTAGACCTCTGAGATAACTATTGTTGAGATTTAGGACGATACGTTGGATTGAATTGAATTGACATCAACAGTAGATTGTACAATTGGTGAAATCTACTTAAGATGTTGTTTTAGATATATAGGATTAATCGTAGAACTTGGTGGAACTTGGGAAATAGATTGTTATTGGTTGAAAAGTTTGAGAACCTCTTGAAAAGCACATCTTAATTTCTTTCACCGACATTTCAATTATTTTACTATGTGAGTAGAAGGTCCACACAGGGATAAAAACGACTACAACTATCACAGTCTACAAAAAAAAAACATCATAAGTAGCGGCAGAAGCAAAACACTGCACCATTTCCAGTTACTCCTTCCCCCACAAAGCAGCTAATCTACAGAGCTCTCATATCCCATTATAAAACTATTCAGCCCAGCTCTAACATTGTGACTTTAGTGAATTACAGTAAAGACTTGGAAACACCTGGTAGGGCTAAAGCGCTGTTTGTGTGAGGTTTACAAGGCTTAGCGTGAGTGGTCCCTGGAGGAGCTCTTATTTTGGGAACTGAAATACATTAAGGAGTTGCTGTATTTCTTGCCCAGATTTAAGGATACATCCCTCACTTTGTTACGCGGAAAAAAAGACTCCCCCGTAAAGTCATAAAGCGATTGGCTCTGCACAGATGTGAACTTCGGAACCCCAGATTTTCATTTCTAAACTATCATGAATGACTCGGTTGTTTACGGCGAGTTGAGTACAGCCCGTTGTTTTTAGGTCATGAATTAAAAGCATCATGTTTTTCAACCCTTTTGCCTTTGAGTTTTATGAGTTTTAAAGATATTCGACTTTTTACGATGATTTCTCTTCTCCTGAAAGGCCTTTTAAATCAATCAATATCTGTGTAGATAGAAAATCAGATTGTACATTTTGTTGATTTTTTCTTGTTATTGCATGCTCACTTTAGGCATAGTCCATCATTAAATGTATAGAAAAGTTAAGATTGTCTCACTGTTTTGTTTTGAGAGAGGATATACCAGATACTAAAGCCTGTAGGAACTGTGCTGTACAAAAAAATACTGGCCTTAACCTTGCCTTGCTTCACATGTACCATCTTACCCAAATATCAACCCATCAACTGAGAATCTAGCACAGTGTCAAAGCTGTTTCAGGAACTAATAGAACAATTGAATGGATATGAGGTACAAGAACTGGACAAAGATTCTGAAGATTAGCAAGAACAGGATCCTGACGATGAACTGGGCAATCCATGCCTAAGGTTCTCAATACTTTGCATTCACAATTTTCTCTTAATAGTAGTGACATCTGCGGCAGGTGGGGCGACAGTAGCTCAGTTGGTAGAGCATCAGCCTTTAGTCCTGAAGGTCATAGGTTTGAATCCACCTCGAGACCTACTTCACGACTCACACTGATGACTGCTGTTGTTGTGTCATTGGGCAAGACACTTAACTCCACTTTGCCCAAAGCCCCCGCTGGAAGATCTCAGCTCCTGTGGACTCACCCACTGCAGGAGGATCAGTGAGGGGCTGGTGCTAAGTGTGCTGGGTGCAGCTCTGAATGCCCCCCCCGACCCAGAAATGGATTAAGAAGAAAATGGATGGATGGATCTGCAGCAGGTTAAAGATTACTCCAATAATGTTCCATGTCCAGACTTTGCCATGACATAGATTCAGGTAAAGTTCTTGTCTTGACCTTTATCGACTGTTTTATGCAAAGGGTACGACTGGACTTATTCCTAAGATGAAAAAGACACAAAAAACAAATGAACATCTGTTTCCAGGCTACATTACATTTCAGCACGGCCCTTGTCAACTATCGGCCTACATTCTGACTTGACATGTCTTTCTGTTGCCGTCAAATGAGGCCTAAAACATGCGTCAGTCATCTGCGTGTCTGTCACTTCACTCTCTGGTCTCTGCAGCCCTCTTTCATATCCAGCTTCTCTCGCTCTCTCTCTGTGTGCGTTCGCTGGATGCGGGTGAGTTTGATGAAATGGTCTGTACATAAAGTGACAGCGCGCTCTGGTTAGCTCATTCACTGACTCAAGGACTGTTTTCGAGCCCGTTTCCCTCTGCGTCCCTGCGCCGTGTGCCAAGCGCTAAGCAAAGCCCGATGTTCCGAGCATTTCTGGTAATATAATCGCATTTCGTTTGAGTTTAATAAGTGAAACCAACTGGGGCCTGTCTGTTTTTCCCTGCATGTGTTGAGAGTGGGTGGGTTGGAGAAGTGCATGTACTCCTTACTGTAATATAAGGGTGTGAAATGTGGATGCATGCGAGCTCAATCAGAGGGGGAAAAGAATCCTTATATTCTGCCACAGTTTGAAGGCCACCATAATGACACGTTTTTGGTAATAACATTAAAAGCAGTTTGACCGTTCCTTATTCAAATAAAGTTCGAAAGTATTCGGCCCCCTTGAACCTTTCAACATTTTGCCACATTTCAGTCTTCAAACATAAAGATATTAAATTTAAATTTTTTGTCATGAATCAACAAAAAGTGGGACACAATCGTGAAGTGGAACAAAATTTATTGGATAATTTAAACTTTTTTAACAAATAAAAAACTTAAAAGTGGGGCGTGCAATATTATTCGGCCCCTTTACTTTCAGTGCAGCAAACTCACTCCAGAAGTTCAGTGAGGATCTTTGAATGATCCAATGTCGTCCTAAATGACTGATGATGATAAATAGAATGCACCTGTGTGTAATCAAGTCTCCGTATAAATGCACCTGCTCTTTGATAGTCTCAGGGTACTGTTTAAAGCGCAGAGAGAACCATGAAGACAAAGGAACACACCAGGCAGGTCCGAGATACTGTTGTGGAGAAGTTTAAAGCCGGATCTGGATACAAAAAGATTTCCCAAGCTTTAAACATCTCAAGGAGCACTGTGCAAGCAATTATATCGAAATGGAAGGAGTATCAGACCACTGCAAATCTACCAAGACCCGGCTGTCCCTCCAAACTTTCATCTCAAACAAGGAGAAAACTGATCAGAGATGCAGCCAAGAGGCCCATGATCACTCTGGATGAACTGCAGATAACTGCCTGGTGTGTTCCTTTGTCTTCATGGTTCTCTCTGCGCTTTAAACAGAACCCTGAGACTATCAAAGAGCAGGTGCATTTATACCATAGACTGTATATATTAATGGACAGAGTCACGCCTATCTCCGCCGTTCATAGGAGTTGGCCATGAAAAGTGCTTTCATGGAGCAATCCAAGATGGCCGCGAGTGGTCCCGCCCGCAAGGAAATTGTGAAAAAACGCATCTGCGCATGCGTCAGCCGGAGCAGCTCCATTCATTTGAACGAGAGACTTCAAAAATTCCCCGCGAGTAAACTAGAGTGGACCAAAAAAAATCACCCCCCTCAGCATTGACACACATGTGGAACGGAGCTTTGGGCCAAGAGCCAACTTTTGGTCCATCCTGTAAAGACGTTTTCCAGAGGTCTGCTAACGCTATATGTTAGCATTGGCTATTCTTCTTCTGGGTCCACCCCCAACGGCCCGGGGTGGTATTGCAAGCATGTCAGCGCACTTCATTTTGGCCACTTTTGAGCTGGGACCCTCCCCCACTGATTTATACGGAGACTTGATTACACACAGGTGCATTCTATTTATCATCATCAGTCATTTAGGACAACATTGGATCATTCAAAGATCCTCACTGAACTTCTGGAGTGAGTTTGCTGCACTGAAAGTAAAGGGGCCGAATAATATTGCACGCCCCACTTTTCAGTTTTTTATTTGTTAAAAAAGTTTAAATTATCCAACAAATTTCATTCCTCTTCACGATTGTGTCCCACTTGTTGTTGATTCATGACAAAAAATTAAAATGGTATATCTTTATGTTTGAAGCCTGAAATATGTTGAAAGATTCAAGGGGGCCGAATACTTTCGCAAGGCACTGTAACTTGTTGAAAATCTCTCCCAACTCTGCAATCCAATTTCACTCAGCCTACTACTGAATTCGTTTTACTATGCTACCAGTCTTCCACACTAGAAGTAGGTAAGATAACATAAGACTGTATTGATCTTTCACAGAAAAGAAAGATGGTGGCATAGATAGAATCACTAATATTGTGCACAAGACAGAAGTGTGCAAACATGTTAAAAGCAAAAAAATACACTCTGTTCAGGATATATTATGTACAATGAATAGTGGCAATGAAAGAAACAGTGGCAATAGCAGTGCAGGTTTTTCAGTCGTAGAGCAGCAGTTATTCAATTCAATGTATTCTTGTATAGCCCTGTGTATAACCGTGGTTATCTGGGAGGACGTTACAAAACCCTTGAATTCGCCAACACAGATGAGAGAATCAAACAGTACACACATGAAATAGAGAAGAAAACACATTGGTATTGGTCCATAAGGGGGAGATTACCAAAATGCACAAGTGTCGGTAAATGTCTATGAGTCTTGTTGAATGTTGAGCGTCATCATCACCACTGTCCTTTTAGTTAGACCTCACAAGACTCAAACAGACTATTCATTTAGGGTCATTGCCACGATGATAATGCCAGTCGGTATTTCAACAAAATCAGAAGCTTGTTTTCAGATTGAGAGTACTAAGTTTTTACACAGTGTCTGGAACTTATATAATATCTTAAAAATAATCAAATAAATCAGACTTGGATCAAACCTATTTCATGTGAACCTACTGTTTTGTATTTGAATTTCACCATTACTTGGTTGGGAACAAATGTGATCCCGTTAATATTGACTTATGACTTGATGATTTCCAGGTCTGAGCATTTGCGTGAGTCCATGTAAAACTGTGGTTATTAAGTAACATAGCCTCCAGATGTTTTTCACCCACTTTTCATGTCATAGAGCGGAAACTGCACCGTGTTGCTCTCGTATTTTTGGGTTTGTTTGTAACTTAAACCTGTTTCTATCGCCTCTTTTAAGTCTGGCTAAGACTTCTCTCTCCATGCACAGGGTCATCCCGCAGGCAGGCCTCCACATAGAAAGGGGGCGTAGTGACGGATGAACGGACCTGTTTGGAGTGTTGAATGTTTAGCCCCCTATCCAGCAGTCGCCTTCTCACAAAGGAGTAGAAAGGGCCCACATCCACAGCGCCATGTCCCAGGCCTGACAACAGCTCTAAAGGTGTGGAATCGCGATTTTGTCCGGGGGATTTTCTGAGGCTTCACGCTTGGGCCCAGAGTGAAGTGTTTGTTAGAACGCTGCATAAAGTCCATACTGAAGGGGTATAAGGGAATCTCAGTGGGATGTATTGTGTTGTTCAGTTTCTCCAGCTTCATATACGGAAGTGTGTTGGTTTTGCACACCTTGGCATTGTAGATGTTGATTATGTTTTGTAAAGACAGACCCAAGCAATGTTTTGATGTTTTTTTTATTTAAATCTTTACATTTAACCTTAAAGGAAACATATTATGCAAAACCCACACTAATATTAAAAGCTTCTGGCACAAACATGTAGTTCTGCACCTTCTGTCTAAAAAAAACCACCTCAGTATGTCCTACAATATTAGGTCACTGTACCATTAAGACTTAAATCCATTTTGACATCAAGCTATTTTGTTTGGATTTAAAGTATTGTTGAAAATGACGGACACTATTTATTTACATTTTAAAGGATAATATACCAGGTATGGTTATTGTCCAACGCCAATGTCAATCATTCCATTCCAGAAAACAGAGGCAGCCTTGTTGTCATTAGATCCATGTTGGTACAAATGTGAGCACTAATTAACTTGGGCATCTTGACTATTTACACAAGACTTCCTGGATTTTGTAGCTTTCAGTTTTCAGCATCTCAGGATAAGATCAGGTTTGCAAAAACATGCACTGTTCAACGTTATCTTGATCTATATGATGGAGCACCGTGCACCATACAGAACAGGCCAACATGCAATCAAACCAGATGTCCCGGTTCAGTTGGCGAGCTGCCATACAGTTATGGGAACCCCCACCCCCCACTTCCAGAACTTCACCCCTCCACATTCTCCAACAGAGTGAGACACCCACACTTGCAGGATGTAAAGTGGCAAATGTCCAAAAAGAAGCAAGCTGACATCAAGGACCAGGGGGAGTGTGTCTGTCTGTGGCCCAGCTCAGTGTGGTGTCTGGGGAGGGTGTGGGCGAGGGTCCGGTAAACCCTTTTGCATCACAGAGGAAGAGACTTGTCGTGCCAGCTGTCCTCTGATTTACCACACTGACTTGTGCAATCCCATCACACTGTTCTCTGTCAACTGACTCAATAACAACAAGTGAAGGAGAATAGATAATAAAAATATAAGGTCGTTAGAAGGCTGCTCCTGAGCCACGGTGCTGCAGAGATAAAGGTTCTGTCCGCCGTAGTGGAGAGTCTGAGTTTATTTGTTTACATTTGTTTTTCCTTTGAGGAAAGCTCTTCTAAAAACTGCAAACTTAAGTATGACTTAAACGTCAGATTTTTTTGGCTGAAATCCAAGCAAAGTTGTAAACACGTTTTGTACATTTAATTAATTGCATATTTTGTTTAATTCAGGGTGCATCTGGTCCGTCCATAGTAACTGTTATGTCGACATCAAATACATAAATGTGCTCATACTTCTTTACTTTTGGATACAAGTATAATGTACTTTTTGAATTCCAGTCTTGGGCAGATGAAGGCATGGCTCAAGCTTCTCTGTGTCAGGACAGCAGTGGCCAGAGTTTGGAGATGTTTCAGAGGTGGTGGAAAGGCTTTGTGAGGTGTTTAATGTTCCGTGGCCATCTGGAACATTTTTTTTGGAACTGTCTCGATTTGAAAATACCTTCTCTGTAAGACTGACTACAAACAATAGAAGCCGGTGATGATTTGGAAAACTCCAGAGGGCATATTCTAATAGTCATTGAGTAATTTACGGAAATACAAGAATAACTTGAATTGAATTGAATACTCCTAACAGTGGTGAAACAAACAGGATTACAATGAGAGCATACAAAAGGGTTGAGTTTTATCCATCAACATTTCAACAGGTCTTTTGACAGCAGGTCTATAATCTGTCTGTTTTTATATTTTTAGGATTTTTTGTTATATCCAACAACAACTATCCTGAGGTCGTTGGTCCAATCACAGAAACGTCACCCAGTAAAACTCACCAAACAATAGTACATTTATGACTAAACCTTACCACCAGTTTTATATTCCACCTATGAACACACTGAATGCCTCAAGGCTGATCTGGACCAGGTATCTCAGGCAATGATTGGATTTTAATCGTCCTTCAGCTCTCTTTGTGTGTGGTCCGATGCAATTCAAGCAGAAAAAACTCTACGCAAGAAACCACAGGGAAGAGCAAGACACAAACGAGATGTCAAGAAGAAAGCGGTCCATCCTACCACAAGAATCACCTCCAGCGCCCAGTCCCCTCCTCTAATTATCGGGTGGGATTCGTATAATTGAGCCTTGGCAATTTGTGGCCACATTTAAGGCGGTAAAAAGCCCTCACCGCTCTAGCTCGGTGTAATGTGAACGAGGGGATCTCCAGTTTTATAAAGTACCTGCGTGTCACTGCCAAGACTGCAGCAGCGAGGCAGGCTACCACACAGATGTTGCAGGAGTGCGTAAAAACCCTGAAGACGTATAAACAAAAGTAGTAGTTTGGATTCAAGTAGCAGTATAAGACATAGTGCTGCAGTGAATCACTAGGTTTCTCAGGGTTAGCGCTCCAGGCATGTTCCTCTACGCCATGACTCGGCTCTCGGTTTCATATGCTCATAAGGGCTGTAACAATCCACCGAGGACACATGAAAAGATACAGGTTATTTTTGTTTTTCGAAATCTTTGAGTAATGTGCATGCAGTTGTTTTGTGCACATGCGATCTTGAAACTTGACTTCTCCAGGAGCTATAGACTTCTGTGTGGGTGGAAATCGGTATCTCAAGGATTGCGTTTCGTGTATTAACACATACTGTAATTGATAGCTTTGTTGCCTACTTAAACATGGGAAAATGTTTAGTAGAAATGTTAATCCTTTAGTTATTAAGGTTTGGGTTTGAGTTCAAAAGGTTAAAACGTCTCACTTGCAAAATAATGGATTGGGATTCATAAGATTGATCCTTTTCCTTAAAAAAAATGATACTTGGTCCTTGGTTAAAAAAATGAAAAAAGTATTGTATGTTGTATGTAACTGGCATGATCAAAGAATAAATTAATCTATAGATATTTCTCAGTTTTTGATGCTTCTCTGTGTAAACATCAATAAAATCATTGTGCTTGTATGTCGGCAAGTACGACATAATCTAATATTACAATTAGGGGTATTTTAATGCAGAAATTATGGAACTACCAGTCCATTATCATATATAGTATTGATATCCATAATAAATCATGATTATACAAATTCCATATCATAGTAAAAATTGCAGTGTGGTATCGGAAATTTTTTCCCAAATCCTCGCCAATACCCAAAAAAGTTCCAGAGCCATTGCTAATACTGGTATCTGTATCAAAAATCAATCTGATCCACTGTATTTATAGCATATTTTATAAACAAGACAGCATCCAAAGTTTTTAATTACGTCCTTAGTTACAATTATATGACTTTTTAAACAAAATTATTGTCCTTCTCTTCTTTGAGTATTGTGCCTGTTTGAGTCAACTTTATAATTCTATAAACTGAGGATGCCATGGCTCAATGTACTCAGTGTTTCCCCTGTTTTCCCCCTTCTAAAGAAATTTCACAGTTGTTGACAGTTGACGTGTGTTCTTGGCATCAATGATAAAACAAAAGACAATCTACTTGTTTCAGAAGGTGGAAATCTGCAAACCATGTATCTCAAGGACGCGTCAATGGATTTAACTCTCATCGATAGCGTTGAGATGTCGTCAACCGTTTGAAGAAGTATTCAAAACATATCACAAGAATCCCTTCAGGAAAACTCTCTTAACTTGTTTTTTGGAACCAAAATGTCTGTGTTGGCTGTTTCTCATGATAGATAATGCAATTCTCGGTGCATGAAAACCACATGAATACATCAGACGAAATAAACCCAGGGCTTTTCTGTCAACAACTCTCAGCTGACCCTCAGAACAAGTCCATTAGTGAGAAGCCGAACGTCGCTGGAACATCTCACTCTACGGACAGCCACGTGACCTCTCCACCTTTGGTCCTTACGGGTCAGCTCGGGTCCTCTCCAAGAGTCCGTCTGTGTGTGTGTTTTACTGTTTTGAAAATCTAATCCCATCCACCTGGGACATTAATCCGTTGCACAATAGCTCCTTTTTCCTCCATACTCGCCAATACCAACCAAGCTACGTGTGTTAAAACTTTCATTAAAGAAGAGTCAAAGGAAATTGAAGATTTATATGAGGTTTACGTTGAATTTAGATATGTTTGCCCTTTTAAAATGTGGTTACTGGACCCACTGGGAAAATGGTTGTACGCAGAATCTTTACCGCAGTTCTGTGAAGAAGTGGTAAATATTTTGAAGGGAAAAAGACCTTAAGTGAACTCTAACCGCACGATTTGGATATATATTGGGACCAAATATTCCACGGCTGTCAAATTGCCCATAAAACTATGATGCCAAAGGAAAGATACGCTCTTTAAATTATATAGGCTAACTTGCTTTTCTAGAAGGTCTGCCAGAGTGACGGAAAAAATCCATGAAACTTAAAGTTGTAAAATGTATAAGGAATGGTTCAGAGTTTAGTGAAGACACAGGCAGAATGCACAAGCCAAAACAGTCCATATAATCTGAAAGTAATTAGGATTGATACAGTATTTTCCTCTGAAGGAGAAATGCTAATGTCTGTGAATGGGATCTGTAAACATTCATCATTGTTGAATTTATCAGAAAAATAAGTGGCGCCATCTTTCAGACAGTGGATCAGTTGATATCAACAACTGATTGAGATGTCAAAATATCCAATCGTTTTCTCATAGATTTATAAGAAACATAATATTTGTTGAACTTGGATTGTTGAATTTTGGGGCTGTTTTTCAGGATTAAAGTTTTCAACTTTTCATACAATAATGGTTTCTTGTCACAGTTTGACACACAATTTCACTAATTGTGGTGAAAAACAAAAAGGTCAAAACTCAAACGCACATGTCACATTTAAAAGACGTTTCAGTTTCGAAGTAAGACTGAGGTGACTGACCACACAGACACACATCAGTCTGAATCACAGTGTGCCTTATTCCCCTCATGAACTTAAAGCAAATTACATAATTGAATAGGAAATCATAGATTAACTCAATAATTAGATTTGGATCAATAGACGTATTGACGTGTGCATTGAGGACTGGTGGACTGTCGTAACCCAGTTTTCAACAGAGGGGCTGAGAGCCAGAGCAGGGGGCACTGACAGAAGAGCCCAGTGTGGAGGCTCTTTGTTTGGGATGGCGCGCAGAGATGTGAGGCCTGGCCTGGATCTGTGCTCTGGAGGTGGGCCAGGGCAGAAGTGGCCGATGGGTCCCGTCTGAACACAAAGAGGCTTTCTGTGCACAGGTCTGCAGTGTCCCGGGACATCAGTGCTGGACAGGACACCACAAGAGGCTCAACCCTATAGACAACAACACTGGCACAGTCTGCCCTTGTAAATATTCTTTTAATAATCTCTAACAATATGCTGTCTGTTCCCAACAAGATTGTGTCATGTTTAACGTTACAAACTCCAGCAGTGTTTGCCTCATTTTGGAAACAAGAATGTAAACAAGCAAAGTGTGCTCTACTTCTTTTAGAAAATATATTGAGATGTTGAATAACGTGGTTTAGGTCACTGAACTGTCCCCTGAGGAACTCCTGAACTCATGGTTCATCTGCAGCAACACATGAACCTCAGAACAAATAGGGAATTTGGTTTGCCACAAAAGAAGAGAGATTAACCTTGTGAAAACAATGTCCACGGCCTGAATGGCGAAATAATAATGCATGTCATTTAAATTAAAATCAGAAAAAAGTAGAATTACTTTACTTATGCAGGTTATAAAATCTATTTGTGTGTATTTTTTACTCCTAAGAAATATGATAAAGACGTCAATATTTTCCTACAAAAAAAAATTGTGTCAAATGTGTACTGCTTTTCAACAATGTGCCTTTTGCTCTTGGTGACAGAACAATTCCTAATAGAACATTGACGACATGTGCGCTTTTATAAAGAATTGAACGAATATCATGCGTTTGCAATAAATACCAAAAGAAAAAAGGATGAAGAAATAGCAAAAAGAAATGCTTCGCTCAAAGTTTTTTACACCCCATCGGTCTTTTTAACACGTGATATAACCTGAAGTCATACGGTATGGGAGCAATCATATTCACTGACTTCCTGTGCCCTGAAGGTGTAAAGGGTGACATCATTTGAGTGTGTGACATAGGCCTCCGCTGGGATGTTATGTATCCTTCCATAATTCAGAGAACCAGGCCTCTGTTCTCCTCCAAGCCCCCACCCCCATCACCTCCAGCTCATAAATGTCCCAGGTCTGTCCTTGGCTAACAGGCACCGCCCCCCCCCAAGCCTGTTAATAAACCTTAATTAGCTTGATTAAAGCCCAATTAGGAGCCAGGACTGAAGGGAGCCCTGTCCCTCTAACCTTTGAGTTTTGACCCCTTGCAGGAGATCAGAGGGCGGTGGAGGTGTGTGTGTGAGGGGGGGGGGGGACACTTAGGGAACAGGATGGGCCACGATTGGTCACTTCGCTAACTAGAGCGGCTAACAGCGTAATGTGTGAAACGGTTTCCACGTGTCTGCGGAAGGTAAAGACAAAGTACGTTCACAGCGACTGGTGCTAATTACTGCATCATGTTTTGTATTTTGAGACGAAAAAGACGTGTAGAGCTCACACCGGTCAGGTCACGGTTACACACACTGACAGTGGTCTAACACAGATGCTACACTGCTTTGTCTCTTGTCTCATCATTTTGATAAAGTCACAGATTTTATTTTATTTTGATAATGAGTAATTGTTCATTTATGTTGTGTGCTCCTCATATCTACACATTTTCCCACCGTGGGACAGAAAAGGTTCTCTTAATCTTAATCTTTTGTATTCAGATAGAAATGTGTACAATGGTTCCTGGTTTATCGCGGGGTTACATTCTAAAAATAATCAGCGAAGTAGCAGCTATATGTTTTAAAACTGTAAAAACCCCTCACCACACACACCTTATACACTTTTCGAAACTACCTGAACCCACGGCTGCTGATGTGTGAGATAGCGCAGATATTGATCCTGTGTGTTGTAGATTTGAGTGTTGCTGCAGCTGTCAAAAGCCGAGCATATGCTGTACTCATGGGCAACACGGAGGCTGAATGGATATCACTCTGCATTATCAGCAAGACATTTTGAATCCCGGTCGGATCGGGGCCTTTCTGAGTGGAGTTTGGATGTTCTCCCTGCGTCTACACATGTTTCTCTAACCACTAAAACACGCACCTCGCTCCCATCACTGTGGGCAGTGAGAGACAAACGCCCACAATTGTAAAGCGCTTAATGACTCTGGTCTGTGAAAGGCCAGATATTCTTCTGGTTAAATTTTGAGGTCTAAAATCTCTTTATAAACATGACTGTGAGAGCCAAAGCAGTTAAAATGCAAAAAAAGTGTTTAATTTAAAGCTAAAAATATAAAATAGTTTTTTCTCAATCAGATGTATGTTAAATATGGTTAAAACCCTAGAAAGTTAAAGTTAAACGGTTACAATTCTTAAGTTAAAGAAAGATCCTAAAATGTTATAAGTTACTGTCTCATAATGATTAAAGACTGCAAAAAAGCTATTGCAAATATCTAAGTTTAAAAACAGGTAGAGCAGCTTTAAAATCAGAGACACTCCCATTATTTAGACTGCTCTGACTGTGGAGGACTGTAATGTTCATTTTCTATTATTTTTGTTCAATAAATGGACTTAAACGGATTACGTCTCCCTGGTCTCAGTGTCAGAAGAACTTTTGCACCTGGCTCACTGTGACTCTCTTTAAATGAGCCACCACAATGACAATTCCCCCCTGAGCCTCCTGTATACTTGCCCTGTACCTGCCCTGACCTCTGCTCCCCTCCTCACCCCCCTCTCCCCTCCTGCAGCGGGACGGTCCCATCATAACCCGGACCAGGACTGGATCTGGGCCGTGCCGTAAATAAGTCCAGCGCAAGGCTTTATGCTTTATGGGATCCAGAGTCTCTTTATCCCTTCCATGTGTTGCGAATGCGCCCAGGCCCTGACCCTAGCCCCCAGCCTCTGCCTTCAGTTATCCCAGGGCAGGACAGGCGCTGTTGGGACGTCCCGTGAGCACTTTGCCCGGCTGGAGTGGATCAGGGGTTGATTATGTCCTGACCTCCTGCCCTCCATGCATCACCTTATGCCCGCATCTTCATTTCACAGGCTGTAAAACACTCGCACCAGGTGGAGGCTGACCTACCGGCTTCATACAGGTCTGTAAACACTAAATTATAGCTTAGAGATGTGTGGTGCCATTGACTGTATGTATAAGTAGGGCTACATTATGTTACAGCAAAAAGACACATACAGAACACATGTATAAGTGTCTTAACTAGTTCCAGGCTCAAACAAACTAACGTAAATATGCATTCGGTCACTATCTGCCCAAAACACAAAACGTACAATTTAAAAGGAAAAAGGTTAGATATGTCTGAAGAAAAATAAAAAAATAAATATCTATGTTTATGTTTAATTAAAATTCTCTAAGTTTGCTTTTATCTATAGTTTTGACATGGATGTATATTTGGAGTCTGTGAGATCTTTAAGAGAACCACCTTTACTCAGCCAATCAGCTCTCAGCATACACAAAGTTCATTAAAAGTTGTGGTCAGGTCTGTTGTAATGATGTTTACATGTCGAGGCACGTACCAATCAGCACTGAATGTTCACTTTGGAAGTCACGTTAAATAAAAATTGAGATTTAAAATGTTCCAAATGTACACGCATGATCCACAGGTGGAGATTATGAAAAAACCATACGTTGTTGTTTTCTGGAGGCAGGGCAGATCCATTAACTTTTTCCACAATGGCCAATGAATAAGACAATATGATTTCAATCTATTTTTTGGATTGATTTCTAAGGCTGAAACAATTTACCCATAGGACAAAACAATTTCCGAAAGGCTGGAATTAAGTTTGAAGAATCTTTGAACCAGAATCACAGATACATTTTTAAATTAAAAGTCTTGAGATAAATATCTTGAAGGTCTAATGCTATTGAGAAATGTTGATAGTTCCATTCAGTTTATCAGTTAAAGATGCTATACCCAATTTTTTTTTCTAATGAGTTCATAAAAATGCTTATTACTACATGAAAGTTGTATTATAATTTGTAATTTAATGTAAAACTTGAGCTCATTGATTCAGCTGTATATGAATTCAATCCGTAAAAAGTGCTGAGTAGAGACTTAGAGACCTCTGCAGCGCTGCTAAACACAGTAGCATGTTAGCATAAGTGGCTATAACTCCTCTGGTTGTAACTGCAGACACAGCAAAACCGCCCAAACCACACAACAGTGAGGAAGAGAAGAGGGAACTAAAGCCAGAACATGATCAAAGAAGAAATCAAGCCCTGAACATAGAATAGAATAGAATATAACAAATCTTTATTGTCTGTTCAAATTGAGCAGAGATTTGTCTTTCAACACGGCACAATTAAAAATCATTAATAAAACACATTTTAAATACATTTATCAAACAGTTAATAATTTATGCAGTGCTACCGGTTGTTTAGGGAAGTGACGATCTCTTGTAGATGTTTTTTCCGGGAACAGAGCTAGCTTACAACGTATCCTGTGGAGAGACTTGTCTATGGGAGAGACCTGCGGGACCGTCTCGGACTATCTACGCTCGGACTATCTACGCTCGGACTATCTACGCTCGGACTATCTACGCTCGGACTATCTACGCTCGGACTATCTACGCTCGGACTATCTACGCTCGGACTATCTACGCTCGGACTACGCTCGGACTATCTACGCTCGGACTATCTACGCTCGGACTATCTACGCTCGGACTATCTACGCTCGGACTATCTACGCTCGGACTATCTACGCTCGGACTATCTACGCTCGGACTATCTACGCTCGGACTATCTACGCTCGGACTATCTACGCTCGGACTATCTACGCTCGGACTACGCTCGGACTATCTACGCTCGGACTATCTACGCTCGGACTACGCTCGGACTATCTACGCTCGGACTATCTACGCTCGGACTATCTACGCTCGGACTATCTACGCTCGGACTATCTACGCTCGGACTATCTACGCTCGGACTATCTACGCTCGGACTATCTACGCTCGGACTATCTACGCTCAGACTATCTACGCTCGGACTATCTACGCTCGGACTATCTATGCTCGGACTACATTCGGACGCGGAACTAGCAGTAATCTTTCAGTTATATATTGTGTTAGCAGTGCGTGTGTACCATTTCATCAGTGATGGTTGTACAGCTTACAAGAAGTTGCGCTCATGCTAATGTTAGCATACGTATCAGATCGCAAATACAACTGGATGGCTCCGTGGAACGAGAGCGTAGGGGAAATGAGAGACCTGTGATCGAGTTGAAGGGCGGTGCTTAACATTAAAACCTTGCAGAAACGGGTATAGCTCCTTTAAAAGGCTCTGTAACTTTTCTTCTCTTGTTTCGAGTTGCCTCGTGTATGAACTGTGCAATACAAATAAACTCTCTAAGAATGAAAAACAGTCTGTTACCAAAGTGGTCTATAATCATTGTCACTGGGATGTTGTATATGTCCTGTGGTGTGTATTACCATAGACTGCTTATAGACAAACAATGCTAAATCCCTAGCTCAATGAAGCCCAATACGGAAGTGCTCATGGACAAAGTTTTGCCACAACCCGCTCTAGCTCCTAATGACTTACATTGAGTCACACTTACCATTTTGGGCTTAACAAGTCTGTAGATAGATAGATAGCTTTTATTACAGACTCGTAGACACAACACACTAAAAAAACAGACAACATAGAACGATAAAAGTCCCCAAATCTCTTTAGAGGAGGCAACGATACCAGTGTTTCCACAGTGCAGGGGTAAAACGAGCTTCACTGTAAGCTCTGCTCGTCAACACTAAAATCATCATATTCTCACTAGTGTTCAGGAGACACGTAAACTTGTACATAAGGCTCCTCAAGTTGGCCTGCAGTGTGTTCAGAAGCGCTCCATCTGGGCCTTTTTAGCAACAGTCTGAAGGCATCGTTGTAGACTTGCTGTGTTTTTAGTTTAATATTGTCCAGAAATGAGCCATTAGTGATTGTATTAGTTCCTGTGTAAATCATTTTGCAAGCGACTAAAATTATAAATAGACTTTTGAAAATGAATATTCAAGTTTCACCTGTGTTCTAGGATCACCGTGTGGATTTTGGCCGCGTTAGTTTGCATTCATCTACCTCACTTTGCCTTACAGAAGATAACTTATTTTCAGTTAAGACATTTGTTCCACATATCAGATGAAGAGAAGTGTTGTTTTTAGACATAATGAAGAACAAGTGGGGGAGACAGAATATGATCGATACCTTGTAACTGTAAAAGACTGTGGAAAAAGCCATCAGTCATTTCAGAATCCATACTCTCTGCAACACATTTCACATCCAGTTCTGACTTACATGATACTCTGTGTACCGACGAATGAATGTGAAGTGAAACCCACAAACTGTCCGTTAAAATAGCCGTTTATTAAGGTATGAGTGTGTATGTTTGTGTGTCTGTGTGTACAGGTGTAAAACTAGCAATTTTGATAAAACCGTAATAACCCATTATCTTTTTATAGTTATTTTGTATTGTCCCCCGATCAAATCCAATCCAAAAAAAGGCACAAAGTCACATACTTAATTTTAGCTTTGTAATTGTTTTTCCATTCTTTTGTTTGTATGTTTATTGCTGCATTTCAATGACAATCAGTAAAGTGTTGAATGAGTTGCGAGATTGAAAAGGGTAATTTGAGGCCGTCAAACTCTGTGAGCTGTAAACTCCTCCGATAGAGAATGTGGGCCCTAAAACAGCAGGACACAGAGCTATTGATTTAAGCCAAAGAAACACATAGTGAGATGTTGCGTGCAAATAGCGTTCTGTGGACACTTGGAACTGTGGGGACGGAAAACAAAACACATTATCCACATTTCTCTTCTCTCTTCCAAATATCTGATGCCATCGCAGAGTTCAGATCAAGTCAATGTCTATTATGAAACGCTAGGAAACTGGACGGAAGCTATTTGGTGCCATTACATTAATTGGAAAGCTCAAATGTGAATTAGCCACAATTTAGTGTCCTCTTAGCTGTCGCGAACAAGCTGTAAAAACAGAATTTACGTAACTATTAGCTTATTAAGTTATTTCGAGGGAGGTTTAGCGTGAAAAAAGGGGAGATGTTTGAGTGAAACTGGTGATCTTGTTTTGTGTCTGAATGATGGATGATACTTAGCCTCAATTTTGCCATATTTTGTTTTCCGTGGATTTGGGAGGCGCTGTTGTAATTGTGGTTTAACTGGTCTTCATAGCAGCAGGTGCAAAGAAGGGGTCTGAGAATGGTCACAGGGCTGTAAATCTCACACCGGTCTGGTCTGAAGTGATCAGGAAACAGCTCATTAAGGGTTTTATACACTGCAGACTGGTGTTTTTTGACCCTAGTTGAGACGCTGTGTCGATTCGGGGACAACGGTGGGACAAAATCAATATTGTAAAGTCAACACACAATGCACCCAGGACCCAAGAGAATTTCATTTTAATGGACTACGATAAGCTCATCCACATGAAGTAATATATACATTTACAAACAATTACTAAAAGGAAAGTTTCACTCTTGTCCTGCATGGCTTGTTATATAAGTCATTTGTTATTATTAGTAATGGCCTGATTGAGAATACAGGGTTCAAAAAGACTGTAGGTGGAGGAGAGGTGATGGGAGAGAGGGGTAGGGTCAGAGAGTGTTTGGGCCGGTGTGTGTGTTGTTTTTGTGTGTCTAGTACCTCATGGTAAGGTATTGTGTATTACTGTTTGCATCGCACAGTATCAAACTTGTATATAATGATTAGTTGCATTGTATAGTGTGGGAAAAAAATAAGTATCTGCTTCATCCAACCCCTTTTCAACCCTGTATTAGTATCAAGATATGGGAGATTGTGTTCTGCAGGGTTTATATAAATCCGGCTAACTAAGTAATTAACTATGACTGAAAATAGTAACTTTTGTCGTAGAAATTAAACCCGAGGCAGCAGTTCACAGTTGGGCACAGCTGATCTGTAGTTATTTCAGGTGATTTCAGAATGCTAGTTTTATAGAGATATGAAAGATACTAGTTGTAGTACATATCCATGACAAAGGTACATCATGACTTCAAAGATCTAATTCTTCGGACGTATCTTGTCTGTCCTAAGTTGGATTGGCGAAGGCCATCGTTCACACTTATGTATGAAATAAAATAAAACAATAAACAGGACACAATAAAAAAAAATCCCCCAATACACCGAATTGAAAAGGGGATGGACGCTTAAATTGTTTCCGACCCCTCTCACTCATGCAACACAAAGCACTCAAACACACACACACAATACAGGCCCAAACACTCTCTGACCCTACACCTCTCCCCCATCACTTCCTTTCCTCCACATACTTCTTCAGTGCTTCTTGCTCAGCAGAAATGGCCAAGATTGCTTTGCCTACAGACTCGTTCACCAAAGACAGGCCACTGCAGCACCGGTGGTAGGTATTGGTAGACTGCAGTGGTCATATGGCACGGACCAAAAGGACGCTTAAGCCTTAACAGCGATACGTGTGCGATGACAACGGCCATCTGCCCCCGTCCAGAGCCTTTTTTCGGGGCAGTATAACCCTCGTCTCACGGTCATTACTGTGTCCTGTCTGGGCTTTGTCTCTGCGTGTGTGTCCTATAGGCTCGCTGGACTCGCACCTCCACGTCCCGGAGACAATGGAGGGCAGATAATGTGCTAACAGGGCCCGCCGCAGAACAATGGAGCAGTAATCGGCCTGGGAGGAGAGTGCAGTTTACAGGACCTCCGCGGGGGGCTTCCTTCCTGGACTCTTTTATCAACACAGGAAAGAAAACATCTCCTCCTGCTGCCTCCCTCACCGCAGCCTGCTGTCCACTGTCCTCCAACCAAATGCATAGTAAAGGCCTACAATGACTGCTGCTGCTGCTTCCTGCGGTGGTGTGGGGTTGTAAACAGGGGTGAGCTTTTTGGACCAGTTTCCAGACACCAAACGTATACCCCTGATTTGAGTAATATACTTTATGGTGCAACTTGAGTCTTGTTTGAGTAGAAGTTGGTGTTTTCTCTTCCCACTGAGAGTAAGAGAGTTAAGGATGTGTCAGACTTGTTGTGGGCCTGGTTTTGACCCAGTTGAGGCGCAGTTGGTATAGTCTTGTTCTTGACATTATGTATCCTAATTGAATGTAAGTCTTGATAAGCTAAAGTACCTAACTTTCAAACAACAGCAAATGTAACCAAGTCTAAACTAGCTCCTCGTTATCAAAGCAGTTCTATCAGTAGTTTCCAAATGAACACATATTTTGCCCATTGTCACATGTTTAGATCAGCTTTTTCAGGCAAAAAAGTTAAAAAGAGGACCACCCTCGTTCAGCCAATCAGCTCTGAGCCAAAAACTTTGGACCAAAACAATGCATTATTGTATATAAGTTTAAGTACCCCAGATTGAATATGTAAATATTGGTTTAATTTAATCTATTCTGGTTCTTGCACAGTTTCAGATTGAGTTTGAGGTTCTTAAATAATGCTTCCAATTACATTACATTACAAGGGGGTTGAGAAAAGATGTGGAAGAGGAGCGTTTCCTGGACCAAAATGGCAGCATGGAAGTAGATGAGATGCTCTTTGGTGATGGTCTTGTCAATGAATTAAAAAAAACTTCATCCGCTCTGTCTTTGCATTTTAGTAAGAGAAATCCATGAGAGTTGTGGATTGAGGCTGAGAGTTTCTCTTGATAAAGTAAATTTTTTTCTAAAGATGTGTAGGAAGTCAAAAATATGTGCATATGAAAAATTGGAAGCTTTTGATACATGCATTTTTACTTTTATAACCAAGTAAATGATCGTGATGTTTTGTATTGCAAAGCAGACTTGGAGATTGTTATCCATGCATTTGTCTCCAGTAGGTTAGACTACTGCAATGGCCTGCTCACAGGTCTGTCCAAACAGGCTGTAAAACAGCTGCAGTACATTCAAAATGCAGCAGCTCGAGTCCTGACTAGAACCAGGAAGTACAACCATATTAGTCCGGTCCTCAGGTCTCTGGACTGGCTTCCTGTGGCTCAGAGAATAGACTTTAAAACAGCTCTGCTTGTTACAAGTCTCTCCATGGCCTCGCACCAAAATATATTAGTGACATGTTAGTCCCATATGAACCAGCCCGGACTCTGAGGAGCACAGGGACTGGACTCCTGCTGGGACTCTGAGGAGCTCAGGGACTGGACTCCTGCTGGGACTCTGAGGAGCTCAGGGACTGGACTCCTGCTGGGACTCTGAGGAGCACAGGGACTGGACTCCTGCTGGGACTCTGAGGAGCACAGGGACTGGACTCCTGCTGGGACTCTGAGGAGCACAGGGACTGGACTCCTGCTGGGTCGCTGAGGAGCACAGGGACTGGACTCCTGTTAGTGCCCAGAGTCAGAACTAAACATGAGGAGGCTGCTTTTCAGATTCATGCTGCTAAAATCTGGAACAATCTTCCTGAAGATGTGAGACAGGCCTCCTCTCTGACAATGTTTAAAACCAGGTTAAAGACAGTTCTGTTTAGCTGTGCATACAACTGAGGGATTTTATACTTTTATCTTTCTTTTTAATGTACTGTGATTATTTATGATTGTAATACTATTTTGTTTTGCTCAGCACTTTGAGTTGCCTTGTGTGTGAATTGTGCTATACAAATAAACTTGCCTTGCCTTGCATTACAAACATAAACTGTACATGATATTAAAGTTTTGCACACAAGTGGTTTTCCATATTATGAGTTTGTGACACTTTCAAACTCATAAAATGGCATCAAAGGGCACACTTTATGTATCACTCTCTTAGACCATTCAAATATTGTTCTTATGTCTCACTCTACCATGCTATGGAAAGGTACAACAAAAAGGTTTTGAGTTTTATACAAAATAAGTCAAACTAGTGAAAAAATATGTTGAACATGACGAGACTGAGGCAGCGATCGAATGAACACCAGATTTCCTCAACTTTACACTCTTTCATGCTGAGGCTCATAATCCCAACCCTCTCCATCTTCCCTTTTCCACTTGAGTCAAACATGGATCCTTTGAGAACATCTGAGACCCCTTTCCCCTTTACCTGCTCACATAAATTGCTGGATGCATGTTTATTTATAGTGTTCCCATAACACAGAACATGCGCCCAGCGGCTCCCTCGGGTGCTCTAGCTTTACTCTTTAATGACGGCCTCCAGTCGCGGTGCGTCCTGGCGTCCCACAGGAAGCTTCCCTGTCTTATCGCCGTGTTTTGGTTCTCAGAGGGGAAGCAGAGACCTCTTCAGTTCGGGACGTCCCATGCTGTTTGCTCTCTCTTCAGGCTCTTCCTCCTCATCCCTTGTTTATGCACCCCCCACACCCCTGTCTCTCTCATTTCAAAGCACCCCGAGGTGGCTGGGGAAGGGCCTGGCTGGGGTTACCATAATAACCTCTATCTAATGCATACAGCCACTGCTTGCTTAAGTCTTACATCGGACACAAGTTGAAAAGGGCATTTTATCTTTTAAACGGAAACACATGCAGGACAATTAATTAATGTTGTCTTATTAAAAGCTGGACCTAACTTTGAAACGACAACAATAAAGCTCTGTAATAAAATCCATGCAACTTGTGCCTATAGCTCTCAAAACTAGTGACTTATTTATAACATCAAGAGCTGTTTTAACAACTAATATTGTTCTGTAGAAAATTATACCTAACTATCAAATAACAACAACCATTTAACCCTTTAATGGTTTCCTCAATCATTTGGTGGATAATGTTTTGAGTCTCTAAATTTACCTTTTTGGGGAATCTCTATCACTTGGTTTTTGGCACTTTACCATCAAACTGCTTTTCAACCATTTGGTAAAGGAATAATGAAAAGGGGTTAAAAAACTATGATACAAACAAGGGGTTAAAAACATGTATTTGTGATATTAGTGCTTTGAAATCTTTATAACATAGTCCACAAGTTCCTCATTTGTCTCATAAATAAAATCCTATACTTGCACTATTGTACTCCTAGCACTGGTTAGATACTAAACTGCATTTCATCGCATTGTTCTGACTTGGTAATGACAAAAAAATGGAATCTAATCAAATCAAACAGTTTAGTTTTATCACTAGTTTTCACATTTGTTTGGCCTCTGTCACGTCTTTCAATGAGAGGAGCATCCATCACTCTCCACCAATCCCCTCTCAGTACATAAAAGATACAAATGTGTTCTAATATGTTTTCTATAAGACTCAATCAACTGGGACAAACAAAATGTATTAATGAACCATAAGCAAGTTAGGAACTCCAGCTTTAATGGTGATTTAATGATACGTTTTTCGGCAATTCAGACACGTGGATTAAATGAAGTGTTAAAAACAGGTTTAAATGTACAAGTTACATAAATATACAGGCGGTTATTGAAAAGTAGGGTTCTTAAAGTTCAGATTGAGATGTGAGAGCACGTTACAGTGTTTGAGGGAGTCTACTTTGTGTGGAATTGTCAATGAAATGACCAATTTGGAGATTGGTATTGAGAGTATTGAGATTTCAAATGTACCAAATGATGATAATAAGCCGCAGATGTCATTGATTCTTACTTTAGTATCTTATGTTTTTTTTTATTTTACAGGTTTACAGTGTGCAAAGAATTGGTAAATAGAAAGAATGAATGACCTACAGGTAAAAACAACACCTCTAATCACACAGACACAAAACAATATATACAAAATAACACAAAATTATGAACCTCTGACTAATGGCTACAGACTTGAGATTGAGCTCTTGGGATTGTGTTTCAGATCGTCTTGTCTCTGTGCAGAATCATTGAGGGAGGTTTGGAAGTTTATAACCGTGTCATTTTGTTCCGAGAAATAGGTTTCAGATTGATTGACACGGTATGTACTGCATATATCTGCGGCTACACCTCTGCTGCTGTGACCTAAACTGCTGTTGCATTTTAAAACTATGACTTTGTTAGTTTCTTTTAGATTTGTTGTTGTTGTTTGTTTGGATGGATGTGTTTCTGCTGCTACTAGACACTTGGATTTCTCTTACAGGGATCAATAAAGTATCTATCTATGTTTTGTTGATACTTAGACATATATTCTTACTTTGAGCTGACTCCTCTCACCTCAGATCAGATTTGTTTCTTGCTCTGGTGTTTCTCATGGAAGATTGATGCTGCTTTTGAGGCAAAGCCATAAACTTTCCATTCTAGACCCTCCACCAGAAAAGTTATAGAGCACCTTGAATGATCTGCCTCCCCATTCCATACGTAACATGTGTTTTTCTTTATTCTCTTAATTAGTCACAATGCCCCCCAACCCTCTCTGAGCCACAACCGGATGTGTAATAATTTATCGCGGTGGAGAATGAAGGTTGCAGCTGTATCAGTGTGACAAACAGAGCACTTCAAACAGATGCTGCTGCTGCTGCTGCTGCTGCTGCTGCTGCTGTCCAGACCTGGATAAGGAGCCTTTCAGGATGTTGTCTTTGTGGAGAGCAGGGGGTGTTTGCTGCACACACACACCCACACAAACACACACACCCACACACACACACCCACACAAACACACACAGCCACACAGACACACACACACTCTAACCAAAATATCTTCAGCAAAAGAAAAGGAGACATGAAGTGTATCAAAGGATTCTACAGTGTAGATTTTAATCTGTGTGAAAGTCAGGAGATAAGAAGTTAGTCATATATCATTAGTTAGTATACCGCCTTTTCACTGCAGATCTGAGTCTCAAAGCGGTTTACAATAGTTAATTTTGGGCATTTGTCTCTCACTCCACACAGAGATGGGAGCGGGGCCAGTACAGGAGGCGCATGCCAGAACTATTGGACATATTTTTAGTGGTAGGGGAAACCGTAGTACCCGGAGGAAACCTACGCAGACACGGGGAGAACATGCAAACTCCACTCAGAAAGGCCCTGGTCCGACCGGGATTCGAACCCAGGACCTTCTTGCTGAGAGGCGAGAGTGCTATCCACTCAGCCACCGTGCCGCCCGGAACGGGAATCATTATTCATGTATAATCTACTCACATTTTGGACAGAGAAAATCAGGATTCTTTTTATTCTTTACTCTTTATTCTTTATTTTTTATTATCTCTTTCTGACTGTTGCACTGAGCCAAAGCAATCTCCAAGTCTGTGACTTCCTGTTACTTACGTGGCAATAAAAAATATTCTGATTCTGATCAATGCAATTCAATGTATTCTTGAATAGCCCTAAATCACTATAGTAGTTATCTCTGACTACTTCACAAAACAGTTGAATTCACCAACACAGATCAGAGAATCAAACAGGTCAAACACATGAAATTATTTTTTAAAACGCCTTATAGAGCAATTGGTTCATAAGGAGAAGATGACCAATGTCCATAAATGTTGATAAATATCCATTCATGTTGTTGAATGTGGAGTGTCCTCAGACCCTCCTGCCTCAGATAAACTCTGTGGCTGTTTTACCCTCTCCAGGACTGCAGTGATATGTGCAGAAAAAAAGACTTCCGTTAATATACAGCACAAAGATGACACTTTTTCAGATTCATGTTGCTAAAATCTACGAACAGTCTTCCAGAAAATGTGAGACAGGCTTCTTCTTCTCTGACAATGCTCTAATTGCAGTTCAAAAGCAGTTCTGTTTATCTGTGCAAACAACAGAGGGATTTCATCATAACACTCTTTAATGCACTGTGATTATTCATGAGTTTAATGACTGCTTAATTGTTTCTATCGCGAGCACTTTGAGTTGCCTTGTGTATGAACTGCGCTATGCAAATAAACTTTTCTTTTGTTTCATTATCATGCGCATCAAAGTCATCTTGGGGTAATTTGTTGCTGTTGGGTGCTTTGCTTGGAATTTACCTCGGGATAGAATTACACATGGACAAATTAAAAGTTTGTCAAGTCCTCCCGAGACTGTTTTTTACGGCTTAACAGAAACTGAATGGACTGATCTGAACATTTATGATAGTTGTCCTCCGTCAGTTCAACATTGGTGTGTGTAGATTCCTCGCTCGTCTCGTCCCTTTGTGAGTCGTCCGCTCGGATCCGCAGACGGAGATGCAGTGGTCAGTAAACACGTGTTTTGGAGAATCTCTTTTGTCCCCATGGCTGGTGTCGGGGAGATGCAGCCTCATGCATACTGATTCTGTTTGAACTCCTCCTGAAGTCTTTCAACGCGCACGGCTCGGCTCCACCGGCCAAACCAGGATTAACTTTTATCAAAATGCAAAAAAAACCACACACACAGACACACACAATGACACGCAGAGAGGTTCCTTCATGGACCGATGCCCAGACCCCGGCTTCAGCCCCCCGTCGTCTCCTTGGTGATGGGAGGAGATTAGCAGTAGTGCAGTATAGTGCTAATGACAGCGTTAGTTTAAAATTTAACTCCAGCATTTTTTTTGTCATCAATCAACAGGTTTAGCCGAGCGCACGGGAAGAATGGAGGGACTCGCCATTGTGTGGGAATAATACAGATTTAAGACGTACGTCCACTCAATCATTTACCAATCTCTCTGTTTAATAATCCCACCATAATCCATCATTCCATTGAACAGATTTTTGACATATATTCATACTATACACTAATTAGATCAGTATATTGATCCAAAGTCCAAAGTCAAGGCTGAAGAGATGTTTGGCTATCTTATATAATTCCCAAGTTGTGTGGTCCCTAGAGAGTATGGCCACAGTGTCCTCATTGTCTTGGGTCCAATGAGCATACAGCGGCTGTTTTATTCTTTAATTGTTTATTTAACACATGTTGTTACTGTTTGAATTCTTCCAAAGTTCAATAGGAAATTTTAAAAAGTTTTACCGTTACCGACATGGCATATTTGGGGGGAATTAATCAAAGCGACCAGTCAAGAGGAATCTATAGGATTTTAATGAGAAACTTCCAACAGCAGAATGGCATTGGTCGACTGTGCGCTCCACTGATCTAAGTCCCTCTCCCAGCAGGGTCCCTATCGGCCCTCCTTGGCTCAAATTAGCTCCAATACCGAGAGCTTAGTTGAGCTTGAAGAAACAGCTGGCTGCGTGTGGGGCCGGTTGGATCCAAAATGGCCGCCGTGTAACAACAAGTCCAGCTCTCGGGTCCCCTGCGCATTCCTCTCCCACAGCCCGAAACCCGGTCCGACTCGGCCCAAAGTGCGCAACCAAAACATTGATGTATTTTTCTGTTCCGAAATAGGTGCACGAGTGTTTCCCAGGACTGCTCTGCCTGCGTCGCTCTGTAATCTCAAGACGCTAAGATAGATGTTTCTGTCTGGACTAAAGAAACAAGATTTATGTCTTGTGTCAATAGTACTTCCATTAAAGGCTGCTAGTACCAGTGGTCAATCATTTGGTATTTTGCTTACTGTTTTTATTTCAATGAAGCATTATCCAGACCCTCATATATGATTTATGTTGACCAAATTAGGAAAATATGTTTGGTTGTAAAGTTGCTTTTAATGCAAGATTTGGACGGATGGAAATTGCCGTTGTTCTTGTCATGTTGTTGACTTTCAAAAGCTTGTGTGTCTTTCTATATAGTCCACACATAGCTATACCTCGCACCTGTTTTTGAAGCCTATGGAGTGAAGTGTGGACAATGAGTTGGTTATGGTCAAGCATCAAAGCCTGGACCTGTATCCTGAGTGAGGGGCCTAAAATCACCAAAGTGCCATAGCAAAGAGAGACAGCAGTCCACGTTGTAATGACGAGAAGACAGTGAAAACTATGAAAAGAAATCCCCAAGACGACTCAGAACAGTCACCGCTGGACCATGTGCGGCTGTCAGTCTGTGTTTTAATCCCCCGGATCCGAGCGGCTCCCGTTCCCACGTTCTCGGTGTTAATTGATAAACAGGAGGAGGGAAGGCGACCGTGACCAATACTGCTGCTGCTGTGTGTGTGTGTGTGTGTGTGTGTGTGTGTGTGTGTGTGTGTGTGTGTGTGTGTGTGTGTGTGTGTGTGTGTGTGTGTGTGTGTGTGTGTGTGTGTGTGTGTGTGTGTGTGTGTGTGTGTGTGTGTGTGTGTGTGTGTGTGTGTGTGTGTCTGTGTGAGTATGTGTGTCTGTGTCTGTCTGTCTGTCTGTCTGTCTGTCTGTCTGTCTGTCTGTCTGTGTCTGTCTGTCTGTGTGTGTGTGTCTGTGTGTCTGTCTGTCTGTCTGTCTGTCTGTCTGTGTGTGTGTGTCTGTGTGTCTGTCTGTCTGTCTGTCTGTCTGTCTGTCTGTCTGTCTGTCTGTCTGTGTGTGTGTGTCTGTGTGTCTGTCTGTCTGTCTGTCTGTCTGTCTGTCTGTGTGTGTCTGTGTGTGTGTGTGTGTATGTCTGTGTGTGTGTCTGTCTGTCTGTCTGTCTGTCTGTCTGTGTGTGTGTGTGTGTGTGTGTGTGTGTGTGTGTGTGTCTGTCTGTCTGTGTGTGTCTGTCTGTCTGTCTGTGTGAGTGTGTGTGTGTGTGTATGTCTGTCTGTCTGTGTGAGTGTGTGTGTCTGTGTGTGTATGTGTGTGTGTGTGTGTGTGTCTGTCTGAGTGTGTGTCTGTCTGTCTGTGTGTCTGTGTGTGTATGGCAGCGCAGGAGGCCCCCAGTACCATCCACAAAACACTGTTGTGAAAGCGATGTATCACAGTTTCAACACCATTCATTCTGAAATATGTCACTGACCTCACGATCTTGCAATATTTGCGCCTTGTAGACGTCAAAACCAATTGGAAATCTAAGGAAAGACTTGGAAACTGCTGTTCACAAACGATCTCCATCTAATCGGACAGAGCTTGAGTTGTTTTGTAAAGACAAATGGGCAAAAAATCCCAGAAGTTTATACCCTAAAAGACCAGCTGATGTAATGGGCGGAAAAATGCGGTTCCACAGGTTTCTTGTTTGAATACATATTATATCCTATATGAGCTCCACTTTAAAAAATATATACAATTACACCAAATTATGCGTCATTTCGCTTTCAGGGCACAATTGTCTTTATTGTTTAATTTCTGAAAAAGAAAGAATATATATCCAAATGTAAATCTAGATTTCTGGGATTCTTTGAGAGCTTCTGAAGATGAAACCAAAGAAATGTGAAACTTATTTTGTTCTTCTGTTTTTATGAGGCTATAAAGACCTGCTGTGAAATTGTCGACAGGTGAGAGCAGAGATTGTGTAAAAGACACACACACACATATATTTCCACACACTCAAATCATACAAATTGTGTTTGTCTAATGGGAAGACAAATTCACAGATTTATAGAGTAATAATCAGTCAGAGAGATTCTATATTTGCAGCTCATGTC
Organism: Knipowitschia caucasica; assembly: GCA_964034765.1. NCBI lineage: Eukaryota > Metazoa > Chordata > Actinopteri > Gobiiformes > Gobiidae > Knipowitschia > Knipowitschia caucasica. The sequence continues at coordinate 35,951,769 of OZ035835.1, forward strand.
CTTGATGTGTCACGGGAAATAACTGTGCCTTTAGTCTGGACCTAAAACTTTGAGATCCCACGTTCATGAATAATAAGTCAAAGTCAATAAGAATTGCTTTTAAAAGATCCCTTTCAAAGCACGGATTTGTTGTGCTTTTTGTCGAACAGTTTGCATGTATTATTTCAGGTAAATATAGAGTTAGCCGTTAGCTTCAGCAGTGAAAGGCAGAAACTCACCTTCCCTAACGGATTTAGACACTATATGAATCCAAGCTATTATCATTTCTGCAACAAATGACGTAACTTTGCCTCAGCATTAAAAAACCTGAACCTTTTCTTCATTTTCTTTTTACAGTAGCCGGATCAGGCCTCCTCACAGCGTCTTATTCCCAATCACCATTACATTTAAATTGCAATCCATTTCAAACCCGGAGCCACAAAAACGCTGCAAATGAAACTGAATATTGCAGAACAAATGGATTGAGCAGTGGGCCACAACAGGCTGCGTGCATGAGGCAGAATTTCCTAACCTGCTGCTCCAGTAAAAAAAATAAAAAATAAAAAAAAAAAGTCTCCGGTCATAAAGACAGTCACACATCCCAGGGGCGCCGTCACAACTGGCAGGACGAGAGAATATTCTGGAACACAATGTAAAACTGCTTCTTGTATCAACGCAATTTTGACCATAGCCACACAAACTTTTGATGCAATAACTCATCACAATCACTTCTAAACGTTTTATATTGTTGTAAAAATGTGTCTTTTTTAAACTAGCATGTCTCCGGGTCCCCCATGCCCACGCACTCGTGATTAAAGATGGCTATCCTGTTACGATATTATCACCGGCCCTAAAGCAACAACATTATCCCGCTGAGGTCACCCTGTCACCCGGATTGACCAATCAGAGCGCGGCACCAAAACCTCCCCTCTCCTCTCTTTTCATAAGTCTGCTCTTAGTCACAGAATTGGCCACTGCAGCCCATAGTCACCGCGCTGACTCAAGCATGACTCCAAAACCAGGAAATTAGAAGACAGTCGAAAATGAAAACGCTCCGAGTTTGACAGCTGTTTTGTTTCGTGTCATCTGTAAAGTAAATAAAAGGTTGAATTCTGGTCTGATGTTGATATATTTATAATCCGTGTTTTGTCACGAGTGGGTGGAAAACAGGAAAAGCCGTTCGTTCGAGTGAAAAGCACAGAAAGACTTGGACAGAGAGCCAGGAGGAAATTACAGCAGCTCACACAATAGGAAAATAGTAATAGTAAGTAAGTAATCGAATCAAAGTATTTCTCTAGAGTCTAAAATGCCAATAGCAGTCGACAGAAAAGTCTTCACAGAATTGTTGATTTGCTTAAATTTTAATAGCCACATCAAATCAGTAACATCATCAGCTTTTTACCATCTAAAAAACATTGCCAGGATCAAAAACATAGTGTCTAAAGCAGACTTGGAGATTCTTATGCATTTGTCTCCAGTAGGTTAGACTACTGCAATGGCCTGCTCACAGGTCTGTCCAAACAGGCTGTAAAACAGCTGCAGTACATTCAAAATGCAGCAGCTCGAGTCCTGACTAGAACCAGGAAGTACGACCACATTAGTCCAGTTCTCAGGTCTCTGCACTGGCTTCCTGTGGCTCAGAGAATAGACTTTAAAACAGCTCTGCTTGTGTACAAGTCTCTCTATGGCCTCGCACCAAAATATATTAGTGACATGTTAGTCCCATATGAACCAGCCCGGACTCTGAGGAGCACAGGGACTGGACTCCTGCTGGGACTCTGAGGAGCTCAGGGACTGGACTCCTGCTGGGACTCTGAGGAGCACAAGGACTGGACTCCTGCTGGGACTCTGAGGAGCACAGGGACTGGACTCCTGCTAGGACTCTGAGGAGCACAGGGACTGGACTCCTGTTAGTGCCCAGAGTCAGAACTAAACATGGGGAGGCTGCTTTTCAGATTCATGCTGCTAAAATCTGGAACAGTCTTCCTGAAGATGTGAGACAGGCCTCCTCAATGACAATGTTTAAAACCAGGTTAAAAACAGTTTAGCTGTGCATACAACTGAGGGATTTTATATATATATTTTTTTAAATCTTTTTAATGTTCTGTGATTATTTATGATTTTAATGCTCTCTTATTTTATTCAGCACTTTGAATTGCCTTGTGTATGAATTGTGCTATACAAATAAACTTGCCTTGCCTTGCTTAAAGTAGATCAGAAAAACAACAATTCAAACATGTGCCAGTCCATAAATACAAACATGGATAACTATGGAGCTGTGATTGTCGAGGTTACAGGAATAATGGGATTTAAACACTTTTTCTGCTGCAGCTTTGAAGCACTGGTAAGAGAACAATATAAGGATCATTACTGACATCGTTTTTATTTGAGTGAATGAGTCAAAGTGTTATCAGAAAAAAAGTCATTCCATCTCAATGTTTAATCCTACTGAAGCAAGTTATACCAGCAGATAATATATGGATAAAAACATATTATAGTAGTGTAAGGATCAGATATCTATTTGGCCCACGTGCAAGACGCAGACTCTGATTGTGTGTCCATGTTATGACTATGATGTGACTGTCTCTGTGTGACACGTATGTCTTTCGATGTGTGACGTAACAATGACTATATATAACATTGTCTGACTCCATTTTGGTCTGAGAGAAAGAAGCAACAGAAACCAGTGGAACTTGAGAGAAAGCTTAATAAACTTCCAGAGCTTGGCGCACCACGATCCGTCTCTGTCTGGTTCATTCCTGACTGTCATGGCGTAATGAAGGGGACCCAGAGGAGACGCAAGACTTTCAAACAAAATTTTATTTATTACAAAAAATGAATGGAGCTGAGCGGCAAACTAGAAACACAGGAAAAAACAGGTCGTAGCCTGGCTATATCCATCCGTACACTTCGCTCAATCATCATTTCACTGCATGTAGCGTCTGGGTCTGGTCCCTGTGTTCGCGAATACAATCGGTCGTATTTCGACCGGCTACTCGGAGAGCGCGTTGTAGGTCGGTGACGTCAAGAGTTTGGATCGAACGGGCAGGTTGTTGTTTGGCAGTGGTGAAGAATGCGATAGTAAAGTAATCCGGTCTGGTTCTATCAAGAAATTGAAGCAGGAGCAAGAGGAATGTTTAGCAAATGTAATCGCTGGAAAAATTGTGGCGCTACTCCCCACGGGCTCCGTTAGCAGCAAAGGAGATGGCTAAAGCTAGGCTAAATGCTAACAACAGACTCGGGCGCATTACATACGTCACGGTAAACTCAAATCCAATCGTTTCAATCTGCAAAAGGAGTTAACCCCTCCCACCTGTTCACGGAGCTCAATGGCGCAAATCCAGACCTTAGTATGAAATGAAATTTGTACTATGGTGTGGTACAACCAGGCTAGGTAAGTCGTAGTTCACAAAAAACAGGTTCAGGATCAAAAGGCCGACTGAAAAAATCACCATCAACAATTGGCATCGACGGACAGCAGAGCACAACTGATGAAGCCAATCGCGGAGCAGGTGAGCGGCTCCAGAACTCCACCCACGCACAGGAGGGGAGGGGCCGAGCAGCAGGGCATGGCACTGACAGGATATTCATGGAGTATTGAGTATTGACACTGACCGTTGACCGTTGACTTCCTAAATTGCAATTCTCCTCCCTTTTCCAAGAATTATTAAATTTATAAACAACCAAAAAAAAACATATTGTGTTCATTTCAAGTGAGATTCATATTTATTTGTTTAATGTACAAAAGAAAAATGAATGATTATGAACAAAGAAACTCTTATATGTAGTTCACACTTGTTTACACCATGTATCAAAGCTAATTCCTACTTTGTGACTTCCTGTTACTTGTAAATATCAATAAAAGTCATTCTGATTCTAAAAAACAGCTTGTATTTAAAGAGCGACTAAACACCTGTGCTCAGCCTTACTCCGCCCACATGAACATTTGAACATTTTCTTTTAAAAGGGCGTTGCCTGGAGGACCAAGGGACAAGAAGGGGGGCTTAGAGCTGGGCGTGGTCTGGGCTGTGATTGACAGTTGTCATTGCTGCTTAAAACAATAGTTTACGGACCAGAAAGTCTCATTCCACCCTTGTTTACACACTAAGATAATTGTAAAGCTACACACCTGAACCTAATCACACTCAATAATCTCAGAATGACTCATGTAATTTAATTTTAATCCACTAGATGGCGCCAGAACACTCCAAACTGCAGCTGGGGCGTGTGTGAGAGTTGAATGGGTTTATATCACTGGCTCTGACAGACTGACGTCACACAAAACAACTGATGTCATAGAGAACTTCAGAGTCAATGGAGAGGCCAGGACCAAATTCAAATGTAGTACCACCAAAAAGGTTGAGAGGGCGCCACACAGACGTTTTTTGGCTCAAAAGTGATATTTTATCTAATTTGAACTAAAATGTCAAAAAAATGACCAGGATATGTAGATAGCACTACAATAAACATATTTATGCAGTTTATGAGTTGAAAAAAGTTGATTTGGTGTTTAGTCGCTCTCTTACATGAGTACACTGCTTTTCATTCTAATATTTCTACGTATAGTCTGTGTTATTGTGAGGATTACCCCCAAGTCTTGTTCTACGTATACATAAAAGTTCACAACAGATGCAATACCCTGATTATCCAAGTTGTTCTACGCTTAAACTTTTTTTGTTTTGTATTTCTGACCCACAAAGCTCCTTTGTGCGTTTCTGCTCCTCCAGCACCAAAGACATCCAACATCTGTGTGGCTATAGGCCCCACTTGCGTCTAGTTTTTTTATTGAAGAGTCGCGTTCAAAAGATCTGCATCAAAAGCCCAGGATTTAGCCCGGTTCAGCGCCATTGTTGTTTCGGTGAAGTGACCCTTTAACTATTGAGGTTTTTTTTTAACAAAGAAAGTGCGAAAGACAGCGGCAGAGCAGGTTAGAGCTGGGTCTGCAATGCTTTACAGCTAATTGGAGAAATCATAATAAAAAGTCAGTAAATCCCCACCGTTAGCCCGTTAAGGACAGGAAACAGAGGCAAGCTTTTAAGACTGGCCCTCCCCCTTTTTTTGGAGCTACAACCCCCGATAGACTCCCCCCCTCTCTCTCCCTCACCTGCACAGACATACATTACATACAGCCAGATTTCCTCTATGTTTGGATTGCATTAACTGGGACTATTTTTAGCTTCCTGTGTGTGTATCTTTTTCATTAGCAGTGGGTAAAGTTGTAAACAGCTGTTAGGGTTGGCTTGGAGCTGTGTACAGGACGTGGAGGTATAGCAGGGGGGGGGTTTCTGGGGGGCAGCAGAGACCACATGGGTAATGAGGCCGTCCCTTGGGTGGACTGGACTTGTCTCCTGGGGGCGGATTGTCAGCAGCGGAGAAAACATAGTTAGCACAAGAGGAAGTCAATGGAGCTACACCAGTATGAGGAATGCGTTTTTATTAAGTACAGGCACCACTTGTCGTCTGCTGCCCCTAATCTTGTTCTTATTATGTATGTTTTGAAATGATATGATCACTTTTAGTTGCCTTGTGTATGATTTATGCTGTACAAATGAACTTGCCTTGTCTATATTCTTTCGAGCAGTGAGTAAAAACCCAGAATTCCATCTATAAGCTCTGCATATATATTACTATAAGGTGTATTTTTTCACAATGTCACAAAGATATCCGCACAATTTCAGTGTATCAGGAATCGGTGATGTTGTGAAGAATGGCACAGTGGGGCGGCCGTGGCTGTAAAATGTGCCAAACTGTCGCTGTGTCCTTAGGCAAGACACTTAACCCACATTGGAATGAGTCTGGTGTGTGTGTGAAGGGTTGGTGGTGGTCTGAGGGGGCGGTGGCAGTGTGCCCCAGGGCAGCTGTGGCAACAAAAGCTTATCACCACCTTGTATGAAGTGAACAAATGAGGAAATGGTGTCTTTGAGTGTCCAAAAAGGGTCGGTGTTAGGGCTATATAAAACCAATGGATTTTTTTAAACTTTTTTTTTTTTTGTGTTGACCCATATTGAACCAGACTAGCCCCGTTCCGCTTATATTTGAAAAGTATTCAAAATGTTGTAGAGTAAAATGTGCCTTTAATATGGTACTTTTAGCTTTACCATCGCTGCTCACTGCAAAAAGTGATGAAAAATAAGTCAACAAATCCCCAAATTGGACCATATATCTGAATTTTACGGCCTAAAAACGAGACATGCCAATGGGACAACGCAAAATTATCTTGTTTTAAAAAGATACAATAAATGTCTCCCTTTGAATGAGAAAAATAGAGCAACGGTTCTTGAAATAAGACTAAATGGTTTTGTCCCATTGGCAAATCTCGACAGTCAGAATGTGCTCAAATTAAGATAAAAACCACTCGATTCACCCATTATTACCTCATTTTCTTATCAAGATGTACTTCTGTCACGGCGCATGACCATAATCACATATATTAAACTAGATCTGCCCTCAATGTGAATGCAAGACTTTACTTTTGCACTCTCGCAGTGGAAATAGATCTGCGGGTGTCAGATGTAATTTAGCTAATATTGCATAATGTAATGGAATACAGGCACTACATCATCATCAAACACGGCCAGAAGACAGCGGCTCGGCTCTGGGTGGACACATGCCCCAGTCATTCCTCCACTCGGGGGGAATTCCTACTGGTTTTTGAATGGGCTCTGGTTCAGGACAGGCGCTTGTGTGTTGCATCCAGAGTTTTGGTGGTGGGTGGGAGGCAGTGATGGCCCAGTGAAAGCTTCTTTTGTGGGACCCTGGCGTTTGACAGTGGGGCTATCCTCCCAGGACTCATCTTCAGCCGGACACACCCACAGCCTTTCATATGCTAACCCATCCTAATGGCTTTACCACTCGCTCCATCAACGGGACAGTCCCCGGCAACCAGCAAAGTACCCCGGCAACCGCTCATGGCCCACTGAAGCTGCCCAGGCAACTTCTTTTGACTCCCAATCCGTTCAGGTTCATTTGTGAGTGGGGGGGCTTTGACATGGACAGGGGATGTGCACGCAGGGGTTTGTGGGTAACAAAAACATCACCCCCCTCCTTCACAGAAATACAAACAAATAGTAAAAAAAAACGCTTATGTTGGAATCGTCCCATTTACGAGCTGATGTGGCATATGTTTTACAAAGATGTCACTTTGACCTGAGTCTGTTTTGCTCAGGGTTAAGTTTTGGTGAAAAAAAGTCCATAAGATTCAGAATTGTTTTTTTTATTGACCATTGTATGTAACAGGAAGTCACAAACTTAAATATATGGTGCGAAGAAGATAGAGGCATACAGTGCTGTTAGAAAAAGAATAACATTAAGTTCAGTTGTGATCAAACATTAAAGTGCGACAGAACCTAACAACGTGCTTTTGGAGGTCTACGGCAAAATCGAAGTCTATGTTTGGGGAGAAAATGCAAACGTCATGCACTCAGAAGACCCTATTGCATTGGTGGTGCCAGTATTCTGCAAGAGAGCTAACCACTCAGCCACAATATGTGAGGCCGAGTGGAACGGGACGTACCAATACATGTTTACTTTCTTTGTTCAAATCAATGTTGTGTCCTTTTCCATCCTTCATCAAGAGCGCCTGTGAATCCTTAAGGTCGGGGCACTCTTACCAATCGCAGAATTCCTTAGGCCGGTTGCAATATTCAATGTTTGAATTTAATATTAGATTTTGTTATGATTTTATTTTCCATTTGAGACTAACTACACAAACAAACAAGGTTAAAGCCCAGACTGTAACTGTTTAACAAGTACATTATAATAGTTGTAGATTTTATTGAAAGCCTTCTTTGCTGGCTGTGTGGATGACCTTTGGGGGAGGGGCCTGCAGTACCTCTGAGGCCCTTCAGGGGGACCCGGACCCCACTTTTCATCATCATTCAGAAACCAATGGATCACAGACAACAATAAGTTAAAATCTGCCAAGACAAGACAAGTATATGAAAGTATACGTGACAAACTAGTATTAATGTGGCACGGTTAAAAGATTTTTAAAAACCAATTCATACATTGAGAATTTGCTCTTACCGCTCAAACCTCTTCAATATAAACATCTTTCTCAACTGTTTATGTCTTAAAACTCAGCAACACAAGCTCCTCTCATTTCAGTGGCAATTTGGCCAGTTAATTAGATTATGTTTTTGATGTTTCTCTAAGCATTAGTTCGACTCAAAGTGCCTCTTACAAACACAGATGTCTCCATACTGTTCGCCGTGCCATATTTCCTCCCTCCAGCCAATCCCATCCCGGACATGATAATTTATGAAGATAGCGGTGAAACATTAGCCCGCGTGTAAACAAAAGGAAGTTGTCTTTTTGCCAGTGGCCGCTGTATCCATATGTATGCATTCCTGTAATCACATCCACATGGGGCCGCCCCGTGTGGAGACTGGGGTGTTCCTGTCAGTGGGGGGACCGTGCTTAAATCAGGGCCCTCCTCTGCTGAGTACCGTGCTCCCCATTTGCATTTGAATCTGATTGTGAGAGTGTAGATTTATGCCGATGCCCAGCAGTGCTATTCCAGGGTGCTTTTCTTGTGTGTGCTTGGTCCTGGTCCCATCACACGCTTCCCCTCGGCTCTTGTTTGCAGGGGCAGGACCCTCGTTTCATATGGATTTCATGCTTCCCACGAATGTCCGCGCTCATTACGCCGCAGATACACTCCATCACCACTGTATTTATTGTACAGGGCGAACAATGGGAGCGCGCTGGTGGGTAAAAGCACCTCGCCCTGTGTCCTGAGGCGCACGGTAAGGGCCCGTAAACATCAATTCCATTTAAATTCCATTAATTTTTGTAGGGTCCTATATATCGCAACATGCAGTCGTCTCGGAAGATTTTACAACGTTCTTTTAATTCACCGACACAGGAAATGCAATGAGAGCAAAAACCTAGAAGCCATTGGTCCATAGGGGGCAGATGACCAATGATCATCACCACTGTCTGTAGATCTTCCTGCATTGACAAGGAAAGACTCAAAAACTAAGTGGTAAAAAGTAAGAAAAGCTCAGGAAGATCCACAGTGAGAAGGGGATCCGCTTCCATGAAAGGACGGGCTATAGACCCAGGACTCGGACTGTAGAACGAGGCCAGAGGTGCAGATGAAAGAGGCCAGATTGAAGATTCCAGAGTATTTCAGATTAAAAGATATGTTCTGTTAGTCTAGAAAATGAAAAATATTTAAGTGAAATGGCAAAAACTAGAAGCTGGTTGAATAAAGAAGCTGTTTAAATAAAGTATGGCCATGTTTGACATTGTTTTATTTTTGTTTGTTATATACTGTATAAGGCACAAATATAAAAAAAATGAAGCTAACACCCACATTTCAAGCTAATCTTCTGTGAATGTGGTTCTGGACAGACTCTTCACACAGTGCAGACATCTGAGACAGGTCCAATGTGGTTCTGTCGGCTCAGTTTGATGGACGGACTGAAAGCTGAGCAACAGGAGGCTCATGAACGACTCAAGGAAGGGTTATGTGTGTAGAAGTGTATGCTATCCTTTTTCCGCTACATACATCAACAGTGGGAAAAAATCGGTATTGTTTAAGCATACAACTTACTACACTATGACTTGTACTTGTACTAGACTATATTTCTTCTTAAATGATTAGTTTTAGTTTGCCTATATTAATAAAAACACATTCCTTGTCCTTGTAAAGTGCAAATCAAACCACAGCGTGCATCTGATCAGAAAAAAACCATGTTATATTTTGTTTACTTGTTATAAAGAACCTTTTGAGTCACAAATGGACACATTGAGCTGTCTCTTTTTGACTTTTCTGTCTGCAAAAGCTGATAGAAAGATGTGACGGTAGCCAGAAAAAAATCTGATCTGAGACTTATCTGAGAGTTAGCAATGAACGACATAGCTACATTTCATGAGGTTTGAAAGTTACCTACCCCAGCTTTAACTTTAAAGCCGCTTGTGTCGCAAATGTAACAATGTCTTTTCATGATACAACCTTAATTGCTATCTTATCTCTACATTTCTGAAGCTAAATATCATTTGATCATGATCGTGAAGGAGGTGTGAAGCATTAGCATGTTTCTTACCTTACACAACATCCTGTCGTAACCATAAAAAAGTCCATAACTGCCCATTGGCTTCGGTCTTGGACACGATTATTAGCATAGCGCTATTCAAATTCATTATGACCGCTTTGTGGCTTTAGCCATTAAGCCACAATAGCTTCTCTATAAAATGACTTTCTGCTAGCTCTGAATACGCCCACGTCAATCACACATCACAGCGGACACGTCGAGAAGTCGGAACAACGCTCTGACTTTTCCTTTATCAACTTGAACGAGGGTTTCTTGCATAAATTGTCAAAAAGGTATCCTACATTTTTCTGAACAATATAGCCGGGTCAAAAAGTTTCCCAAACACAAGAGACGAGAGGGTAAATATGGCAGAAACATGGACTGGAGTAGAGTGGTCAGAAAGAGATTTTGCATGCATTCCAAAGTGGGCCAAAAGCGACCGCTGGAGACGCCACTTCCCCCTGAGCTATTGCCGAGTGATTGACAGGCCTCTATTGGACATGCATATTCATACACCAACCCACCACGCATTCTCCCAGCCAGAAGAAAAGTTCAGTTTGCCAGAGGGAGCAAAGATGGCTACTGGCTGATCGCTTCATGTGGAAATTCAAGCTTTTCTTTGAGACCCCCAAAAGCATGGAGAGGGCTGTGTGGGTGCACGAGGGTGTGTGGAGGGAGGGTGAAGGAGGGAGGGTGGGGGCCTTCAGTGAAAGTTGACAAGATTTAAGGCTTTGCTTGGCTCCAGCTTTTGTCTTGGCCCACATCGGAGGCTGAATATGCATGACTCTACATCTCCCATTGACGAGAATTAGACTGCGTTCACACTGGACTCAAAAGTAGAGCAGGTCAGATCTGTTTTAATTAGATGGATTGGATTTGCATGTTCTGCTGTAGCTCTTGGTTGAATGGGATATTTATTAGACCGCTCTCTTTCTTCGGGCTTGTATGCTAAAATACTTAAATGCATATATTGGTGGACAAGGGATTTGGTGTCTGGACAGCTGGGGTACCTGTCTTTCAAGCAACAGCAAAATTAACTCTGTAATAAAAGTGTTCTAACTGTAGATCCTTGCTCTCAAAACAGTTTGGTTCTATTAAAACTTTCACATGCATGGATTTGTTTGGCTTCAGCTTCAGATAAAAAAGAGAGGACCACCTTTACTCAGCCCATCAGGTCCCACAGCGGTGAATGGGGACCCGCAGGGCAGTTTCTTTTCTAATAACATAAAGACAACAGGTGGTGGTCTGATTTGTTCACGTGATTTTCTTTTGCAAGACTCTCTGTGTTGGGACGATGAAAAAATGTTTGGGTAAAAGGTGGTACTCCATTAAAACGTCTTCAATCTTCTCTTTTCTAATGTGGAACAAAATATGTGTGCGAGTATCACATTGTAAGAGCTTTCAATTGTGCTACAACATTTTGTGTTATGGCTCAAAAATGGGGCTAAAGTGTTCTCTGCCTGTTTTTTAATAATTCTCCTTCCTCCAACCCTCACGGCAATCCTTGGCAATCAAGATAAGATAAGACAAAACTTTATTGATCTCACAATGGAGAAATATACATGTTACATTTGGCATAGCAAAGAAGCACTTTATGAATCTGTTCCGCCTCCTCCAGTCCTCCGGGTTGTGTGTTTTTATCTCTGGTCCAGTCCCGACTGTAAACCGGGGTGACTGCCTCTACAGTCGCGTTGTGGCGCTCAACATGTGGCTCCAGTCTACATGCAGCACTTTTAACTTTATTTTTGTGAACAACTTTGGCCTGTTCTGGAAGCGTCACGTGGCCTATCGTCCAGATGGTCTGCACCCGAACAGATACGGCACCAGTTTGTTGACGGACTTCCTGCGCCATGTTGTTCAGTGCTCCCCGAGGGGGGCGTGGACTGTTTACATCTGAGGCTTCTCGGCCCCCACCACCCCCCTCCTCTTCCTTACCAGCACCGGGTGAGTACTGTGGTGCAAACACTGACCCCTGTCCGTCTGGCAGTGTAACGACAGTCCTGCCACTGAACTGTGCTGACTCAGTTATGCATCTGGAACTTAACAAAGTACAACAGAGTTCACTTTTTAAACCAATAGAGACTGTGTGTGTTCCTCGCACCAGCTCAGAAATGTGTTTTAACTTGAATAAACACAAATTTAAAAGAAGGACAGCAGTTAGACGGTCCAACTCTGGAAATCTAATTCCAGTTCTTTGTAATCAATCAACTAAACCCACTGACACTGATATTAATTTTAACCTTGCTCTACTTAATGTCAGATCACTATGCAACAAATCATTTTTAATTAATAATTTTATCTGTTCGTATGATCTTGATTTTATGTTTATGACTGAAACATGGCTTGACCATAATACAGGAGATGCAGTTTTAATAGAAGCCTCACCACCAAATTTCAAATTTGAATATGAAACACGAGAAAATAAAAGGGGGGGGGGGCATAGCAGCAGTTTTTAAAGATCGTATTGTCTCCCATAGGGTGTCTCTTGGGAAATTTTCATCATTTGAGTATGTTTCTTTTAAAATAGAACAAAAGAAATCTTCTTCCATTCTTATTATTGTTGTGTACAAGCCGCCACAGTCATGCCATAGTTTCACTGATCATTTCACTGAGTTGCTTTCAGTTGTGTGCACAGATTTTGATGGTTTAGTCATTATAGGCGATTTTAATATTCATGTGGATAATGTTAATGACAGATACGCAAAAGAGCTGAGTTCCATACTTGAATCCTTTGGCCTCACTCAGCATGTGAGTGGCCCCACCCATAGCAGAGGACACACCTTGGACCTGCTTATCACGAAAGGGGTGAATATTTCAAAAGTTAATGTAGTTGATGTTGCTCTGTCGGATCATTTCTGTGTATTTTTTAACATGTGTTTTGCTACCAGACCACCCGCTAAATATGAAATTGTTAGAAGTAGACACTTAAATGAAAACACGGGTGAACTATTTATGGGAATGATCCATTTTGAGAACGCATCATGTTCTACTGTAGATGAACTGCTTAACTCTGTCACCTCTAGTGTGTTGAATGTTCTGGACGCCATTGCCCCTGTGAAGGTAAAAATGGTCACAAATAAGCAAAAAGCCCCATGGATAAAAGCAGGCCCGGTCAGGGCACAGAAGCAAGAGTGCCGGAGAGCAGAGAGAAAGTGGAGAAAGTCCAACCTCCAGGGTGATTATAGACTCTTAAAAGAGAAGTTGTGTGAGTTTAACAGAGTACTACGTAGAACAAGAGAATTATACTTTTCTGAAACTATTGAAGGCTGCAGCAACAATCTGCGTGTTCTATTTTCAACAATCAATGGATTAACGAATCCCCCTGTTGAGTTGCCATTAGAACACTACTCCAAATCCAGGTGTAATGAGTTTGCACAGTTCTTCAGAGACAAGGTTCAGGGTATCAGAAATGCCATCACCTCTACAACACAAGTAACAATGCAACATCCAGTGAGGCTTTGTGAGCTAGCTCAATTTGCACCTGTCAATGATGAAACTGTTAAAAAGATAATCACAGGTCTTAGTTCCTCTACCTGCAGTCTGGATGTACTACCTCCTAGATTTCTGAAGTCTGTTATGTGTAGTCTATTACCCTCATTGACACAAATAGTAAACATGTCTTTTTTATCTGGAACATTTCCAATGGCCCTGAAAAAGGCAGTCATTAGGCCCCTCCTAAAAAAGAGCAGTTTGGATGCTGCGGTACTTGAAAATTACCGTCCCATCTCAAATCTGCCTTTCATGGGAAAAATTCTTGAAAAAGTTGCCTACCAACAACTTACTGAATTTTTAATATCTAATGACTCATTTGACATGTTTCAGTCTGGCTTTAGACCACACCACAGTACTGAGACCGCTCTAGTCAAGGTAACAAATGATATTCGGCTTAACACTGATGCAGGAAAAGTCTCTGTTTTAGTCATGTTAGATCTGAGTGCCGCTTTCGACACCGTTGACCATGAGATTCTCATGCAGAGACTGGAGGACTGGGTTGGTGTTGCTGGTACCGCCCTAAGCTGGTTTAGGTCCTATCTAGAAGAAAGGAAGTATTGTGTGGAGATTGGAAACTATGTCTCAGATAATATGGCCCTGACCTGCGGAGTGCCACAGGGGTCGATTCTGGGACCTCTCCTGTTCAATATTTACATGCTGCCATTAGGTCAGTTAATTCAAAGTATGAAAGTGTCCTACCACAATTACGCTGATGACACTCAGATCTATGTCTCACTGACTGCAGGAGAGCATGGGCCGGTGGACTCACTCCTTCGCTGTATCCAGCGGATCAGTGAGTGGATGCAATGCAATTTTCTCCAGCTAAATGCGGACAAAACCGAAATGATTGTCTTTGGTCCCGAGAAACAAAGAGAGACCGTCATTTGTCACCTTCAGTCTCTCTCCCTAAGGCCCTTAAATAAGGTCAGAAATCTGGGAGTAATAATGGACTCTGACTTAAACTTCAATAGCCACATTGGATCGCTAACATCAGCAGCTTTTTATCATCTGAAAAATATTGCCAAAATTAAAAATATTGTGTCCAGGGCAGACTTGGAGATTCTTATCCATTCTTTTGTTTCCAGTAGGCTGGATTACTGCAATGGCCTGCTCACAGGTATCTCCAAACATGCAGTAAGACAGTTGCAGTATATTCAAAATGCTGCAGCCCGAGTCCTGACTAGAACCAGGAAGTACGACCACATTAGTCCGGTCCTCAGGTCTCTGCACTGGCTTCCCGTGGCCCAGAGAATAGACTTTAAAGCAGCTCTCCTGGTGTACAAGTCTCTCCATGGCCTTGCACCAAAGTACATCCATGATATGCTAGTCCCATATGAACCAGCCCGGACTCTGAGGAGCGCAGGGACGGGACTCCTGTTAGTGCCCAGAGTCAGGACTAGACAGGGGGAGGCTGCTTTTCAGATTTATGCAGCTGGAGTCTGGAACGGTCTTCCTGAGGATGTGAGACTGGCTGCCTCTCTGTCAATGTTCAAATCCATGTTAAAGACTTTTCTTTTTTCCCGTGCATACAACTAGAGAATTTTATCTTTTTAACACACCTTGTTATTTATTGTTGTAACTTTTTGTGTTTTTAACTATTTTATTGTTTTTAATTACTTGTGTGATTTTTATGTTTTTAAATTACTTATGTGATTTTAATGCTTTTTAATTACATATGTGTTTTTAATTGTATTTTAATGGTGATGATTTGTGCATTGTGTGGTGTGGACTGTGAGGCGCTTTGTGTTGCCCTGTGCAGGAAAAGCGCCCTATAAATAAAGATTGATTGATTGATTGATAGATAGGGGCCCTCAGGATGTGCAAAAAGACACAAAATGTGCAACATATAAAAACAATTAAATTACTATATTTTGTGCTTTTTATGTACAATTCAAATTAAAATGGACTAAAAAAGTGCAAAGTTTACATTCCCAGTGCAGGTCATTGAGTAGTTTATAATAGTAGTTTATTTTCTTCGGCCAAAATGCACACCAGATCTCAGGTCGCACGGTTACGGAGATCAAGTATACTCTTTACAACAAGAAAAAAAGGACCAAAATGTGTCCATAAAAGACCTTGTGTGAAACAATGCCTGACCGAAAGGGGTTTAGGCTGAAATCTAAACTTATACTGCCGAACCCCTAATACAATGTGACAATACGACCAAAGATGACAAATGATACAGTGTTTCATATACGGTGAAATGAAGTCCTTTACAAATGTGTGTCTGTAATTGAAGTATGCCCTGTTTGATGTTATGTGCTTTATTCAACACTTTTCCCACAAAAATATCCAACACAAAGCACCTTTTTAGTTCACTAAGGTTCAGGTTAGAAAGGTTTTCATGGGGCTTAATGCTGGGATCAGGCACCAGGAAATGAACGTAGCCTTTATAAATGCAATGTCCGCAGAAAGGCCAGAAATCCACTGTGGATATATGTCTAATATAAACTGTGTGGCGACTTACACTTATAATATGGGGTTTATACATATGCGGTTACAGACAGTAATCCTGCCAAATCACCATAAAACGGATTTGGCAGGTAAAACACAAAGTGAGTTTTACCAGTTGTAATGGGAAATTAGAAGAAAGAAAAAGTGCTAAAAATATCGCTTTTTTCCCCCTTTTCAGTGTGAACGTGGCTTGGATGATTACAAATACAGATGCCGCAAAAAGGAGAAATATATGAGGTGCGAGCGTTCAGAAAGGAGGAAGCCTTTCTAGCGTTACATTCTTGATTCCTCCGAGCACCCGCTGTTAAATTATTGTCATCCAGAGGAAACAAAAGCTGCAGGAAACAGTGTATTGAGATTGATGCGGCGTGGAGACAGCCGAGACCCTGGGAATGGAGTCGGAGGTAAGTTAGCGGTTAGCGGTGAGCGAGGGGGAGATGGGGGGCAACACTGTGTAATCACTTTTAATTGGAATCTAAGGAAGACATGGCTCTCCAAAGGATCAGTTGGCTTTAAACCAGCTTCATTATTTAAGGGATCAAGTTGGAAGCAGTCACAATACACTGCTGCCAAGGAGGCTCTGACGTTAGCTGCAGGTGAAGACAGCAAACAGGAAAAGCTTCTAATTATAAGTTTTAAATTGGTAAAGTTAAAATGGTAAATTACTCCGAGAGACTAATACATTACACTTTGATCTTTTACTTCCAGATCATGCAGCTGCTCTCGGTCACAATGAAATAGTTGCACAATACTGAAAACAGATTTAAGAATCACGACACGCTTGTTAATCTAGTGTTTAAGTAATCTATTTATATAGCACCTTTCATGGTCATACAGCACTTTTACAATTGTTTGGGCATTTTTCAACTCACTCCACACAACGATTGAACTGAGGTCGCCGGTGCACGCCAGATTTGTTGTGCATGTTTTTTAGTAGTATGAGAAACCCGGAGCACCCAGAGGAAACCTGGCATGGGGATCCAGGCATGGGGAGAACATGCAAAGTCCATGCAAAAAGGCCTGGAGGGTGAAATCAAACCCAGGATCTATTTGCTGTCATGCACAAGTCCGAACCCCAGCGCCTCAAGCACAGTGTTTGAATGACTCAGTACTTTTAGTAGCTCATCTTCAATGCTAACATATTGTAGCTCTGCTTTGTTACCAGCTAACCAGGAAACAGTGTAGGGGGTGCCAAAAGACCACCACATCTAGAGATAACTATATTCATTCACTCAAGGAAGCCAAAAACAGATGTAGTTGTTACTCACAGAACTGTAATGTTAGACTTTGTTGTGCTATGTGTTCGGGTTTAAATTGCGTCCCCTTTTAAATATTCCATTTGTCCGAGCACTGCAAACTGTGCTAGGGACCTTCCATTGTGAGTTTTGTGAACCATCCTGCCTTTACACTACACAAAAGCGAAAGAAATGCTTTGCAACTTTGTCAAAAATGCAGAATTAGCTTTGAGAATTTGTGGTCCTCCATCAGCTTACTTTGGGGCACGAGTAAGCTTCACCTACTGCTCCGACGTACATTCAACCCCAGCTCTGAACTTGCAAATAATGTTTTGCCTTTCAATAATCTTCAATATGCAAGGTCATTGAATTGTATTACCAATTCATGGAAAATGCAAACATTCAAGACTCGTCGTAGACAGGCCTATATGTAAACACCAAATACACCACAACACTGCATCAAAATATTCGTCCTTGTAACTTTTCCAATACAAACAGTGTGTGATTGCCCAGAATGCTTTGTGTCTTGTTGATGCAGTCCGCTGTATCCCCTCTATTATGTGGCCGGCCTATAATGACTGCTTACATGCAAATAAAAGAGGGGGATATTGGGTATCCTTGTGAATTTGTGGTGTGGTTCCCCCCTGGTACATTTCTTGCTGGTGGAGGCTATTTTGGAGTGGGGGTTATATTATAGGATATTAAATAGTAATGATGGGCTAGGGGCGACTGGAACCATGGGAAAGTGCTCTGGTACCGAGACTTTGGGAGCCAGAATCGGGTCAGTCCGCCGCAGCCGTCATTATGGGATGTCAGTGGTGGGACATGAGGGGAAGGGGCAATCTTTAGACCCGACCTCAGCGTATTCCCCTTCCCAACGCGACCAGTGACCACTCGAGTCTACCCCGACGGAAAGTAAGGCCCAAAACTGCCGCCTGCTATCCGTCCTTGTGCATCTATCTTTCATTTCTTCTCGTCAAAAGGCATATTTGGGGTACAGAAAAACCACCATTGCCTTGACTACAACCAAGCAGAGAAGATGCCTCCAGTGCAGCCGCAGAATGAATGATAATAGTTAAGCCTCCAGTTGACATGCTGTTTGTTTTTACTGCTATTCCCAGACACATGGGATAATGGGGTTTCCATAAAGGAATTAGGTCAGATATCCAAAGACATACCGTGCTCTCGCTTGTTTTATAGCGGTTTTATGTGGAGTTTGCTTTGTCTGTAATGTGGTGGACTGAAAATCACAAACCTTTTTACGTTTTTACACAAAGGCATCAATCATGTATTTGCTATTCATTAGTACTAGTTTTGAGAGTCTGAGTCTAATCTAAGATGTGAAATAGTTCTGTTTCAGTTAAGTTTTTTGTAAGGGCTTGTTTATGTCAGACTTTGCATGGATAATATTGTATAGAATTTTAAAGTTCTTACATCTTCATTGGTTATTTCTCCAGCAAAGGATTAGTCCAAAGTCTGCGGGCTGCACCTTCCCTCTGATGACAGATAAAAAAGCATATTGTGTTCCGTGCTTTGTTTCTGAAGACGTATATTTTTCATAAGTATTTTGTATGTGCAGGCCTTTCTGTGTGGAGTTTGCATGTTCTCCCTGTGTTTGTGGAGGCTTCCTCCAGGTGCTCCGGTTTCCCCCACCACTTAAAACGTGTAAAACAGTCCCCCATATCAAAGAATTAAGATACACTCACAAGCCCATTTTTACATTTTGTTTTTACAGATATAGGTTTTAATCATTCTTCTTTGCTACCCTACACGACACATAAATTAGCCACATGATTAAATTAAATTAATTACAGCTTCTGCCAACTCCCTTTTGGGCTATTTTTTGTTTTTCTTTCTTCTTCACATTATTATTTCTTTTGTCTTCTAAATGCCCAAATAAAAACAAGTTCAATTCATACAACCCTTAATCACATTAGCCGACTCTGAGGACTTTACAACATTGAGACAAACAGTTCGAACACCAGAAAGCAATAATAACAAACACGCAGGAGCCATTGGTCCATTAGGGGTGGATGACAAATGTCCCTTAATGTTAATAAATTATCATAATGTGTTGTCATGGGTGAAATGTTGAGGTATTTTTCCCCATAAGCTGCTGATCCTGCCCCAGTAATGTATCCGTGAAGTGATTTTGCATTTCAGCCCCCATAGGCCTATATAGCACCTTTTCTTTTCACCCTGACTACCATTGTACACATGCTATGCCTGTAGTGCACTGTTGGCTGTATTAAAGGAGATCTTTGACAGTTTTGCATTTTTATCACTTTCTTGATGGACATTTACAGGTCAAGTCTTTCAAAGCATGTCTAAAAAGGGAGTTGGACTTGCCTCTGCGTCTGTTACATGAATATACGGGCTGTACTGTCCCGGTTAGATTCCTCATATCGGTTGTTTGTAAAAATGTCAAACAGATTGGGTTTTTGGGGAGTTGGAGCTGAGGAGGTGCGTGAGGGAGACAGGAAGAGGAGACTAGGAGGAGGCCGGCTCTCATTTCACTGCATTCCTTTAATTCAGCCGAGCAGCACTTTATTACCGACAAAGCCCTCCTGACAGCTCCCCACCGCGTCCTGGGCTGCATGCATGTGGGGCCAACTCATAAGCACATTAGAGTTTGAAGAACAGGCTGGATCTGATCTGCGCTGGCCCACAAAACTAGACACGTACTTCGTATAGTTTGAGAGTACGGAGATCGTTTTGTTTTTTTGTCTCCGTACAGGGAATTCTTTTTAGCTCATCTCACACTCAAATCAATAACTACAGGCAAAACACGTCCCTTTTGTCTTCTTTAACTTACGAAAACCTGCTACGCCATGATGTTGTTTCCTGTAGACCAACCAATTTGTTTCTCCACTCAACTGACATTCGTTAGTTATTTACACTCTATTGTCCCAGAGGGGAAATGTGTCCTCTGCATTTGACCCATCCTTCAGGGCCGCCAGCGCCTCTGTCAGGACCAGTGGTTGCTGTAGCCCAGTGGCCAAGGACCCATCTCCAGATGTCGATGCTCGAGTTGTTCAGGACCAGAACCGGAGGATTTTTGCCTGTTGTACATGTTTTAGTGGTAGGGGAAACCGGAAAACCCTGTGGATACCAAGGCAGACATGGGGAGATCATGCAAACCTCACTCAGACAGGCTCTTTTCTGACCATGTCTCCTATACAACTGCATTTGTTTACAGACAGCGTTCCATGGACACCATTGATCAACATTTGCTCATATGAAAAAGGCGTTACATATTTTTCTTTACATTGGAGAAAACGGATTTGTCCGAAACAGGACAGCTGCAACCACAATGTTTCTTTGCACTCACAGTTTAGCACTGACTAAATCCATGTAATAATGGTTTCAGCAAAATACACGTTCTGGAGGCAAAGACCTGACTTGAATCCCATTGAGAAGGTGTGGCACAACCTAAAGGAAGCGATTCACGCCAGACACCGCAGGAATCTGACTGAACTGTTTTGTAAAGAGGAATGGTCAAAAATAAATCCTGATTGATAAAATATGCTCCAAGTTTGATGTTTACAAAAAAAGCAACATCTTGTTTACCACTGTTACCAATAGATGGAGGTGTTTCACAACATTCTATCTTTCCTACATAATATCTATATTCTACATTTTAAAAAGTTAATAAGCAAATGATACATAATCAAGATTTCTTTAAGGCCCAAAATGAAAAAAATATATATACTAATGTGTTTATGCCCAATGGACAACCGTAATAACCCATATTTGAATCTGAAGAGATGAATGGTGACTGTTGGATTTAGTTTTCTATGCAAACGAGGTTTTGAAATGGTTGTAGAAATACTCAACTTATTTTTTTATTTCAAAAGACTAGCTGAAGGTGCAGCCAAATGTGCAAGTTTTTGGCTTAGTGACTTGGCGAGCGATCCTGGCTCTGTTCCCTTAAATCATTGGCAATATTTGAGTAAGAATAATCTTGCCACAGATATTCATATTTCTTTTTGAGTCAAACTGATACAAACATAGACATACAATAGAAAATCAGGAACAAAGAACAAGAACAAATACAGGAAAGCTGATGTTTCTGTAACGCATCTGTGGCCTTTCTCATGTATATTGAGTTTACTTTATGTTAGGCGCGAGATGTTGCCAGATTGTGCATGAGGCCTGTCCTGTAAACAAGTCTGACAAACAGCAATCACATCTTGTTTGAATGTAAACGCCAGAGGAAAGTGTCAGGGACTCAACAATACAACATGATGGATGAGAGGAGCTCAGAGGGGAGGCCTGTCGACAAACAACGCCTCATGGAACAGAAATCAAACACATGGAGAAGGCTTTTGTCAAATATCAAGAAATCTGCAGCGGTTTTGCTAAACATGGCGGTTAGTTCTTTACCCTCACTGTAGGAAACTTGTACGTTTGACCCACAGACCTTGTAGAGAGATGCTTCTGTGTTGTGCTTGTGTGGAGGTCTCATAGTCCAAGGTCGGTGTGGTTGTGTTGCATTCAGTACATCCACATGGACACCTGGACTTTGGGGAAGAATTTCTGTTTCAGCAACTTTTTAACATTGCTGGATTTTGATTCTTTACTCTAATGCAGGGCTAATAAACGTCTGGATTCTTAGGAGGATTGCAGGCTTTGGGCCAGACCACATTACATTAATCAAACATGAAATTCGAAACAGCTTTTTCTACAGTTTTTAGAAAAAGTCTTAACAGTTTTCAGTTAAATCTATCCCTATACTGCAGAGGACTTGTGTTTGTCGGACTTGACTAGTAACAACCATATTACAAAACTAACCATAACTAATCCAAACTCAAAGTAGTAATGAACTGTATTGAATGACACCAAGTCTAGATCTAGACTGTATCTGTTTTTATTAATAATTCAATCTATCTTTATAAAGCTCCAAATCAAAACAGCAGTTGTCTCGGAGGACTTTAACTTTAACTTAAATTATTAATTCACAGTTCGAAGACAGGAAATAGGGAGCCCATAAATGTTGATAAATGTCCATAAATGTCCTTAAATGTCGCTGAGTATCACTGTCCTTAGACTCTGCAGCAAGAAATGTCTCAAAAAAAAAAACAAGAGTGAGAACCCTCGAGTAGGGCGACATTTAGGGAGGGATCCGCTTCCAAGGACGGACAGGCCATAGATCCAGGAGTCAGGCCGTTAAACCAGGACTGAGGCTGTGTTGTGCAGGACTCTTCCCTGGTGGGGAGTGGAAGCGGCCCACGAGTCCTGACCGGTGGGGGAGACCAGTCTGCAAATCTGTTTTCTGTTTAAAATAAGAGATGGGCAGTGGGCTGGATCCGATTGCTTGGAGGACATGATCTAGTCCCTGGGCTGCAAGTTAAATACGTCTGCTCGAATGCAACCTTTGAGAACTATAAATCACTGCGAGCTGCATGTTTGGGCTGAGCGGCCGTCTCTGAGTGTTTGGAGGTGCACTCATAGGACGACCTTCGTGTATAAGTCAATACAAGGCTATGCTCTCATCGACCTTTGGCTTGAACAAGATGCAGGCAGCACACGCTCAAATGTCTTTCCCAGAGCGACTAAAGCTCAACCGGTCATTTGTGGCACGCAAGATTTAACCACAGACCGTCTGCGATTGTCTCTCGAAACGAACATTAAATAATACTTTTTCCTTTGTCCCAACAGTAATCTTATTTAAGTAGAATGCTGTGAAACAAATTGGACCACCGCATTTGATCTTTAAGTTAATTTTGTATTATTTTTATTATTCATTGACCTTTATTTAACCCATAAGTCCCACTGAGAGTGCAGAGTCTCTTTTTCAGGGGAGTTCTGGCACCAGAGAGAGGGGGCAGGATATGTGTCAGGGAGGATGTTCTGGGGACTATTGTACATGTTTTTTTTGGTAGGGGAAACTGGAGCACCTGGAGGAAACCTACGCAGACACGGGAATAACATGCAAACCCCGCACAGAAAAACCTTGAACTGGAATCAAACCCAGGACCTTCTTGTTTTCATACACAATTGCTAACCTATTCGACTCTTCGGGCTGAGAGATGATGGAGGGTGGTCTTCTCTTTCTCTCTGATGAAGCTGATTCAATAACATAATACTCAAAGTCAAAGAATACATGTGAAAACTATAATGCCAGAACCAAAACTTTTTTGTGCACAGACAAATAAATGGAAAGTAATATTGGACATGTTTTTGTAGAAGCATTTTCTAATTTTATCTTATAAATCCTGCACCGTGAACTTGGGTTTCATTGTCTTGATCTTAAAATATCTAAACCTATGGGTCTCCAACCTGCAACTCGGGCACTACCAAAAGCTCACCAGCCCCTTTCAGGAATAGCTTCCCAATTTAGAGTTACAGAGTTTAGAGTCATGCAGAATTATGGAATATTCTACATCTGTGTTCTCCATGTTTTGGATTATTTTAACGGCTTATTAACCGAGTGCGAGGTCTGTATGGAGAAATATCAGACCGCGGCCTTAACGTACAGACCGAGCCGTGGTGAGGTCTGTGCTAAAAGGCCAAGGTCTGATATTTCTCTGCACAGACCGAGCAAGCGAGGTGAATTTTTTTTTTTATTATGACTCTCGTCTGTGTCTTTACCAATGCTTTTGAGATATTTGTGAAGTATGTTCATGTCCGACTTGGTTTTGTGTGATACGCGCCACATGACGTTACCATGTTACCATGACAGATTGTCATGGTAACGGTCCGAGGAAAGATATCAAATGTGATACGCGCTGTTCGGACCAATTGTCATGGTAACGGTCCGAGATGGGAAAATATCAGACCGGTAATCAGCCAATCAGAGTGCGCGTACGGTCCAAGTCATATAATAAAGACGTTTATGACAAAAGTCCGTAGCTCTCTGCTTCTTATCTTGTATAAAATAGTCTCTCCAGTTGAGAAAGGTTAGAGACCTCTGATCCAAACTGTATGTGATCCGTATTAGATTGTATTAGATGTTTTCTTCTAAATGTATGTTTATTTTTGTATTATATGTGTCTTATGGTGTCTTTGTGTTGTCTTTTTTATAAGGACCTTGAGTCTGAAATAAAGATACTACTACTACTTTTGACTACAATGGTAATCCCAAATTTGTCCAATGATAATAATACAATGCGTGATGAATGAGTGAATGTATCTTCAGCCTGCATTGTCTTGTTGGGTTTGTTTTAAGTCTGGTTTGTTGGTTTGCTTTCCAACGAAGACGAAACAGTGCAGAGTGACATTTATGTGTGTAGTGTCCAGACTGGGGTGAGGGGTCATGGTTGATTTGTAGAGGTGATCGCTCTAGGAGTCCTCAGTCCTCTTAATCTGTGGGACCCCTCATGGGACAGGTCATCCATGCACCCGTCCCATGCACTGACCCTGGCTCTGGCTTTACAAATGACCACTGCACAATAGACAAGAGCTGTCTCGCTGCTCCGCAAATCCATCAGGGTTAAGACGTTGCGAAACAAATGGGCACAGGCAGGGCTTAAGCAAATTATAGTGGAGAAAATGAGATGTATATACTGTCTTATCAACATGCAAAATATATTCCATGTTTCAATATGTTTTTGTTGTGTTGCTACGAAGACAAAGGCAAGTTTTAAAGATTCATGTCTCTTTGATTTGTCTTTGTGATTCCATTCAAGCTAAATCACTGCTTTTCAATTTGTGGGAAGGAAGTAGATACTGAAATTATTGAAATAACTTCACAAACATCACCTGTATCAACAATTTAAAGCTGATGGAACCACTTTTCCCACAATCAAAGGGCTCTCATACAGTGCAGTGATGGTAGCTCTCAGATTTGAACAGATTTTGACAAAGGTCCCTGTGCCAATATCGGCCCTCCCTGTCATTTTAATTGGCCCTCTGCCTCGCTCACCAAAAGTAGGCTTGGCGTTAGTAAACACAAGTTCACAGTGTCATCCAGCCATTTTCAGCCACATAGTCAAGTAGATAAAGCTCAGAACCTGTCGAATCTCTTCGTTGGCATCATTTGAATACTAATATACTGTAGACACGTATTTTTGACTGTATGGTTGTATGATTTGGGACTGTATCTCGTGAGTAAACAGCGCAAATCCAGTCAATCCGTGTTGTTGCCGCCTCTATTAGAATTCTCAAACATACAACTGTATATAACGAACAGTAATACAATACTACCACCGATGGTACAAGACAGACAACACAAAACACACACACACTATGACAACACACAGGCCCAAACACTCTCCGACCCTACACCCCTTTCCCACTTCTTGTTCTGTGCTCTGCAAAGAAAGAGGCATCACGCTTTTTCTTCCACACATTTCTTCAATACATTTAAATATTATCTTAAATGTCATCAGATTTGAGCAGGTTTTTGGTTCATCAGATAAATCATCATGATAATGTGGCCCTCTTACTGATATGTTTGGACCCCTGGTTTGGACACCCCTGGTTTTAGGTCACCAACATGTGTGCTAAGTGAGGCCACTTTAAAATGCAATAGACTGGAACCAAACGTCATGTCATTTTCTTCCTCTTTATCGGTCCATTTCTGGGTCAGGGGGGTGGCAATCAGAGCTGCCACCCAAGTCTTTCACTGATCCTCCTGCGGGTCCACAGGAGGATGGCTAGATGGCCTTGGTCTTCCAGCGGGGGCTTCAGGCAATGTGGGGTTTTGCCCGGGGACTTGCCCGGGGACACAACGACAGCAGACATCAGTGGGAGCAGGTGACATGGGTCTTGGTGGGCTCAAACCCACGACCATTGGGTCCAAAGACCAGTGCTCTACCAACTGAGCTACTGTCGCCCCTAGGAACCAAACGTGCATTTTAGAAATTAGAATTCATACCAATGTGGTTAAAAAAAATAGCAGTATTGAATGAATACACCAAAGATATAATATCAGGCAAACTATCTCTGCCCTCTTGAACTTCTGCAAATGTCACAAACACATGTATCTAAAAGGACAGCAGTTATATTTGGTTATAGTTTACAAAGATAAATTGTAATGCTTTTTATAAGATCTCAAACCAACCATACAGCAGCTGCACACAAACACATTTTTTTTTGCTGTTGTATTTCTTGCATCTAATCCTGCTAATTAAACTTTAAGACCTTGCAGCGCCCCCCCCCACCCTCTCTATAGCGTCGGTTCTCAGGGACCGGAGCTGGAACAGAGGGGGGATTCATGGCGGGCCGCTCTGCTTCTTATCAGTATCCCGTCCTGTGTGAAAGGGCTCTTCTAACCCGGCCCCTCGACACCCAATACACCTCCAGAGTTATCTCCAAAACAGGCCCATGCACAAGGGTCCACACATGCACTACTGTAACAAAGATTTACATGCCAGGCTATGGGTAAATACCTCTGGACACAGTATATGCTTGTTAAATATTAGTGAAAGTTGATGATTTGAATAATTTTGAAGATGGAAAGTAGGTTCTTTCATTAACTGTGCAAAGTTTCTCCATGTGTGTTGAAAGAGTGAATGCAAAAACAGCTGCTACAGAAGAACTCTGAAGGGGCCGTGAATGTGTGTGAAGTCAAGGTATTGTGAGAAATCTGCTTTTAAGAAGCTTTTAAGCACATGCAACAGTTGTTATTTAGTGATTTATGGATCTTTGAGGAGATGCATTCAAAAGCCCATTGAATGAAGACAATTCTTATTTTCTGCGCCAAAAATTCCATCCTTACATCATTTGTTTTGTTTTTTCTTGCATAACCTAATACGCTTAAAAAAATGGGGTACTTAACTTAATGGTATATAGGTGGATGTTCTACTTCTGGGTGGATCATCAAGACTATTGGTCCACCTAATGGTCAATTATTCTGGTGATAAGTGCTTGTCAAACAAGACCAGAGAGTTCTTGTCAAAAACTGGAGGGCGGTTCTTTCCTAAAATCCTCCTACATACTGTACCTTTTAATAAACGTAAACACAGGTATGTCACAAAATCTAAAACCTCGCAAAATAGTTTGGTATTTACAGTTTTCATGTATTGTTTTTGTGTCTCTGCCACAAGAAAGTGACAAACATGTTTATTTCTTATACATGCAAAAGATACAACATTTTCTAAAAAGATTAGCAAACTATGTTGTGATTATTATAGAGTTGGAAACATTATAGAACACACATTCTCTGTTGGGACACACACAACGTTTTTATTCATGGAAAGAAAGTTTGGAGAAAATTGTAAACTATATATTTACATTATCAGAAAATATGGCGTGTTTTCAGTCTGAGAACTCAAACATCGCCATGCGCTTTTTATATACCAACAGACACATGTATTCATAGTTATCATATAATGTGTATGTTTTAAGCCAACAGAAAAACTTGATTTACTCACCAACGAGCTCTAGATAAATATTGTATAATGTTGCATGAGGAATGGAAACAGAATATTCCCTTCTTTTCCTTTGGCTTTCTACCCTTCGAGTGCACGCTGCCATGACCGAAAAATCTTTCACATGACTTGGCATAATTTAAATTGGAACTTTAATACTTGGAATGACATATTGCACCGTGCAGATTATAATTCCCCCTCTTCTCTTGCCCTTGTTTACGTCTAAATTCAAATGTTCTCGGACCAAAGTCAAACTCCCCATTAGGTCTTTTACTACGACATTTCTTTGGTGGAGGAAAATCTGCTGGATCACTTTGTCAGGAATATTTCACTGACAATATTTTGTCATCTGCGCCGTCTCCGTAGCAACAGTGTAATCATCATCCAGGCCTTGAGTCATGGGAACAGTCCAGTCCAAGTCCTGGTTTTGGCTTCGCTCGGGGCCAGAGTGACTGAGTCGACTCGTGTTACGTGAGCTCACAGTGACTGTATCTTTCCATCCTGCACCTGTACCGAGGACTCTGCACACAGCCCCAACCCTGGACGGAGAGAATCCACACAGACGAGAATAAACGAGACTGACGGACAAGACCTGCACATCAATCTTTACATATCGAGAATCACCCAAGAATTGATTTGAGTACGCCAGATAGAGACACAAAAATGACTCAACAGAACCTACAGAGTTGTCCGTGTAAGTAAGTAAGTAAGTAAGTTTTTATTTATATACCGCCTTTTCACTGCAGATCTGAGTCTCAAAGCGGTTTACAATTGTTAATTATGGGCATTTGTCTCTCACTCCACACAGAGATGGGAGCGGGGTCGCCAGTACAGGAGGCGCATGCCAGAACTATTGGACATATTTTTAGTGGTAGGGGAAACCGGAGTACCCGGAGGAAACCTACGCAGACACGGGGAGAACATGCAAACTCCACTCAGAAAGGCCCTGGTCCGACCGGGATTTGAACCCAGGACCTTCTTGCTGAGAGGCGAGAGTGCTATCCACTCTGCCACCGTGCAGCCGAGGTATGGACAATGCTAACCTGCTAGCTCTATGAAGCCTTATATGAAAGTGCTCGTGGACAAAGTTTAACAATCTGAATAAGACTTTGTTTTAATATTGCCTTACATATGGACAACGCTATCCTGCCTTTAACAGGGAAGTGGTCATGGGAAAATTTATTTGAATCAGAATTAGTTTTTATTGCCATTATACCAGGAAGTCCCAAATTAGGAATGTGCTTTGGCAAATGGTGCAGACAAGTGCTTAAAAAAAACTAATAATAGACATAAAGGCATGCATGAAAATGTTTTATCGACATTTAACAGTGCAGATTATCGATAAGTGACCAGAGGAATGATAATACAAAGTGACGAAAGTGGGGCAAGTAAAGGATATTTTAAACTTAATCTATAATTGTAACGTGTGAGCGTCATGGACTGAGACCTAGTGGTGCGTCTTGAGTCCAACTGCTTCTTAGCTTTCCCGCAGAAAGTACATCCTCTGCTCGGCCTTCCCGATGATGGAGTTGATGGCCGGCTCCCACTTGAGGTCCTGGAGGATGTTTCTGCCCAGAAATCAGAAAGAGTTTACTTACATTGAAAAGTAAACTCTTCTTACTCTGTAA
Organism: Knipowitschia caucasica; assembly: GCA_964034765.1. Classification (NCBI taxonomy): domain Eukaryota; kingdom Metazoa; phylum Chordata; class Actinopteri; order Gobiiformes; family Gobiidae; genus Knipowitschia; species Knipowitschia caucasica. The sequence continues at coordinate 35,980,913 of OZ035835.1, forward strand.
ACGTTTGTGTCACACTCCTCATTTTGTGTTTCCATGGTTTACAACTCTGATCCTGGAATAGGATAAGGATATGGTCTTTTTAAATCAAGTTATGACCTGTAACATTAGACCAATACGGTGCCTTCTCTCCCCAAATTAGGCTTTAGCGAGTGAGTAAAGCGAGAGGGAGCAGACCAGTGACGATCCTGATTGGCTCTTTGGTTGCTAGGTCATTGCCATGCAACGAATCCTGCCGATGGAGTCTAAAGTCAAACACATATGGGCCATGTCAGCACTCGGCTAGTCCACGCCTTCTACTGTCTATGATAAAACCAGGTGCGATGGCCGAGGACCAAAAAAGGGAAAGTATCGTTGTGTCCTCAGGCAAGACACTTCACCCACATTGCAGAGTGATAGCGTGGTGTGAGAGAGAGAGAATGGTTGGTGGTGGTCGTACGGGACAATGGAAGAGATTGACAGCCTTGTGTTTGTAAGTTTGCCCCAGGGCAGCTGTGACTACAAAAGTGACTAACCGCCACCGAGTGCATGATGAACAGTAGTGCGCATAGGTGTCATGAAATCCATTATATCAATGATATTTTTACCTTTTTACGGAGAACACATTTGAGCTGCAGAATCCATGTCATGTCAAGTTCATGATCCAGTGCTATTGTCCCCGGATTACAGAAGCATCAAGTAATTTTGGGCAGTCATTGAGAACGTTTTTTGTTGATATAATTCAGGTGAAGTATTTCCATAACCTATATGTGCAGTCAAACCATGTACAGGTATTTCTCTGTGAATAATTATTTGTATATCTTGTGCATGTTTTAAATGAACAAATACAAAAGTCTAGGTGTCCTAATAACTCAGTATAAATGTCCTATTAATGATTATTTCAGGTGAGGGATATTTGCAATGTCTCTTTTTACCCCAGATATTATGTATTGACCTGTATGAGCGGCATGTTGGCTGAGTGGTTGGCACTCTCTCTTCTCAGCAAGAAGGTCCTGGATTCGAATCCAGGTCAGAACAGGGCCTTTCTGAGTGGAGTTTGCATGTTCTCCCCGTGTCTGCGTAGGTTTCCTCCGGGTACTACAGTTTCACCTACCACTAAAAACATGTACATAGGTCTGGCATGGGGCGCCTGTACTGGCAACCCCACTCCCATCTCTGTGCGGAGTGAGAGGACCAGTGCCTACAATAACTATTGTAAACCGCTTTGTCACTCTGGTCTGTGAACTTCAGTATATAAATAAAGATTACTTACTTACTTACTTACCTTTTAACCCGGAGAGTCCAACTGAGATTCAAGATCTATTTCAGGGAAGTCCTGGCCCCAGATAAGAAGATCCAATTGTACTGTACATATTTTAGCAGTAGGCGAAACCGTAGCACCCGGAGTGACACACACAGATTGTTCAAACCCCACTCACCACAATATGAGTTGTTCCCAAAAAGGTACTCCTAACTCCTAACTCCTCACTTAAGGCTTATGTGCTTGAAAATATGACATCATTTGGACCGTTATGATACTGTTGAACCATATGAATTTACAACATTTATTCTAGTGGAGTTTTAGGTCTCGCCAAATAAATGCATCTCTCTGTCTGTTCTCCACTCTAGAGTCCAATTCCTTATTCCTTCCATCTGATAACGTCGCTCTCAATGGTATTATTTCAAACTATGCTGCAGGGTCTATGCTCTGTATGGGACATCTGAGAAGCTGGAATCCCCCCATAGGTCGAACTGCCGAGGTCACGCTTCATCTTATACCAGGTCACAGCTGCTAAAACACATAGCAAACAAAATTAGTGCTGTTTGTTTTTGAAGGAAGCCTATATTACCCACATTCAAATAAACTCCGACCGACCCCCCTGGACTTTCAATCAAGCCGCGTAGCCTTGGTCAGCACTTTTCCACCCCATACCGAGGTGGGACTTAAAGCCTGTCTTGTGTCGGCCTTGCTTGGACTAGCTCTTACCTTACATAAGCATCGCGAATGGAGAGGGGGGTATCGCCGACCTCGCACCGCAATGCCTTTAATCAGCAAACGCATGACTAAACAGTTGGCTCGGTGATGGACAAGCGAGATGGTTGACGTGCGAGTTTGGTAGGAAAATGACAAATGTTTGACTAGGTTGTTAGCCGACTGCTCGAAGGGGTCCAGTTTGATTCGGCAACAGTGCAATGCCTTTGACTTGTGTTGAATTTTACTTGTCAAAGGTTTGGATACAAGAAGTTTAATCCATGAACAAATAATTGAAAACACAAAGCCACTTCTTGTTTAAGTCAGTGGCTTAGAAAAGTTTGGGGGTTGCCCTAAGACCACACATGTGACGGTTCCGTTGATAAAACATTGAATGATGGTGGATTTCTTAGCCCAGATTCAAACACATTTTGGCCCAATCTTTTCAACGACTGGTGACAAGAATTGGATCTTAAAACTCTTTAGAACATATGGGGGACATTTTAAGTATAAGTAAGTCAATGATTTCAAAGGGATCACCACCAGAACCACAACCCCCCCAAGACTAAACTTTATTTATTATTTAATGAATTACTCTTTACAATGATTAGCTTTGTGATAAGCTAGTAATAAGTAAGAAATAGTGAAAAAAAATGCTAATTAAAGGTCATGTAACAATTAAATCAAACAATTTAAAATAAAATAACAGCATTTTGGCTTGACTGACTAAATGAAAAATAGTGATTCCAACTTTTTATTTTTTTTATTTTTTCTCAACAGAAAAGGTCTTTTAAAAGTGAAATGTTGTGAACAAATCAAATCACATCTTACTGTCTTTATCTTATTATAAAACATGTTACCTTCAGCATACTTTTGCATAAGCTTTGGGATAAATGCTGATTGGCTGAATGAGAATGGACCTTTTCTCTTTTCACTTTTCTGTCCAAAAAAGCTGATCTACTGACAGAAACAATCTGATTTGATGGCGAGAGACAAGATTAGCCCAGATTCGATCACATAGCTTAATGTTATTTGAAAGTTAGGTACCCCAGCTTTAAGATCACACGTCAACACTGCAGAACCGGCACACAATTGTCTTCTAGATTCAGCAATATATTAGTTGTAAAATCTGATATCGATCCTACAAAGAAACAACGGCTGCATTCTGAAGCAAAAGCAACAAATTCCCAAAGTGGTAGTGAGCTGCTCCCTTTGCACTGAAACCGCATTGTGGTGATTATTTGGTGATGAGTTTGAAAATAATGTTGTATGTCTTTAGTTGCACAAAGCGTTGGGCAGCTCATCAGACCGAGCTCTGGTTGTTCTTGTTCAGACTGAGGCCGATATTGTAACCAGCTGCCTGCCCAAGAGTTTGACGGAGTGTAACCTCTGCAGTGAGTGGCTCCAGGACTCATTTAGTCTCATTAGGAGCGGGTCTGCCTCTCTCTCTCTCTCTCTCTCTCTCTCTCTCTCTCTCTCTGCATTTCCTGGGACAGCTCGTGAGGGAGGGAGAGAGAGGGAGAGAGGAACATGGTCTCTCTCTCTCTCTCTTTCTCTCTCTCTCTCTCTGCATTTCCTGGGACAGCTCGTGAGGGAGGGAGAGAGGAACATGGTCTCTCTCTCTCTCTCTCTCTCTCTCTCTCTCTCTCTCTCTGCATTTCCTGGGACAGCTCGTGAGGGAGGGAGAGAGGAACATGGTCTCTCTCTCGGTCTCTCTCTCTCTCTCTCTGCATATTTCCTGGGACAGTTCGTGAGGGAGGGAGAGAGAGGGAGAGAGGAACATGATCTCTCTCTCTCTCTCTCTCTCTCCATTTCCTGGGACAGCTCGTGAGGGAGGGAGAGAGGAACATGGTCTCTCTCTCTCTCTCTCTCTCTCTCTCTCTCTCTCTCTCTCTCTCTCTCTCTCTCTCTCTCTCTCTGCATTTCCTGGGACAGCTCAGGAGTGAGGGAGGGAGAGAGAGAGAGAGAGGAACATGGTGTGTCCTGTCTGTCACCACTGCACAGATGTCCGCCTCATTACATCACACTGACCGCACCCTGGACTCCCTCTCGCACCCGATACACTGCAAAACATTCATAATCTCAAACATCACTGCAAATATTGATCAATAAATGTTTTTATTTATATAACAATGTTTAAACAGAATGAAAAGTGCTTCTCATTGACACCATTTAAAACCAACAATCGGCAAAACACACTGTAAAAACACACTCACACTGTAACACATACATACATATCGGATTATATATTATCCTAACATTATGATATTTTTATGATGAAATAATTCTTTTGACATATATGATCCGTGTCGGGTATATAATTCAATGAGAACCATAAACATTCATATTGTTTTACTCATTTATTGGCCACCATTCCATTGTATTGAATTGATTTTAAACAATGTGACACTGTCATCTTATATTTAGGTCCTGAATATTTTAGAATCAGAATTATTTCTTTGTTATTGTCATTGTAAGGAACAGGAAAATTCACACACAAATGGTGCAAACAAGTTATAAAAAGTAACAAAATGGATATAACAGCTTGCATACAAAAATCATAATATAATTCCCATATATAAATACACACAATAGACATTTAATAGAGCAGATTGTCAAAAAGGGTCCAGAGGTATGAGATAAAAAAAACACATACTGTATGCATTCAACAGAACACTTTCATCTAGTGACATATAGTGGCTAGCAAACATTCTAACTCCGGCACATTTTGTCACGTTAACGACCACAAACATAAGAGCCTCACATATGTCAGTACATTTGGTATGGTCTTTAAAAAGGAATAATATCCAACATGAAATCTGCATGTTTGTGTTTTTAAAATGACAAAATCAGCCAAAGTTAAAGTTGTCCTGGTACTTTTGCAGCCACGGACCATTCCTTCTGAGTTTGTGAGTTGATGTGAGAGCGTTTTGAAAATGCATTCACAAAATATAGGGAAAGCCGTCCTTGTCTCTGAATGATAATTTACGTGTCCAATGTTTCAACACATACAGAAAGTTCTCCACAAACTGCTCCACAAATTACAGAAGCCGACAAACGTTTCCCTCTCCATTCTCATTTCTCTTTGCCAACGATATTTGGGTCAACAAAATACGGGCTCCAGTTGCAAATAACCCTCGACATCTCCAGAACGAGTGGAAAAGGAATTGGATTATACGTCCAAAGGTTTTTTTCACAGTATCATAAATATATTTCAGCCTACTTTGCAAATATTACTTTCTTGTTTCTTCAATTCAATCACATTGGTTTATTCTTGGCTCTTCAGATGGGAATGTTTAAGTTATAATGCCTTCCATTCTTTTGTGAGTTTAACTATGCATTTACCGGTATAATGGAGGCCCCTGTGTATAAGATTGTATGTAAACGTATTGTATTGCTAATATTTAACATGAAATCAACTATCAATCAAATCAAATCTTGGCATTTTGAAAGACCTGTTATCAGAATGGATTCAAAAGTGTTGTTCTGATTCAATCCAAGTCATTTTGTGTGCAGATTCTCATTGTTTTGCAGTGTGTTCCCAAACTATTGACCCCCGATTCCTCCCGCCCCCTGGTCCAGTCTCAATCCTTCACACACACTCTATCGGACAGACAATGACTGCAGATTTATGGCCCGCTCTGCTGCGTTCCCATAGCCTCCCCACAGCCTCCCCTATAGGCCGATGACTTCATTTCCCCGCTCACCTCATCTTCATTAGGGGCTGCAGGGATGGGCCGTGCTGGTGGTGCTGGTGGAGGTCCATGCAGCAGAGGAGAGTGGAAGTCCTCAACCGTGATTTAAACAGGCAGCTGCAGCGGAAATATGCAGAAGAAGAAGAAGAAGACGGAATGGGACCAACATGAGTGATGCTGCACAACATGGGGCGGTTGAATGCCTCACAGGTGTAACAGGCTCCGGGCATGGGTTCTGTTAAATAAACATATATTTTTGTAAAGCTCAGAACCACACTGTTTTGAGAACTGACTAAATAGATGGATTTTATTCCAAAAGTTAGGTACACAGGCTTTAATCTTTATGCAAGCAATGATGGTAAATTGTCGTACAAATAGCCAATTGTTCTTTTTCACCTATTCAAATTCATGTTTTGATAATTTCTCAATTCTCCATTTTTTCAGAATTCTTAAAAATATATAGTTTCCTGCATCAAAAATTCTACAATGTAACCTGTGATATATGATTACGATTATCCTAGTATGTGGTAGATTATACTGCTACCACAGCAGACACCAGAGCACACTTTCACCATCAAATAAACACCTTTAATTGCTCTTTTATTGTCAATTCATTCTTTTGTTTGAAGATTATATGATTTTGTCGCATAAAGTTTGCTCTTAATAGGCAGCTCCACTTTTCAATTCCCAACAATCTTCAACAAAACATCAGAAATACTGCCACAAACTACAGACAGTAATGAGACCGGGAGAACAACCAAATCCAGTGTTTATGAAACTTGAAAAGAAGTCTGTGTTGAGTTAGAGCAGAGTTAGAGGTAGACACACAAATGACAGAACCTTTTCTCTTTCTCATTTAAACCTTTACACGATGCAGTTCAGAATGTTCCACAGGCTTCGTTTTCTGTCATTATAAAAACCAAAATATGAAACCAGATCTTGTACGATTGAACACGGGAAGTCAAATAAGTCTCAGTTTTCGCAGCCAGAAGCTTTCCCCATTGATTTTTCCCAACATTTTACAATATACAGTATGTGGCATGGACAATTCAACTAAAGCAGAGGGACCTAACTTTCAAACCACACAGATTGAACAATGTAAAAAAAAAATATATATATATATAACCAGTTCCCAGGCATTAAAAAAGAGTAAATATAAAATCTCTCAGTTGTATGCACAGCTGGTTTTAACATTGAGAAGAAGCCTGTCGCACATTTTCAAGAAGACTGCTCCAGATTCTAGCAGCATGAATCTGAAAAGCAGCCTTTTTTGCCTCTCTCACATCTTTAATCAGTTATATCAGACAGATAAAAGTGAAAAAGAGAAGACCACGCCCACTCGGCCAATCAGCTCTCAGCCCAAAGCCTCATTTAGCGACTCCCGGGGCTCTCTGCAAAACAATGCAAAAGACAAAATGAAGACAACATTTTATAATTACTCGACTCTCTCTGTTGGGACACATCTGGATTGTCTGTTAAAAATAAAAAGTTAGGTACCCCAGCTTTAAAGCCATATGTGTTAACAGTACATAGAACATTCAAAGTGTGTAAATAATAAAATGTGGCATGTGTGACATTAGACTTCTTTCTGATTATTTAGTCTTGCTGCGGATGTGAGAGAGAAGCGTGAAGCAGAGGTCGACCCTGAGGAGGACGTCACCTGGATACATCACAACAAATACACAAATGACTGTGTTTTTCATCTCACTGGACAGAGAAGGAGAGGAGGAGAGGAGCAGAGGAGGAGAGGAGCAGAGGAGTAGAGGAGGAGAGGAGCAGAGGAGGAGAGGAGGGGAGGAAGGGGAAGGGGAAGAAGAGAGAAGGAGAGGAGCAGAGGAGAGGAGCAGAGGAGGAGAGGAGAAGAGGGCAGGAAGGGGAAGAGAGGAGCAGAGGAGGAGCAGAGGGGAGGAGCAGAGGAGGAGCAGAGGGGAGGAGCAGAGGAGGAGCAGAGGGGAGGAGCAGAGGAGGAGACGAGGAGAAGAGGGGAGGAAGGGGAAGAAGAGAGGAGCAGAGGAGGAGACGAGGAGAAGAGGGGAGGAAGGGGAAGAAGAGAGGAGCAGAGGAGGAGAAGAGGGGAGGAAGGGGAAGAAGAGAGGAGAGGAGCAGAGGAGGAGAGGAGAAGAGGGGAGGAAGGGGAAGAAGAGAGAAGGAGAGGAGCAGAGGAGGAGAGGAGGAAGAGAGGGGAGGAAGGGGAAGAAGAGAGGAGGAGGAGAGGAGGAGAAGAAAGGAGAGGAGCAGAGGAGGTGGAGAGAAGAAGAAAGGAGAGAGGAAGAGAGGAAAGGAGGAGGAGAAAATATAAGAAGAGAGGAGAGTAGCAGAGGAGGAGAAGAGAAGAGAAGTGAGGCGAGTAGCAGAGGAGCAGAGAAGGAACCAGAGGAGGAGAAGAGAGGAGCAGAGAAGAAGACAGAAGAAGAGAAGAGCCGGGTGAAGACAGCAGTAAGTCCAGTGTAAAGCCACAGGACATATAGAAGGCTGACTTCCATGCAGCCTGGGAAAGTATAGAGCCGCAGAGAAAAGGAAATAAGCCTCTTATTCAGCCGACCCGTGCAGCTGGACCCGGACCAGGGTTGAAAAGTTCAGACATGAAAATGAACCGACAATTCTGGAGCAGCACAGATTGAAAACAGTGACTTTGAGATGAAACTATGCTGAGGCAAAGGACTGTAGAGTAGAGTGCCCTGGAGGGGTTCACCCATTTTCCATTTTCCAAAACAGACTCTTGACGAAACATTCAGAAACCTTGATAACTGGAGGTTCAATATGTGGCAGATGTGTGTACCATCATTAAAGCTGGGGTACCTCATTTTTTACCCCTCATACCTGTGAATGTTCTGAGTTGTTTGTCCAAAGGAGAGACCACAACATTGTCTTCACCTTCTTACAAAGCGAATTTTGCATGGATTGGAAAGAGCACTATTTGGCACAGGGCTGGGAGCTGATTGGCTGACGGAGGGTGGAACTCTCTTTTTCAGATTTCTGATGAAGCTGATCTACAGATGTGACAGGACAAAGATACAGTACATGTGAGAAATAATCCACATGTACTGTATGTATGTGGACCCCCGACCCCCGAAAATAACTAATACAGGGGATGCTAATGAATGAAGGAATCCTGTTTTTTGCTAAGTATTGCCAATCACACACCATGCTTGTCAATACATTGCCTTGTGATAACTTTCAGTATTTGAAAACTATAGACAGCAATTCCCCTAAAAACTCCAATCTCCCCCGACTCATTTCTAACTCAATTCTAACCTGACCCAAACCACTTCAAACTCGCCCCAAACAGTCCATCAGTCTTTCCGAGTGCTTTCTGTGGCCATACATCACGATCCGTCCTGAATGCCACGCAGACCAGTGAACCCTGCGGCCTGTTCCCATGACACACTGGACCGACATGTTTCGCTTTATACAGTCAATGAGTGATGGCTGTAAAATCGGTGTGAAGTCCCAAGTCCTGAACTGTGATATCAGCCGCAACGAGCCCCCCGAGCCCTGTCCCCAAGCCTTCTCAACCCTCTCAAACAGTCCAGTCCAGTCCAGTCTAGTCTATGGCATTTGCCCTTCACTTTTTGTATTTTTCACTGTGGCCTTCTCACAATGTCCCAAATACCCCAAGCTTCTCAATCTCCGCATTCTGTCACAATATGGTCACGTCCGGTCCATGAATCGCTCGTCTGTGTGCTGTGGTCGTGAATAGAAACTCAATGGAGGCCAAACAAGAGAGGGCAGCGTTGTAGGCACTGTTATAAATGGCTGTAATGGTCCCGTGCAGATGGGAGACAGAGCGGGTCATGGAGAGTTGGACCCAAGCATACAGACAATAACTCCAGTGCTGCCCCCCGGGGGATTGTGGGATGGGTCAGGGGTCTTCGTGCTTGGGAGAGATTCATATCCGATGGGTTTTTTTTGGGTGCATGGTTTTATCGCAGCGCACATCCTAGTTCATAACCGGAAGAGATGTGTATGTGGTCGTGAAGAAATCGAAAGTTTAGACATGTTTGCAATCTGTGGAGGGAGATTTGTAATGTAAATATAACTGAACATGCATTTGGATGGATGATGATTACTTGTTTTTCACTTGTTTGTGGTTTTTTTTCCTGGTTTTACACCACGGTATTAAAATAAGCTTTAATGCAAGCATAAAACAACATATATTATCAATGCTATAACTTTAGACAAATAATCAGGTAAAAGGGTTTTCAATTCTCAAACTTCACTTCAGTTCCAGAGTCACCTCCTGATAGACCAACCAGACCCAGGACACACTGGAGTAGCCTGGCCGGGGAACGCGGAATATAACGGGATACTTAGATCCAAACTTTTTTTTTTACTTTTATATGTCTTATCTTGCATTTCTAGATGTCACAGAAGAGAAATTATAACCGGTCCAGCTAAATATCCTGGATTGTGAGGGTGAGTATTGGTGCCAAGACCTTATTGTCAAGTAAACCGAGTTTTGCTCATCTATATAGATGTTATTTTATTGTTATTTCTAATTTGATATTCTAAAACATTAAATATCACAGTAAACATCAGATCAAATGTAAAGCTTGGATACTAAACCTTTTGTTTCATGAATCGCATGTTATTGGAAGCAACAGAAAGAGAAAGAGTCCAGTAAGAGTCATTTTATGAACATATCAAACCACAACATTCGGTCTTTGACTAAAAAAAACACACGCTTTTCCAGAAATAAAGAGCCCTGGGAGTCACTATTTGACACTTTGGGCTTTAGTTTTGCCGTCTAAAAAGAAAAGCTGATATCAAGATGTGATAGAGGCCAAAAAATGCATTGGAAAAAAATTCAGCCACATTTTTTTTAGAGTAAGCAGACAGCTAGATGGATTTCTTGTCATAGTTTGTTTGTAGTTTTAAAGTTAGGTATCCCAGCTTTAAGTGCCAGAATCAACACAGTATAATGCATAACACTTGTTCTTTAAAGCCAACCCATCCTTAAAACGTGATCTTTCCATGTCCCTCTCGTGACGACACACCTGTAAATAACCATGAGTGTGATTGGTTCATGTCCCGTATACATTGAATAAACACAAACATATTTCCACCACAGCGCAGACTCCAGCTTTCTCAGACTCGGGGCTGTTTGTTGTTGGTCCTGCGTGAGACCGGTCCATCAGGGGCAGCTCCAGCAGGTTCCTATTGCCAGTTTAGGGCCTCTCTGTCTGCAGTCTGCCACTCAGGCGGATCACAGCCCTGGGATCAACCAGAGACTCTGTCAGGGGCCGTGCTTGAGTTACAGCCGGGTTAGTCCTGCTCTGTGTCGGGTTAAGTGCACGTTAGCTGCCTGCCCAGAAAAGACCGTGTCATAAAACGTCGGCAAAGCAAGCCCCAAGCCTCTACCTTCACTTTTTCAACTTAATATGAAGTTTTAATGATCTCAGGGGAAAGGTTAAGATAGAAGAAGCGTTTGGATGGTGGTTTTCTACAGATAGTGAGGGTTGAGGATATAAATACCAGCGTTTATGTATTCAAAACGTAAATATATCTGTAGTTTGGTTTTTTTTGCGCAGCCCAATGTTGATTTGTGCGGTTTAAAGGAAAGGTTTTTAAAATGACATTGTCACGTGGTGTCTTTGTATTGTCTTTTATATGGACCTTGAGTCTGGAATAAAGATTTATAACTACTATTACTATAAAGAGTATCGGAGATGGATAAAATTTTATATGTGGTTTCAATTACTTCTTCAAAGCTCAAAATGTTTTTCATTAAAGATGCAGTCAGAGATTTTTTCCAGACGCATTTTTTTTAGATATTGTGGGAAAACGTTTCTAAACCTTAAAAGTAGTCAAGTCATCATGTGTTTTCAAATAGTAATGGAATTGATCAGATGTCTGTAGTCTGCAAAAATGTATAAAACATATTTTGAAGTGGACCGATAAAAATAAACCAATGGGATTCGTTCATCCCCAACGAACCAATGGGATGCGTTTACCCCCCTTCACCCTCTTCCTGTTTCTCGCGAGTGTGCGCACCTGAGTTATCGGATTTTCTAAAACCAAAAAGGGCTGAACAGAAAATGCCAATATCACTTTTGCCGCCCACTCTCCTGTTGTGACAAATAAAAGAAAATGCTGGATGTTTGGTTTGGTGGAGAGGGAGGGGAGGAGGGAGTGGTGTCCAGTTGGTGCTACGGCTAAGCTAACAACATCGCTTACTGCACCTTTAAAGTTGGAGTCATTGCTAAGCCTGTGTTTTAGTAGGATTTGGAACTAGATAGATTTGGGCTATTTATTATGGTGAAGATTTCGGGTTCCGTGCTCAAAAGAAGAAACGAACACTTTCCAGAAGTCAGTCTGCAGGTGCGTCTCTAAACAAGGGAACATGAACAGTTTTAATACATGTAGCAAGTGTTATGCTTGCCGAGAGAAAAAAACGATTAAATCAATTATTATTATTATTGTTTTCAAATCAAGTACTGTATTTGATTGGAGACTGTTATGTCAAAAAGTCCAATATTGATATGTGTTCGAGTGCCGGTGAATGACCTTAAACTGGCGTGCCTAACTTTCAGAGCAGTGTTCACATGCATGTTTTTTCAGCCTCTTCAAAGTGAAATAATGTTTACTTTTTACAAGATTCTTTATGCTGGGATGCGCAGAATGTATAATTTATGGACAAATAAAGTTAAGTACCCCAGCTTTAAGACAGAAATATGACCACTGAGATTTCGAATGGAACTAGGAGGAGTTTCTTCTTCATCCTACTCCTGCTCTTTCTCCATGCAATGTATTACTGTTGTACTTGTGGATAATTGTTGTATTTTGTTGCATTACCACGAAAAAATTGGGGAAAAATAATACATTAAAACAATAAATAAACATATTATACGAATGGTATCTGGGTGTCATGGATTATCACTACAATCAGGCTATTTATTCTCTAACAAACTTCAGTTTCTCTCATTTGCCACCTTTACAGTGACTGGCAGGTGCAAAAGCCGGGCTATAAAAATAATCAGTGCTAATCACCGGCGAGAATACAGCGGATTGAATAAACCGCATGCGTTAATCCCTTATGAGGGGCTATTTTTGACCTCGCTAAACCCAAGAAAACATGTCTTTACGAGTGAGCACTTTATGGCCCGACTTCTGTGGAGCAACTGCCATCAGACGCTCTCCTCATTTCATCACCTACTGCATTATATCAAAGCTTGTGCCGTCTGCTCTGTCACTGTGTGTAAACCCATATCGCAGGGACAGAAATAGCACACATAGAGAGCAGGCGTCAAGTGCAAGGCGAATGCGTTTTGAGTTGAACCCCGTCCTGCTTTTGGTGACCCAGACGTGGACCTTTAGTATCTGGGAGTGTGGCTCTCAGCTGTCTGTCTGTCTGCCCCCCGCCCGCCCAATCCGACCCCCTGTGACAACCAAAACCAAAGATCGACTGGCAAAGGCGCGCAACCTACAGACCACCTGGCTCAGTGCGCGGCCTAAATATACTGCGGTATATTTAGCGGGGATCATAACGACTTGTGGCCTGTGCGAGAGTGTGTGTGGATGAAAAGAGGAACGAAATACCTCTGTCAGGAATGGAGTAGTGTCAATGTGAGTCTGAATGTTATGTAAGTATCGGGGCAAGATCCGCAAAAGCCTAAATAATGCATTACACAGATACGTTTGATGATAGAGAATCTGGAAGTGACTTGATGCTGTTTGTTGATGGTTAAGGGGGTTCTATACAACAGTGATTGGTTGAATACATTCATAGTCGGGATTATTATTATTTTTTTTTTCGGAAATCATGTCAAATATTTCTGAGATTGTCAAACAAAGAAGTTAAGGCTGCGAAGGTTTTGATTCATAAATAATACATGTTTTTGTGTGAGTTTTGTGTTTTGAATGACTAGTTAGCTGTTTTACCTTGATAACTTCTGGCTTGTCCTTCAAAAGAACCAAACAGATTATCTTTTGCAGACTGAGAGCCCTATGAGACACTATTTGTCATATTGGGGTGAGAACTGAGTGGTTCTCTATTTTTACTTCTGTCTGAAAAAGTTGACGCAAAAATGTGATGGTGGCGAAAATAAATTGTTAGAAGGATTTCACGAGTGCTAATTTTGTGGTTTGAAAGTTTGTTGCCTCAGTAGGTAATCGTTTCAGGATTTATAGGGAAATGTTTTGTCCTGGTTTTTATGAACGGTAAATTGATAACTGCGATATGATCACAGTTCACACACATTTTTGTATATACAGTACATTTTACCGACAATGCTACAAACAACACCACAACAAAAGATTATATATAAATAGTTAACCGCCATAAAAAATATATGAAAATGTTTTTTTTTTACAAATATTTACCACTCCATTTACCAAATGGGAGATAAAAACAAACCTCCCTTTTCAACGTCAAACCCTGCATTTATTGGCGAGAGTTTCCACCTTCCTTCTTCCTCGTCGATGCAGGAGGGTCTAAGGCCAGAGATGATTCGGAACAGTTGAATTGTCAAACATTTCTGAGATGAATTGATAAACTGACCTGAAGTGATTTGTGGAAATTGGTTTTCTCGCCCCAAAGGCTTCAATGTGTTTGTTATTATTGTGTTTCCTGTTTTCGAATGGGTCGATTCTCTGATCCGTCTTTGAGGAATCAACAAGTCCTGCAAGAAGACAACTGCTGTTTTTTAGGGCTACACAACAAATATATTGAATTGAATCTACAGCATGTCAAAACATCTCAGAGTAGTATACAAATGCTTCAGCCGATCAAAAAGACGGTAAATACAAGAGCAATGGACCAACCTTCTATCTCCAACAGAATATTTGTATTTATGTCAGCACATTTGACATATTTTGAGCTCCCACTGTGCTTCTAAGCTGTTCTGTGCTGGGGAGGAAGGGGTCATGGTGCATGGACCTGGGTGTGTGGTAAGAACTGGCCTTGGTGAGGTCGTATAGTGGCATTAACATGGGTCTAATCACCAATCAGGAGTCACGCGCCCGGCTATATTTGACCCGACAACTGTCCCAAGGCTGCGCTGAATGAGAACTGATACACTCACATCTGCTCCCATAGGCTTAGACCGTGGCCACGAGCAGAGGGCAAAGATGTAAGGTTTCAGCTTTGTCATCAGGGCCAGAACAAAGCCTGGGTGTACAGTTCCATTCAGGGCCTCTTGTTCCCAACATCTGATTTCATGTTTTTGCTTCTTTTGCCAGTCTCTTGAAATACAAAAGCTTTTATACATCTTTAAAAACTACTCTCGAAAACAAAACACATCAGAGTAAGTCCGTTATGTGGTTGTGATCAGTCCAAAAACAATGGGATACCTGAGCTTAAAATCACAGTAAATCAATCTAACAAGTTACTTTTGGTTGCTCGCTCACTTGCTGTCACTTCTTTAGTTCAACTTTTTCTACAATAAAAGGGAGAATGAGAGGACCACAGCCCAAAGTGCCTCACATGGCTCTTTTTGTTACAAGTATAGGCAAAAGGTTTATTGTCCAGAGTGGGAAATTTGTCTTCTGCCTAGGACCCAACAAACACTTGGGGGAGAAAGTTAGGTACCTCACCTTTAGCTCAGAAACTATTATGTCTTCTAGAAAAAGGACAGCATTGTATAACTTTAAAAGCGAAGTGAGTTTTCTTAATCCATTGGCAGTACGAAAAAGTGTGTTGTATAAATACACTATAACAGTATAATGCGTATAGACAGAACAGGCCTTTTCTGTCTTGGGATAGTCACAATTGCACACTTTTGTTCAGAAAATCAAAGACCTAAAGGCTGGAAAAAGTCAAATCTCAAGCCAAGATTTTCTCATTGATCACATACAAAACCTGAAAAGACATCGCAGCATCTGTGTCTCGAGTATCAAGTATCTAATCCAGTCGACCAAACACGAGAAACAGGCCATTTGAAGGACAGAATTGGTGGAGTTTGGGACAAAGGCGGTGGGTGTGGAGAGGGTTGTAGAGGCATGTGAAAGAGATCAGGCTGTAAACAGGGAGCTCCCCTCGCCCACGTCCAGCAGCCCAATCAGAGGGCCACGCAGGGGTCAGCGGACACTTTAGCCGCTGAATCTGTAATCTGGGAACACACGCTTGGAAGCACGCTCGATCGGACGACCTCTTCGGCCGCCTGAAATTGTGTTTTAAGTGTTTAAGTCTACCTTGGGTTACTTACTTGTTTGAGTTGTGTCCACTAAAATAGTCTATGTTGAGATTTTTAACATGTTTCTTTGTCAAAAACTTTTCTGGAGTTGATTTTAGCTCTAACCAGGCTTTTGTCAAGGAATTCTAGCAGATCCTTGCCACTTTTTTTTCACAGAGAGCTACTTTTTTAAGGACAATAATAGCAAAGAGCTATTCCTTTAAACCCTTTGAGTGAATACTATATGGTGGCATTTGTATTTTGAACTATCTAGTCTAATATCCATGTATTGGGTACAAGCTTAAATATTTACAATAGTTGTCGGCAAGGGAAATATGAAATTTTTATCATTGGGGAGTATCTTTGTCATTTCTAAACCCTCAGGGGAGCTACTCAGAAGAGGTGGCGGACAACTGGTAGCTACCTAGCTACTGTATAGGTTGGAGACCCCTGGTTTACAGCCTATCAACATGAGTACCACTTCCTGATTAGTAGAATTTCTCCTGTCGAATTATATTTTTCACTGTGTGTCTTTAGGTATACTAGGTTTAATCTTCAGTTAAGCAAAATAAATAAATGCCACTTCTACCGTTACGTAGATGGGAGAGTTTTGCTCATTGTGATTATCTCTCTTTCCATTTCGCCTTTTTCATACATTTTCCACTTGAGAAATTACATCACAACCAATTTAAAATATGAAACTATTGCACAATCTTGATCTTTTTGCGATTGCCTTTTAGTCAACCGAACAGCCTTTGGCAGAGAATGGCAGCCACGTTTCTCCACACTGCCTCAAGTAGTAGTTGAGAAACAGTTTTTCCAATTTAAATTCTTTTGTCCCGATGCAAAAATGGACTCAACCTCCTGGATTAAGCTCGGACAAAATGCAGATAGCGCGACATTATCCCCGAAATAGACAAACAACAATAAAAAATCGATTGGAACCTCAGCCTAAACCAGTTGCGTGTAATACCTTCCAACACGATTATGCCTGGGGTCACACACTGGAGTATCTGTCGAGCACACAGGCCACTCTGTCTTCCCCTAATCCCCATGTCGGCCAGGCTGCCCTTCACACCGGGCACTAGGGAGCACCTCGGGGGTCAGCGGTGAAGGGTCAGGGGCAGCTCCTTGGGCCGGACAATGGCCAAAGCACCACCTGGAGTAAATCAGGAGCCAAGTCGAGCGATTAGCCATGACAGCCTCCATTACCGAGACCAAATAAACAAGAGAAGAGCCAAGGATTGTGGGTAGGTTTTGGGGTTTTTTTTAGGTTTTTTTATGGTGATCCAAAGCACAAGTTGCACACGTGTACACACTGCAAAAACAAGGAAGAAAGTTGTTTGGATGGATGGATAGACTACCCTGTACAGCAGTGATTCTCAACAAACATGAGACCATAACGAGAAATCACCCAGAACTAGTTTAGTGGCGGGACTTTTGTTTGTAACATGTTTGTGCCAGAAGTTCCTAGTATGACCTGAATGGATCTTAAAACAACCCCAGGGCTGTTTTAGATGACATTAAAAAAGAGGATTTTAGATTTCAAACAACAGAACATCATGCCAATTCTAATACATTTTTACATCTAGATTCACAAAGATTTCCCACTGGGTTTTTTGAATTATTTGTGCCGATGCAAGAGGCTCTGAGGACAGTGGTGATGATCCAGGACATTTGTGGATATATGGATTTTATCTCTTAACATTTCTGGACAATGGTCATCCGCCCCCTTATGAACCAATGTCTGCATGTGTTTTTTATTGTTGCATGTCTTGTGTTTGAACTGTTTGATTCTCTGATCTGTGTAGGAGAATCGACAGCCTTGTAAAGTCCTCAGAGATAACCACTTATGTGATGGAAAATTAGATTAAAAAGTGCACAGATTAACGAATGTAAAACTACTGTAGCTGCACTTGTTATTACACACAACACTGCATTATTTGTATACTGCATTTGATATCATTTCTAACTCAGTTCACATTTGGGTCACGGTTTGACGTTATGCTGATGGTGAGTTCTGACTCCACGGCTCTAAATAACAGATAACTTATGAGTTGATTTTTGCAGTGCAGAGCTTGACCAACTGAGTGGCCACAACTCATGGCTGCCCCGGAGTCACCTCTGTCCCTGGTGTGCCATTAAACCTGCGTAAAAACAGGGAGGAGACAGAAACACGGAGGAGCTGCGCCGATACTGAAGAGGAAGCTTTGTTTTGGGGCTCGTATTTCATAGAGCCGAGTCGTTGTTTGTTGCTCTAAACCAGCTCCATGTGTAGACGTGGGAGAGACGGGGTGGAAACAGTCTCTGTGTTACTGCTTCAGAAAGAAAGAAAAGTACTCAAAGTGATAGATGTTCTGGTTTTCTTATATTGTGTTACTTTAAACTTGTTCCAGCCGGGGTGCCTTCATTACTTAACATATATTTTGTTTGTCCAACAGAAAGAGTATTGTAAAAGAATTCTATGAACAAATTATACTTGGAAACATGCTAAGTCCTTTGAGTCACTATTTGATGTTTTATGGTGAGAGCTGATTAGTGAGGCTGGTTGTCTCTATTTCACCATTTTAAAGTTTGTAGCCCCAACTTTAAGCATCGGAATTTACTAAACAAATGTGGAAGTCATTGTACAATGCCACTAAATAACCTAACATCTCAACATTTGAACAATTTTATAACAAACGCATCTTCAAATTAAATTATATGTTGGATAGCTATAGTCATATTCACACACACTCATACGGTGGAAGTGTTTTGCCCAGAGACACAAAGAGAGAATATAGAAATTGATCAGACCACATTCACTTTTTGTATAAAATGTAAATTTGCACATTGATCGAAAAATTATCCCTGCACATGTCTGACTTACAAATAAAAATGTATTGGACATTTCAACATTAAGCCCTCTTCAAGTAAATATTTTCCCTTCTAAAGACAGATATTGACTTTGACTTATCGACTGCAGGGGCGACAACATAAATTTGTCTAACTTAGAATGCAAACAGATATTGTAGTAGTAACACATGCAAAGAGTCATAAATGTAGAAAATTCATTTTGTCTTCTTATGTTTATGACTTTTTGGGTTCTTCTAATAAGACAATTAAAGCAAAACAAAGCTAGTGCTGCTTAATTACCTGACATGTTTCGGCGGTACACTTCCGCCTTCATCAGAGGTGACACGTCACACCGTCACGTGTCACCTCTGATGAAGGCGGAAGTGTACCGCCGAAACATGTCAGGTAATTAAGCAGCACTAGCTTTGTTTTGCTTTAATTGTCTTATTAGAAGAACCCAAAAAGTCATGCAAAGAGTCATGTTAGTGCCTACACTTATACTCTGTGCCTTTGTCAAAAATCCCACTCAAAACGTGTACAATTATCAATTCTGGGAAGACCCGGCCTATAGTGAAGACACTAATGCAGTCCATTCAATTCACTAACATCATCCAAACTCAATTAGTTCCAGTAATTACATAAAAAAAATCCTTGGATGAGCTTAAAATGCTGCTAACCCCTCACATCACAACTTACATCCAACTTCCCAAGAACAATACTGTACATACCAATTTGCATCTTTCCCCGTATCGCAAACATAAATTAAATATCTCTAATGACATAACTTATTCAGCGTGATTATTTAGTGTTATTGAGTTTGCTTCCATTGCTTCAGACTGCGACTTCCTTGAGTCTGAATGCGTGCCACAACTTATGAACTTTTAATTAGAGGTTTCAAGGCAATAACCGTCCATTGCGTGTTGATATCTGCTGCATGGTTGGTTACATGAATGGATTTACCACTGTGGGTATGGGGCGACTCTATTATTGCTCTGTTTTGGATACTTAGACCCAGCAATAACCGCATTGGTCGATCTGGCTCCAACCTTCGCCCACTGACTTACCCATTGCTATGCTTTGAATGTCTATGCTGGAGATATTATCAATTTGTTTTGGTGTAGAGTTTTGTGAGAAAGGGGGGGATAGCTTATGCTAGCAGGAAAGAGTCATTTGATATGCGCTTACTGGCTACTGCATGATTTCTATAAATATATGTTGTCTGTTTTGGAGGGGTTTTGGGAGCTATTATGATGAGGAAGATAATAACGGGCAGAGCAGCGGAGGATGTCGGTGATTGTAGAGCACAACTTTTGGGCAAAACAGTGGTTATAGAGAAAGGGTCTGACGCGATGCAAAATGTGTTAACAAATGAATTTTAAGCTTGTGCAAACACATATCTCTGTCTGACATGTGGGTTATAGGATTGGGAACACAGCAGAATGGGAATTGAAGGTACTTTATCGAGAATACAACGGATTATTCTTACCAATGAAGCAAATAGACTTTACTTTAATGCCTCAGGTTACATAAGGTAAGGAGTTTTCCATCTGCGATAGTATATTTCATAACATTTAACTATTCGGCTGGACAAGTACAGATTGTAAGTCTTAATGAGTATGTTTATAAACCTTTAGTGGAAACCAGATAACTTGCGTCTATTTCATTAAATTTAGCAAGACGCATGTAAAGCCAGACGAGCTGATTGAGGTGGGAAAAAAACTGTACATTTGGCGTGATTGGATTGAACCATTTTTACTTTCTCTACGCTGCATGTAACCATATGATCTACTAAGACAGAACCAGCAGATGCATTTAGGAGCACAGGGGAAAGTCTTGTTTATATTAAAATGTATGTAATTTTGAACGCACATGTTAAAAAGACCAGATTGGTAAGACCTCTTTGGAAGCAGCACAGAATAGAGTCATTTTTTTCTCTGTGTCCTTATGTTTTGTAAACTTACTCATAGATCTTAGACATAGAGAGCATGTGTGTCTTGTAGAGCAAACTTGTGTGCCTATACGTAAATAGTGCTGTACAGTGTTGAAGACGACTTTTCAGACTTTCACACAAACCGACTCAGGTTGAACAACATGAATGCGAGTTTTCAATTGTCTTTGTCTATGTTTTTGTAGTAACTAAATTCCCCTGTTTTTCATCTTTTCAAGCCGCAAGCATGAATGAAATCAACTGAAACGATCATGTTTATTGTGCAGTAGAGTTTGTTTTGCTATACATGGAGAAATACAAAATATAAATCACTATATGCACGAACGACCTGTGATAATCGAACCCAAACAAGAACCAAATCTGCATCCACGCTGAAAATACTACCTTAATCCCAGTTCACATTTACATTGTTGGCTTTTATGAATATTCTGATGTCACATGATCACCTCCTAATCAAGCCCACGATCTCCTTCTTCACCTCCTCGCATATATCTCTCGACTGCTCTTGCCCTCGATAATGACTTGAGCTGTTGCCGTGCTTCCTGTCTGTTTATTGATGGTGAAAACACTGCACTGCGTTTTACTGTCTGTGTCGTACAAAAACATGGATATGTCATATATATTTATGGACTTTTCCCAGTCATTCCATCTGTGCGGTGGTGAAGCCGTTTTTTCCATGGAACCGGTCGTGGCATAACAACCCAAACCGTGCTGAAATATTACATGTGGCCGGGTTATTAAAGCTGTTATTAGCATGCTCAGCGGGGCTAAACAGGACCTCAGTGTCACTGTAATGACAGGGTGAGGGAGGGGGCTTCAAAACCTCTAAATGTCTCAGGGGGGGGAAAAAAACTGCTTCTATACCACCACCAGCATCATCCTCCACCAAGCAAACCCCAATACTCCATGTGGTCCTCTGCTGAAAACAAGTTATAAAAGTGTGGGATTGGCGAACGAAACCGTGCCGTAACATCACTCATGAGAAGGTGGTCCTAATTTCAGATGGTGGTCAGGGGGATTCACTTTAAAGCCACTAACACTGTAAAACCTGACAAGCTACGATAACTCAAATAAAGTGGGGTAACTAATTTGGCTGTTTGAACCTAAACCGTAAGTTGTATGAAGAAGTATGGGTAATGCTAATCCGCTAGCTCTATGAAACCATAATGGGAATTGCCAATATGTGCGTAAATATCTGTGGTTTACCGCTCTGTACAGTTTTACAGTTATTCCAGGTATTAACAGACACATTAGGATATGTTGTCTAGTGACTGACCAATCAATGCCTGAATTTTGTCACTACATTCACTGAATTTGGCTTCGGCAAGGAAATAGCTCAAGCGAGAACAGACCAGCATCGCTCCTGATTGGCTCTTTGGTTGCTAGATCATTGGCTGATCAAATTTGGGCGCAGAATCCCAACAATGGAGCAGGTTTGAGTTAGCCCTATAATTGCTTCTTCTACTTTAAGAGAAACGTTGTGGGAGATGTCATCGCTCAGTCTGTCCACTCCTTCTACAGACTATGACTTGAACAAATTGAGGTACCTTGGACTCAAACCATTTTGGAAGCTAGTCAAATGGGACTTTTCATGATTCAATCTAACACTCTTTGGAAATCTATCCAATATTATCCATGAAGAACAATCTATTTGACTGTTTTTGGTAATTATTCTCCAAATGAATCCTATACTGACAATGTGATAGTGACAAAGTGTGGCGAATATGTCACGTGTGAGGGAGGTATAGCGGGTTTTCACTTTTTACACTGATCTAAAACAAGTATAATGCCAAGTGCGTAAACAGAAAACTATGAAACCTTTAAATCTATTCTCAGTTTGTGTCTCTCCCTGTTTATCCGTGCATGACTTTGGTGGTGAGTCTGTCTTACATAGAGGCTGGTCTGTTGAACCATCAGCTGTTTGTGTACACACCTGCACCAGTCTGTGTTTAGGCTGCGATCGCGTGTGCGTTTCTGCGTGTAACATGTTACATAAGGCCATTCCTGTTTGATGGAGCAACAGCCCACGCAGCTGTTTTTCTTGTAAACAAACAAGTCTACATACACTGGAAATAGTATATGTTCGGTTCTGAGATTGATTCAAGAGATGGAATATACTGTATGTAATAAATGTTGGCATGCTGTATAGTCCAGAAACATCAGCACACCTTCACAATTATCTCATAAGATCAATCCATGGAGATAAAGGTTTTTCTCCAGTCATCAATCCTGGTTCCAATAGAAATACCCAAACCTAGAATTTTCAAAATCCAACACATACTGTATTTAAAATCGTATGAACCACAGACCAAGAAATACTGTATTTTGCAGCAGAACACATTATACAAGCTCACTGAGAGAAATTATTGTTGTCAAAAGGTTGATAGACACATTAAACCCGGCTCTGGTGACACTTTGTCCTTCTCGTATTGCCAGAGATGCAGGGAAACTGAAGTCTTTGGCAGCTGCACTTAACCCAGTGAGAGATACAGACTCAGCGGGCACAGAAGGGCCTGGGAACGAAGGCACATCACAGGGGTAAAGGAGCAGGACTGAGCCCAGCGGTGAGCACTGGAGCCTGGGCATGTGGAGAGAGTTGGCCCCACATCAGCCCCGGAGCATCGGGAAGAACCAGGGAGAGCTTTTATTCACTGCCAGACAGAGGATTTCAAAGTCAACCCAAGAACATGTCCAGAACTCAAGAGACAGAACGCAGAACACAAAAGCGTCCCCTGAAGAGTTGTCAGATCACACCAAAAAGGAAATTCTAGTTAACTTAATTGGAAAGAGAGAGTATTAACCCTTGCAACAGCTTCTTAGGCCTCAACCTCAGAGGCCAAAGAGGCTGTTGGCTTCACCTAAAGTGGGACTGAAGTGTGAACCCTTAGACAGCAATAAAAGTAACTGGTTGTATTTGGTTGTAAAGCCTGTTGGTTACATGTGAGTCAAGATATAAAACTGAACACAAGTCAACACGATAGAACATTGCTTTAAAGAGTGACAACAAAGAGCACTTTTTCCGTTTGTACAAGCCGCTCTTTCCTCTATAAAATCTTCTAGTAAGTAAAGTTTATTTATATAGCACATTATACAGACCAAGGTCTCCCAAAGCGCTTTACAATGTTCAGAGTTCAGATATTGTTCCAATCATTCCACACACGGAGATGACGGAAGCGAGTCCAGAACACACTGGACCATCAGCTCCAACCAACACCATCCATTCACTCTCTCATTTACATTCAGACCTATTGTGCATGTTTTTAGTGGTAGGGGAAACCGGAGCACCTGGAAGAAACCTACGCAGACACGGGGAGAACATGCAAACTCCACTCAGAAAGGCCCTGTTCCGACCGGGATTCGAACCCAGGACCTTCTAAGATAAGATAAGATGTGCTTTATTTATCTCACATAGGAGAAATGTACATCTTGCTGAGAAGCGAGAGTTCTATCCACTCAGCCACCGTGCCGCCCAAAAAAATATGTGGAAAACATGTTATTGCTCCATATGGATAAGTGTCCGGGAGTTCATTATAATTCAAAAGTCACTGCGCTGTGACTACTATTCTGTGTCTTCTGTCTTCCCCACGGTGAAAAACAGACATGGGTACAACATCCCATCATCTCCCACTGTGGCTCGGATGGACAGGGCATTTCAACATGCATCAATAAAGTGTTTTCCACGGTGGGAACGTGACTTTCATGACACAATAACATGCTACGTTGAGATACTTATGGACAAAAGAACAACAGTGGAAAGGTAGAAAGCAGCCCCCGTGAAAGAGTTGGTGAGAGCTGGATGGGCATCTTGTCGTCTGCGTCTCTGGGTCTTGGGTCATGAATCAGACTTTGAATGGGACCCCAAACAATTCATGGAGCCTTGCAAAACAGCGCTACACTTCACTTCTTTCAAGATTCAGTGGGAAACGATGAATCCAACTGTGATTTAAGGCGGATGAGTGACTGCGGCTCACTGCTTGTAGGACGGGAGAGGATCATACAAGAAAAAAAAGGGGGAAAAGGCTATAAATATACCACGACATAAGCAAATAAATGTGCATAAACTTAGATCTTCACAATCATTGGAGCGGATCGATTCTCACAGTGCAGTGACTATAGCCTTTATTTCCAGGGAACGCTTTCTGTGGGTCATGATGTAATGGAGAAGCAGTGCTATACGTCTTGTCTGAGCCCTTGACTCGTGCCAAATTAAATATTAAACATTGATATTGGACTTGTATCTGCTGTCATGGACTTTCAGAAGACAAGGCCATATGTACTTTTGTGTGCAGGAATAAAAGTGAAGCTGGTGTTAGTATAATTACAAGCAAAATAGATTTCCTTAGTGTCAGAATTCATTTGAGGAAAACAGGGCCCATAAGACAGGTTTTTATTATTTTACATTTTGACCTTTTCTGGTGGAATGACACCTGTTTTAAATATAAAGCCACGGTTTATAAAGAAAAGGGGTTAAATATGTAGACTTTTACAGGAAAAACAAATGACCCCACGGTA
The DNA here is from genome assembly GCA_964034765.1 of Knipowitschia caucasica. NCBI lineage: Eukaryota > Metazoa > Chordata > Actinopteri > Gobiiformes > Gobiidae > Knipowitschia > Knipowitschia caucasica. The sequence goes on from OZ035835.1 coordinate 36,005,963, forward strand.
GAAAAAATAAGTAATCCACTGTAGAGTGTGTTTTTAAGAGATTTTTAGCGTAGAATTAGACAACAAGTGATATATTCTTTATGTAAAATCTCATATCTTTCATTCACACATACTGTATGGTACACAAATCATAGCTTTTCTGATTAAAGTAAATGTTTTTCATTCCTGGAAATGTTCCACAGACAGCCTAATAGATAGATATGAACACGTTGTTGAAATGTACCCTCTGTGGGACGAAAAAAGCACTATCTAATCTGATCAATAAATGTACATGTTACATTGGCATTTATTTTGTTTTTTTTTTTCATGTAATTAACTTTTTTCATCCTTAATTTGCTGTAAATTGTTTTTGTGTGTGTGTATGTTTACATGTTTGATTTTAAGTTTTTAGGACCTCCTCGAATATGAGATGATTCATCCCAAGGGGTTTTCCTTAATAAACTTAAACTTAAAACATTCGGCCTCATTAATCAAGGGTGTGCACACAGAGACTGGAAATGTGCAAACAGTTAAAAAGTAAAAAAATATATACGTTTTAAAATATGACGACCAGTGCGTCATTGAAAGTGAAATATCTAAAGTCTAAAACATCACTGAGAGTTGACACCGAGGCCCCCTTAAAAGTCCGACGGGTCTGCGCGGCCCCCGAAATAATAACCAAGAAGACGACTGAGATGACTTCTGTTGTGACCTATAGGGCTATACAAGAATAAATTGTATTGTATTGTATTGTGAATAGGCTCTTCTCGTTATTTTACTCTGCTACAAACAAACAAATTTAACATACAATAATTATATAAAACATTGTATTTTTTAACGACCTCTCGCGGCCCCCCTGCAATACACACTGGTACAGACTAATGGACGTGGCACTGTATTTGCATAATGAATCCAGAGTACTGAAAAGGTCTTAGGATATTAAGTCTCAATCATGCCGGAATAAGTCCAAATACAGGTCAGGGTTGATAGATGTTCTACTTTTTTGCATAATTCATCATGAACAGCGCATAGGTCCAAGGACAACTTTCATGTCAGAAGTATTCAGTGTTTCCAAATCTCTGGTGGAAACGTTCAGCTCAGGCCAACGGTGAAGCATTCAACACACGACGTCGAACGGTTCATTAAAACACACACGAAACATGAAAAGTACTGCACGAGTTTGATTGGAGTCGGCAGAATTGGCCGTGACCTCACCACGCCCACCTCCCGTCTCTCTCTCTGTCTCTCTCTCTGCTTATGTTTCTCTCTCTGTCTATGTCTCTCTCTGTCTCTCTCTCTCTATGTCTCTCTCTCTCTCTGCTTATGTTTCTCTCTCTGTCTATGTCTCTCTCTGTCTCTCTCTCTCTATGTCTCTCTCTTTCTCTGTCTCTCTCTCTCTGTCTATGTCTCTCTCTCTCTCTGTCTATGTCTCTCTCTCTCTCTCTCTCTGTCTATGTCTCTCTCTCTCTATGTCTCTCTCTGTCTCTCTCTATGTCTACGTATGTCTCTCTGTCTCTCTCTCTCTCTCTGTCTCTCTCTGTCTCTCTCTCTTTCTCTGTCTATGTCTCTCTCTCTCTCTCTCTCTCTCTCTATGTCTCTCTCTGTCTCTCTCTTTCTCTGTCTATGTCTCTCTCTCTCGCTCGCTCTCTCTCTCTCTATGTCTCTCTCTGTCTCTCTCTTTCTCTGTCTATGTCTATCTCTGTCTCTCTCTCTCTCTCTGTCTGTCTATGACTCTCTCTGTCTTTTTTTCTCTCTCTCTCTCTCTGTCTATGTCTCTCTCTGTCTATGTCTATCTCTGTTTCTCTCTCTGTCTATGTTTCTCTCTGTCTCTCTCTCTCTCTCTCTGTCTACGTATGTCTCTCTGTCTCTTAATTTCTCTCTCTCTGTCTGTCTCTCTCTCTCTCTCTCTTTGTCTATGTATCTCTCTGTCTCTCTATCTCTGTCTATGTCTCTCTGTCTCTCTCTTTCTCTGTCTATGTCTATCTCTGTCTCTCTCTCTCTCTCTCTCTGTCTGTCTGTCTCTCTCTGTATTTTTCTCTCTCTCTCTCTGTCTATGTCTCTCTCTTTCTCTGTCTATGTCTATCTCTGTCCTTCTCTCTCTCTGTCTGTCTATGTCTCTCTCTGTCTTTTTCTCTCTCTCTCTCTCTCTCTATGTCTCTCTGTCTCTCTCTCTCTGTCTGTCTATGTCTCTCTCTTTCTCTGTCTATGTCTATCTCTGTCTCTCTCTCTCTCTGTCTGTCTGTCTCTCTCTGTATTTTTCTCTCTCTCTCTCTCTCTTTCTGTCTATGTCTATCTCTGTCCTTCTCTCTCTCTGTCTGTCTATGTCTCTCTCTGTCTTTTTTCTCTCTCTCTCTCTCTCTCTCTCTCTCTCTCTCTATGTCTCTCTGTCTCTCTCTCTCTGTCTGTCTATGTCTCTCTCTGTCTTTTTCTCTCTCTCTCTCTCTCTCTCTCTCTCTCTCTCTCTCTCTCTCTCTCTCTCTCTCTGTCTTTCTCTCTCTCTCTCTCTCTCTCTGTCTATGTCTCTCTATGTCTTTCTCTGTCTCTCTCTATCTAAGTCTCTCTCTGTCTCTTTCTCTATCTCTCTGTCGCTCTCTCCCGCCCTATCTCTCTTTCTCTCTCTCTCTCTCTCCCTCGCTCACCCTCTCTCTCTGTCTCTCTCTCTCCGCCTGTCTCTCTATTCACAAAAAATGAAAAGTACTGATATTAGAGTTGGCGGAATTGGCCGTGACCTCACCATGCCCATCTCCCGTCTCTCTCTGTGTCTCTCTCTCTGTTTATGTCTCTCTCTCTCTCTCTCTCTCTCTCTCTCTCTCTCTCTCTCTCTCTCTCTCTCTCTCTCTCTCTCTCTCTCTCTCTCTCTCTCTCTCTCTCTCTCTCTCTCTCTCTCTTTCTGTCTCTCTTTTCACAAAAACATGAAAATTACTGCACTAGTTTGATATTGGAGTTGGTGGAATTGGCCCTGACCTCACCATGCTCACCTCTAGCCTCTCTCTCTTTGTCTCTGGCTCTTTCTCTCTGCCACCCTCTATCTCCCACCCTCTCTCTCTGTCTCTCTCTCTCGCTGCCACCCTCTATCTCCCACCCTCTCTCTCTGTCTCTCTCTCTCGCTGCCACCCTATATCTCCCACCCTCTCTCTCTGTCTCTCTCTCTCTCTGCTCTGAGCCGATTGTCCATGTGCAGTAGATTAGGCTCTTTCTTCTACCATAACACAGCCTCATTAATCACACTTGTACAGTAGTCCTGACCCCCTCTCTCTCTCTCTCTGCCTCTTTCTCTCTCTCCCTCCCTCTCTCTCTCCTCATTTAGCACCAGGGCCACCTCCACAGTGTAAACCTGACCCGCAGGCTGGTCAGATCAGTGTGAGATCCAACAAGGGGAAAAGTGGGTCACTGAAAATCACCAGAGAAGAGCAGCAATCTGAGCTGACTTTAAAACTACACGACACATGTTCGAACAAGGCGAGATTTAGACGGAAATGTTTTGGAACCTCTTCACAGACACAGAGCTAATTAACAAGTTATGAAATGATAACTCGTGGTGATTCTGTCATCGTTGTCCAAGTCAAATGGATTGATGTCGAACATTTACAACTACAAGAGCCTAAAGTGCAGAACACTCCACAAGGGAGATGTTGAAGAACAATCATGCTGTATCTGAACTAAACTAAACAATATGAACTGAAATACATTGTTATTGTTAGCAGCGTTACTTCAGCCCAGATCTGAGCCAAAGCAGTCTGTGGTGTTGCTCTAAATCTGGAGAACAAAACCTTTTATTTATTTATGACTAATACATTCTGTTTGTCCCAACATCTCAAGTCTTGCACAAAAATCAGACAGTATTGTGCTTTCGTAATATTTGTATCTGGTTTAGATCCTTGTGACACTACATGAGGGGATCGGCTGAGCAGTAGTGGTCCTCTTTTCTGTCTAAAAAAGGTTTTCTAAATCTAGATCTAAATATGTGACAGAGGGCAAAAAATACATGTGGGTGAAACATAGAAAAACATTTTTGAGATTGAGAAACTAGTTGAAAGGGTATTTATCGCATAGTTGAAAAATCCAGTTTTGTCTCTGCATAACTGTATTAATTTGCGTTTGGTTTATTGGTTATTTCAGTAAGAAGTTCCTTTTTTGACACCTTTTTTAATACACACTCACTTACAAGTGTTTATTTGGGCATCTGGAAGACACACAATCAATGATACAAAAGTGTGCAAGAAAATATCCCAAAGTATTCAACATTAAATCTAACAAAGTGGGTTGTAACAATTGTTTATAACTTGCTGCTACTTAATACTCTTTATACGATTCTATCAAGATCCAAAAGTAATATGTACAACAATATTTGCTCCATAATTCAAAGTTATCCTCGCCTTCACGTCTAAAATACTCATACAGTCACAGTTGGAACATACCTTTTTTTAGTTTTACTTTTTTAGTTACTGTAAATTCCTCCCCAGACCCCCACCTCACAGCGTTAAATCCCAGGAGTATAGAGGCAGATTTGGGGCCCCACATCTTGGAGCTTTTAGGGGCCGCACAGTGTTTATGTCACTGTCCACCGGGCTCTGGGCACGATCCATCACGAGCTTTCAGACTTTACACGCAGAGGCTGGATTTCTCTGCCCGTCCGTTCAGCTCTGGGAGTCTCAGCGGCTCAGGGGCCTTTTCCTTACTCATGTAACAGTGCGCATCATGCAAACTCAACCTGGTGAAACTAGTGTGAGCTAAATCAGCTGCTGTTTCAAACCTCGTCTGCAAATGAGTTGAGAAAGAGATAAATGTATGCGTGTCAAAACAAAATCCCTGTTAATAAACTATTCATTAATCATGTGATGTATTAGCCTGGATTCCATACTAATCTCCCACTATATCTGTTTGAAATGGAAGAGAATGGGGGATGGGAAGGTCCAGGCTAATAATGTCTGTAATTTAGAATGTCGGTGTATGTATATAATTAGAAAAAACATGTGGCCAAAAAAAAGTTGTTACATGTAGTTTGGAGAAAAAAAGCGCTCTGATTTGACTTGGCTGGACATGTGCAGGGGATATGACATAAGTCGAGGCACCCAGCAACCACAAAGTAAACAAGGGCCAAAAGTCGTCTCATTTACACAATAATTATGAGTTGACAAGAAGAAACCTGAGACGACATCTGGAACTGTGAGAAAGTTTTGTGAAGTGTAATCTATCTACTACTGCTCCAATCAAGACAAAAGGGGCTGTTGCAAACCTCTTCAGTTTCACTATACTTTTCTCAGTGAGAGCTTAGTACATTCCTTTGTTCAATAATTTGCAGTTGAACAAATGTAAATGTGCACTTTATTTATCCCTGTGGGCAAATTCATCCTCTGCATTTGACCCATCCACTCGGCGTCTGTAAGGAGCAGTGGTTGCCGTGGTAACAGCGCCTGGGAACCCATCTCTATGTTGATGCCCAGCTTGGTTAGGACTGCCAGAGCTGGAGGATTTACTTATTGTGCATGTTTTTGGTGGTAGGGTAAACTGGAGCACACGGAGGAAACCTACGCAGACCCAAAGCCACGAGACCTGAAGGAGAACGCATCTAAATCATTCAAATTATAGGATTGACCAAGCAACCACATGTTATTATCCTTTGTTCCTTCGGCTGTCAGACTTTACAACAGATCTGGATACGTCTTCTGCTGCTTGGACACCTGAATTACTCCAACGGGGGATCAATAAAGTATATATCCATCAATCTATCTGAGAGGCCCAGTCTTCTCTCTGTCAGCACACTTCCTCCAGCTCATCAAGGCATCCTCGAGGTGTTCCGAACCTCAAAACCGATTCCCAAGCAACTTCAGCTGGATTTCCTTTTGTAGCTTGGAAAAGGGTGTGTTTCTGGTACAATGGGCTGCAATAGCTGTGGAGTTTGGAGACCCCTGAAGTCGATGGGGGCTTTCCCTGTAGCACCACCCCCCCCTCCACCTCCACACACATCACATTGCTCTGGGCCAATAGTGAATTAGCATTTTTCCACAGCTTTACGTTTTGTCCCTGTGCCACAGTTCAGTGCGCTGGTATGTGTCCCTTCGTTAATCTGCCCCCCCCCCCCCACACACACACACACAACACTCCCGCAGGCCTGTCCCGCAGGGGTCCGAGATGGGAAACAGGCCCCTACGCTTGTCATTCATCAACAAAGTACATTCACAAATCTATGACTATTATGGAATGTGGTGACTTTTGACAATTACAGGTTGGATCATTCACACAATATTAGAATTCATTTTGACTGTGTTTGTAAGTGACAAAAAAAACATTGGCAATAGTAGACTTGATTTATGACTGATACTTTGGGATAAGTTATAAGATAATATAAGTTCATATTAATTTCTGTTATCTCTTTTCAAGTTTCAGGGCTCTACTTTATGTCTGTTTCACAAAATATTTAAGGGGGTTTATTGAATAATATGACATGTTTTTCTTGTTCCTTCCTCCTTGCACTCTTGTCTTCACTTCTGTTTTACTTATCCCCTGCTATGTCTCTGTGCATGTGATTATTAAGGAAGTCAAATACTCAATAATAAATCACAATGTTGTTTTTCACCAATAAATTACAGTTTGTCAAAAGTGCATTAAAATAATTCCAATTTGTTTTTTAAATGTTGTTGAAAAGTACAATAAACTGGGGTACATTAGTTCTGTAGTACAACTAATTTAAATATGTAATAAATACACGGTTCCTAACTTTCATCATAGTTTGCTCCAATCATAGTTTTCAGCTTTTCAGACAGAAAAGTGAAATGTAGAGGACCACCCTCACTCAGCCGATCAAACAGTCACTCACAGGCTCTTTCTTAGTCACAAAAGATCAAGATTAACAACGATGAAGACGGAATCTTGTGGTCTGATTTGTTCAGTACATTTCACTTCTGTTGGGACAAACTAAAAAGTTGTTTCAAAAAAAACAAATAAGTTACAGGTACCGCAGCTTTAAGACAATGCATAACTATAACTCTGAAGACATGTTTTTTATCCAAACCTCAAAGTCTATCAAATCCAAATTAAAAGTGACGCATGCTTTCCCCCCTCCCCTGCGTTAGCCCAGCGCTAATCTCATGCGCTCATTAGCATCAGCATTTGGGTCCTGCAGGGCTTTATTTGGTCGGGCAGGAGAAGGGACGCCTCTGTGCCTTTTGGAGAAGCTGACAGTCCAGTCCTTTCAGCCACCGTCAGAGGGATCCAGCCGCCGGACCCCCTGCGGAGAAGGTGACCCATCCTAGATCCATGTTTTCATTTGGGGCAGGACTTAACCCCTCATTGGACACCGCAGCTGTCAGTCTTCAAACTTTAGCTGCGTTTCTATTTCAATAAAAACATATTGCAATTCATTGCCGTGGACAAAGAATATGTCTTTGATTTAATCTGTGGATCAGGCGCACAATGGAATGAAACAATGTGGCAATATGGTGGATGAATGCGGTCACCAAAAGGGGGATTGAACCCATATACATATCACAGGTCCTACATTAAATGAGGACATGTGTTTTTTTCTACAGCCCATAATCAAAACCACAAATGTCTCAATCAATGAATTTTTTATTTGTTGATAGCTGAGGAGAAAATGAAGCATTTATCACAATCGTTAATCAAAAGTACAGAAAAGTCAGATTAAAATTTTCACCAGAATAAAAACAAGAGAATCCTTTGTCCTCAGAGTCAAAGAGAGTCATACCAGGACTGATATGCAAAGATGTTCCAGTTATAAGTGGTCATTTTAAGATTTAATTTTCTGGTAACACTTTATTGTACTGTTTGCTTACAAATCATTTGTAAATCATTTATAAATCATTTATAAATCATTTATAAATCATTGGCCTTAGTAAATGTTGTTAAACATGTGTTAATGAGTTGTTCATGTTTTATTGTTTGTACAGATTATGAAGTCATCATTAGGAAGTGAGGAACAGTCCCTACTTTATAATACTGTTTGGGAAAAGAGTAACTAATGAGTAGTAAACATGAACAGACACTCTGTTCATATGAGAAGGATAACTCATGTTTTGTAAATTATTTGTTAATATGAGCATTCCATTACAATGTATTATTGTAAGAATCATTTGTAAATTATTATAAAATGTCATGATTTATAATTAAATGTCAATAAAACATTTAAAATGTGTTGTATATATTGTGTGTGAGTAGTTAATGATATTAGTACTTAGTAAATGAGTTGATACTATGTAGATCATGAGTATTGTACTTTTATTTTGATGTTGGTGAATATTTAACATATCACTTAATCATTGTTCATGAGCTGGAAACACTGAAGTAATGTGTATTAGATGTGAATTTCAACATTCTTAATGCTTTAACAATCATTAGGTATTTATTATATATTAATTCATAAATGAGTTGTTAATAATTATCTCATGAGTAGGACATGGTTATAATGTTTACATGTGAATAATCAACATTTGATAATTAACTAATATCAATTAGTAAATCATTTATGAATGATTATAAACACTTAAATAAAACATGTCTTAATGATTACTTTGTTCATTAGTATTTAATGATTTCCAAAACAGTTACAAATAACACTTGTTAATGAGTTGTTAATGTTTAGATGATTATTTTTTAATATAAATAAGACATACGTTAATGTTTTATTAACGAGTAGTCAATGATTTATAAATGATTTATAAGCAAACAGTATTATAAAGTGTTAACAATTTTTTTAACGAATCGTCGAGTAGAAATATGAGAATTCCTTTTTTTTCTATAAATGTTTGTACAATACAGGAGCATCTTGACTTTGAAAAACTCAAACTCTTGTAAATACTTTCTTCTTTTTGTTAATATATTTCTCCAGAGGATCAGAAAGAAATAATTGTGATTCACCAGGACTCCCTTGAAAAAGAGGTTCTTAATCTCAATCGGACTTTCCTCGTTAAATAAAGGTATAGTTAAAGGTTAAATAAATAATAATAATAATAATAATAAGTCCCCATTTTCCAGTGTCTGTGCTGTAATTGCTTTGAATCCACAACATAAATATTTTTTAATGCATGATGAAATTTTCTTTGTAAAACAGTAGGAACAAAAGAAAAGTAAAACATAGCAATAATTATAATAATATTATGAAATTTTAACATAAGAAAACAAACTTAGGAAAAGAATATATCAAATGTGTTCTTTTTATCATTAAGTTGCAATTTCAACTAAATAATAAACAAGATATGTTCGTTCTTTGCTTAATGGCTGCAATACCTTTTTCCACATGTTATATTTGCGATCTTCAAACAGGAGGTTTTTTGTGTTATTATTATTTTTAACTAGGGACAATTTCAAGCTTTATCCATAACCATGAATGACGTTTGAGTGTCTAGAATAATCAAATAGAAACAATGGAAAATCAAATAATCCAGGAGCAGTCATTGAGTCCTGGACACAACAGTGAGTCACAAGGCTCTCAGCTGAGTCCCACTGCCACCCACTCACAAGCCCCCCATGTCCCCACACAGGACGTCCCGGACCTGCATGGGAACGCATTCTCATTTCACATCAAGACTTGAACTGGTCCTGGTTTTGTTTAGGAATGCATCATTTACACTCATTTTAGTCCTGGTTTCTTGTGCAGTATATGTTCAAATAGGTTTTTTGTTCAACCATAATTTTTGACTGTCTTAAAACAATATTTGACTATGAATCAATGTAGGCTGGAAAAGCAATGTCCCACTGGAAATGGAAGCAAAATGATGAGTGTGTGAGATATTGAGATACGCTGCTTGTTCCATCGCCAATTAAGCCTCTGCTAAATCCAACCAAAATGTATGTTGTTTTGTTTGTTCAGTGGATTTGGGTTGTACATGTTCTGAACTAAATCGTGAACTGAATTGGAATTGTCCACATTCATATCAAGGTACTAAAATGCGAGGTCGTTTTTTCCAGTTTTGTGAACAAAATTTAAGTTATACTATAGTGTCCCTGTAGAGAAATGTGTCTCTGCATTTGACCCGTCCTGAAAGGCCTCTCTAGGGCTTAATTCAGCACCAGGGAACCCAGCTCCAGGTGTTAATGCTCGGCTTGGTCAGTACCAGAGCAAGTACAATTGGAGATTACCGATTGTACATGTTTTTAGTGGAAGAGGAGCTGGAGCAGCCGGAGGGAACCTACGCAGAAATAGGGAGAACATGCAAACTCCACTCAGATAAGATAAGAGATAAGATGTGCTTTATTTATCTGACAGAGGAGAAATATACATGTCACATTTTGCACATTTGATTGTTGAAAAGCCCTGTTTCAAAAATCCTGTTCCGGGATTCAACTCCAAGACCTTCTTGCAGAGTGCTAACCACCCTAACAGCGCGCCACTTGATTTTGTATATGTTCAGTGACGCTATCGTTCAAATGCTTGTTATTTGGATCCTGGGTAAAGTATTGATCATGAAAAAACAAAAAGTTGGACCCTTTTTCTATAACTGATTCAGCTGAAATAACAACACCTCAGATGCTCTCAAACTCAAATGAACTAAACGTAGCAAATTTCACATTTACTGCAGTTCTAGCATGTAATTAACCACTCAGCAGTTGCATAATATTGAACCGTCTCACTGTAGAAGTCAAAGGCATCAAAAGTATTGGATTTCATGCGGTAATCATTCGAAGAGCCTGCAGACATCATTGGACTCACAATCTTTCATCTTCATTTAAAAAAGAGGCCATTGCTGTGGGTCCAAGTTTGATCCTATTTAAGCAGGTCCCATGTGGTCATTTGATTTGAGAAAGTTTATGGTTCTATGGCAAATATTTTTTAACGTTTTACTTTTCTCTCTAAAATATTTCTCCACTGTCGTCATGTGATTTTTATGTTAACCCATTGCAAGTTGTAAGTTCAATTCCTTCTTCGTACCTTGGCCAAGACACTCTCCCCAACTTATATGTTTATTTATTATACGGCTCCTCACAGCAGCAGTAGAATGCTCCATTGATTTGAATGTAATTTAAAAACATTCTACCGGTCATTATTTTCTATAACGGACCTCTCAAAACAATAATGACCGCTGCCCATGGCAACGCACTCTCTGCTTGTCTTTCAAATGCGTGGATAACTCCGCAAGTAGTTCCGGCCACTCCGGAGCTAGCCACGCTCAATCAACACACTTAAATGTTAATCGGAGAATACTTATACATATACATTCTTCACACACGTGCACGGAAATTTTCAGAATTTTCTGGTCTTGTCTTCATGACAAAAATACTATTTCTCTGCGTCAAAAAGCGATCGTGAAAAACCCGGAAGTAGTTCTGGCCGCTCAATAAACGCAAATGCCAATCAATCAACGCAATGAAATGTTAATCGGAGAGTAATTTATACATATCCAGTCTTAATACAAGTGCACGGAAGTTTTCAGAATTTTCCGTCTACGTTTTCATGACAAAAACACTGATGTAATGCGAGAAAAGGCGATCCCGAAAAACCCGGAAGTAGATACCGGCACATTTTAAGATACCGGCACATTTTCGGACACATTTGCAGAGGATCGAATTATGGATTTAGGTTAGGTTTATGTATGTGTCACTCACTGCTGATGTTCAGAATTCTTTGTTCAGTTTTCATGCAGTTCCAGAGAGTTCTAGTTTGGAAGTTGCCAGCCTAACTGTTGCCCGCGGTTGCCGAGCAACGGGAAAACTTTTTGGGACTACTTTATTTGTTGTCATTAAATAAACTTTTGGCATTCATAAAAGTGATCTGAAGTTTATTTTGTGTGTTAAGTTGGTACAAAGCAGTATAATAAGCGGGATAATGTATAGCCTACAGGTCATTATCGGAAAATAAGTACCTTCAGGGCGGAAGCAGACCCGCCCTGAAGGGGTGCGGGTCCATGCGCGTCGGGGTCCGCTTCGCCCTGTCGGTACTTATTTTCCGATAATGACCTGTAGGCTATACATTATCCCTTACGTATGACAGATGCTTGATGACATAAGTTTTAAGTTATACGTTTTTTAGCATAGATATTGAAAGACCTGGCTGTGCTGACTTTATTGACCCCTGGAGTACTCTTTGTCTTTTGTGTTGGTAAAAAATTCTCAAAATCAAAGGTTGCATTGTATTTGAAGAATGTAATACTTTATTTAGCATAACTTGATGAAGCTGAATGCGCAGGTTCAGACTGAAAGACCGAGTGCCTGCCAGCCTCGAGCCTCAGCCAATCAAACAGCTCTGCCAGCCTCGAGCCTTAGCCAATCACACAGCTCTGCCAGCCTCGAGCCTCAGCCAATCACACAGCTCTGCCAGCCTCGAGCCTCAGCCAATCACACAGCTCTGCCAGCCTCGAGCCTCAGCCAATCACACAGCTCTGCCAGCCTCGAGCCTCAGCCAATCACACAGCCAGGCCAGCCTCCTGCCAACCCTCTCACAGCAAAGCGGTCAGTTTAAAAGACAGCCACTTCCTGACAAGCAATGCTTCCTGAGGCTCTTAAACACCCACCACCTCCCCAGCACCCCCTCTGGCTCTTGGCTCCCGCTCTGGCTCCCACTCTATGCTCCCGCTCCGGCTCCTGCTCCGCCTATGCCCCATTCACACCATACTCTAGCCACCACCAGTGATTGACCCCGGGGGATCTGAGATCATCTTCAGCTGCAATCGATCTCATTGCTGCAAGTGTCACTGCCGGGGTCAATGCGGCAAACAAATAAATCATTTTAATGTATTAATTGTGTCTTTGGTCTCTTCAGATTGAACATACATTTAGACTCTCAAAACTATCTCTGCCAATCAAAAGACTGTAACCACTGTATATATGAAGTACTAAAATATACTGCTGTATGTCTGAGCACCTCTTACACAACGTTAAAATCCCTGCCTGTCTTGTATGTGTATTTAAAGCATGCAGCAGGGAGCATGTTGTGTAGGTTGTGGAGGTGGTCATGTGTCTTGTGTAATTATGACGTAACCACAGCGCCCAGACTCTGCTCCTTATAGCCTCAGATAAGCTAATTGCAAATTGAATTGGGTTTTGACGTGATGCAGCCTATAGTCTCGTTCCAACTCTAATCAACTTCATGATTTTGTTACGGGGAAGTTTTATCTGTGAGTGAACGGGCCATTACTGCTGCTCAGAGCACAGTAAACGCAAGGTTTTCTGGCTTTTACTGAAACTTCTGCAGAGGGGTAGTTCTGATTCAATCTAATGCAGTCTGTGAGTCGGTCTGGAACAGGTTATACTCTAGTGGCCATAGCTGTAATTGCAGCTGTAGAGGCTTTTGCTGGGATGATATGCTTGTTGTCCATTGGATATGACAGACGGCAGGGGAGTGATACTTACCCCTCCCCTCAACACATTCACTGCTGCCGATTTGCTGATGCACTAACTTTTTCTTTGTTTTTAGATTAATATGGTGTATGTCCTTTAAGAGTATATTTACATGTAATAGTATGGATAGTTATTTTGGTTCTTGATTATATTTTGACTTCAGTTCTTTGTGGTTTTGTTTTAGTTTTACTTCCTGTTTTGCTCCCCTGTGTTTAGGGCAGTGTTGGGCAAGTTACTTTGAAAAATGAATTTGTCAATGTCTGTCCAAGTCTGTCCTGTTCCCTTTTTGATTCTTGAGTACCTTGATTAACTCATTGACTGCCAGCCGTTTTTGATGATTTAACTGATTCTCAAGACCCATAGAATATTATTTCCTAAGACTATGTGAAATTTGAAACAAGATTCTGAAAGACTGTATTGTCTACTTTGATCAGCAAAAATAAGTTTGTTTTGAGCTATTTCTATTCTTCCTGTAATCCCCAGTCGTATAGAGGGTCTAAGACAAATATGTCAATGACGGTCAATGAGTTAAACTGCATGGTCCGTTTACAGACATGTTCATCAAAGTGCATTATCCCTGTTCATATAAGTCAATAAATAAGAAAATAGATAAATTATCTTACCCTATACAAACACCTGGTCCCCTGGAGTCAATATATTATTTTTTAATCTGAGATCTGAGAGGCCAAATAACCATGCATTAGATGTAACTAATAATTTACAAAACTGTTTTGAGAGCTTGCGCTATGGGTTGAACATGGATCACCAATGTTTTAAGACCACATTTCATACATCCATCATTATCACTAACCACTTTCTCTGTGTTCGCCTGTTTGTGTTCTATGTATGTCTCCATATGATTGTGTATCGTTTGTTGAAGGATGTGTGACCGCATGTTTTCTTGTCTTGTCCTTATAAATATTGTATCCCATTTTTTTAACTGTCTGTGCAGAAAACATGTTTTTATCTTTCAGAAGACAGGGGACTACGGATGAAAAATAGCCGCTTGTCTAATTCTAGCATATTTACATAAATGTTCATTAATATGCACTGTCCCTGTAATAAATAAATAAATAGATCTCTGTGCATTTAGCTCTCGGTTCAATTCAACTTAGTTTACTCTGGTATAGCCCTAAATCACAATGGTAGTTATCTCGGAGGACGTTGATTCGCCCACAGAAATCAGTGAGTCAAACAGTTCAAAATAAATACGTAGAATAGAAAACACATTGGTATCGGTCTATAAGGGGCAGAAGACCAATATCCAAAAGTGTTGATAAAAGTTGTTGAAAACTCACTATCAAACCCCCTTTAGCCGTGTAGGCTTGCTGATCTCTCACACCTCTTTGTCCTTTGTGATGTGCCCTCATACTGTAGACATTATTCATCCGTCCATTGAAAACAGTAGGTCAAACACTTCTCTGACCCGAGCTGTGAGAATCCCCATTGTCCATCGCTGCTTTTACCCCGAAGAACTCCCATCCGCCCCCCAATACAAAACCTGACATGCTGACCCCTATGTCAACCCCTTTCACCCTCCACCGGGACCTCTCACCCAGTCACAAGCGCTGTTGCATGATGGGAATTGAAGAGTGAGATGGTGTGGGACTGGGGCGAGAAAATAGCAAATGGGGTGTGGGTCTCTTCCCCCAATCAGTGATGTAAAACAGAGCTATTGTAAATGGTGGCAAAGGAGGAGGGGTCCGAGAGATGAAAAGCCCCAAAGAAGCCAAGCAAGCATTTGTAGAGTCTGTTCAACGTCCAGGGAAAGAGATGGCGAAATATTTCACGGCTGACAAGCGAGTGCATGTGTGAGGAGGAGGAGGGAAGGCTGCAGGGACTGATGAAGTGTAGCTGGCCAAAGAGGAGGCTTTTTTTTTTTGAAGGAGGGAGGGAGGTGGGGGGTGGAAATATGTTATGTAATGTCCTCGCCAGGGAACAAGAGGGTCAGCGCAGAGGAGAGAGCGCAAGAATGCAAAAGGCAGCGGGAAACTTTCTCGGCCCGCTTCTTTGTTAAAAAAGAAAAGGAATGGATCGAGGTAAAATATAGCAACGTGAAGGATTAACGAAGCAGCGACTAAAGTGGAAGGAGGATCATGTGAGCCGTGCACTTTCAACAAGTGATTCTAATGCGCAGCCATCCTTGGTTTTGGTTCTGAAGGAGTTGTGAGCAGGAATTTAATATGGTCGTGTACTTTTCATCAGATCAGTGAACTGTCAAAACCCCCCCAACACAAACACTTGATTGAATTATCAGCATGAAACTACATTGTCGCTTTGGTTACACAAGAAGAGAAGATATTTAACAACTTTGCAATTCCATTTAATCTTGTGTAGAATATAGCCCTATAGTTATCTCGGAGGACTTCACAAATCCGTTGAATTTCGCAAACACAGATCAGAGAACAGTTCAAACACAAGAAATGCAATGATAAAACACACATAAGTCCATACCTTTAAATAATATACATCACTTTAACCTGGAGGAAAAATAATGTGGTTAGAATGTTGTTTTTCAATGTTCAATCAGCCTGAAATCGTAACAAAAGGGTATCTACGACGTACAAAAGCCAACTACAAAAGAAGGCCAAGTGAAGGGCATAAGATCGCTTGTGTTTCTCCCATTGAAAGGTTATTTTGATCTACGTGGGTTCGAGCCCATCGTAAGACCTACTTCATGACTCCCAATGATGACTTCTGTCGTTGTGTCCTTAGGCAAGACACTTAACCCCACTTTGCCTGAGGCCCCCACTGAAAGATCTCGGCTCCTGTGGACTCACCACCTGCAGGAGGATCAGTGAGGGGCTGGTGCTATGGTTACTGGGTGCAGCTCTGACTGCCACCCCCCCCCCCCCCCCACAACCCAGAAATGGATTCAGGGGAAGAAAATGGATGGATGGTTATTTCAATCTACATGGTGTTTTCAACCTAAATCAAAAGTTTGAAAAATTTGGCCAAACCCTCTAACCACAGTCGTTTGCTTTGATATCTACCGCATTTTATTATATATAAATCTGGTGAATGTGTCAATGTCAGATCAATGTTTGGTTCTGAGGCCTAAAGGAAGTTCTTAAATGTACATGATGTTATTCTCTGCTGGTGGGTATCAGAAATTGAGATATATGGACATCTTGTAAGGGACCATCTCCAGTTCCTGCATTTGGCTCGGCTTCAGTTGCTGGAAGGAAACCCAAGCAGACACGAGAAGAACATGCAAACTCCACACAGAAATCTCGAAACCATACCCTTCAAGCTGTTAAGTGCCAGCCATTCAGCGTCTGTGCATATGCTTTCTCATGCACGGCCCTTCTCTTCAACAACTATGCTACTGCTTTCATCGGCATTACACAACTTCCAAAGACACGTGTGCAATCGTTTTACAGTCTCTCATCCGTAAACAAAACATTATAGTCGTATTTACGTAACATGTGTCTTTTAGTAATCACAGACTTCCCTCCATAATGTATTGATCATTGCTCTCTGCCTCTGTCTTGTTCATCTGCACCATATCCTGCTGCAGCGACCTACTTCTGTTCCAGTGACCCCCGTGTTTACGCCAGCGCCTCTGATTTAACTCGGGCTTTTATAAACAGCCTCACACACCGCGCCTGTGTGAATGTCCGACTGATTCATGTTCTGTCAGAGCAGGGAGAATTATGACGAGTCTGCAGTTAAGTAAAAGTTCTGTCGCAGCAAAATGTAGTGACTATAAGTGGAAGAGTTTGGAGAGTGTTGCTTTGATACTCACAACAGTCTAAGATTGTATGTATACGGTAAAGAATACAGTACATGTCATAAATCGTGTTTTGTTCTTGCTTACGTTGAGATTACATTGAATAGACTCCTTTGATAAAGGCGTGCTTCATATTCTGCTACGATGATAGGCTTTCCTGAAACATATACTTATCAACAGATAACTTTAGACAATGCAATTTTGAATGAAAATGTGCGCACCATTACGCAACATTTCTTAAAGATGTCCATGCTGGAGAGGTTAGCGAATAACGGCATCAATTTCCATGGGCCAGAGGGCTGCAGGCAGGGTGGGGGAGTGAAGGGGTGGGTGGACTTTTTGGCTGCAGTTAAACCACAAAGTATTGTTCAAATCAAGTGCAGTTCGGAGTTGAGTAACCGTTTGGGCGGTGCCATTCTGCTGATAGATGTGTCAAGTCATGTATCATTGCCGAAAATGAGTCCAACATTGTCTGATGATAAAGAAAGGGAGTGATGTCAGGATGGGTTCATTGCATTAAGTTACATGGTTTGGTCATTTGAATTTGGCAGGCAAACTCGTGACTTAAAGCAGGGTTACCTAACTTTACTTCCATAAATGATGCATTTTATTTGTCCCAACAGAAAGAGTCTTGTAAAAGTAATATGCTGTGAAGAAATCAGACCTCAACCTGCTGTCTTCATCTTAGTGGTAAACATAATTTTGTATACTAAAAGGAGCCCTGCTAGTTAGTAAGTAAGTAGTAGTAGTAATCTTTATTTATATACCGCCTTTTCACTGCACATCGGAGTCTCAAAGCGGTTTACAATTGTTATTTTTGGGAGTGGGGGTACCAGTACAGGAGGCACATGCCAGACCTATTGTACATATTTTTAGTGGTAGGGGAAACCGGAGCACCCGGAGGAAACCTACGCAGACAAGGGGAGAACATGCAAACTCCACTCAGAAAGGCCCTGGTCCAACCGGGATTCGAACCCAGGGATTCGAACCTTCTTGCTGAGAGGCGAGAGTGCTATCCACTCAGCCACCGTGCCGCCCATAGTTATTATTGGATGCTATGGATGGAGGCTGAGGGCTGATTACTGAGTTAGGGGGTCCAGTATTTTTAACTTTTCTGTCTGATTTTAAGATTCTAAACACATGCATGTGCAAACTCATGATGGAACAAAACTGTTTTAGAGCCAGGGCCTAGTTAAAATGATTCCATGCCACCGTTTAAGTTTGAAAGTGAGGTACCCCAGCAGGAACAGTATATAAAAATCTGGCCAAAAGTGGTACTGCAGCCTCTCTCACTCTCCCTGACTCAGGTTGCCAGATATGCAGACGAATCCAGTTGGGACAATAATATCTGAAAAGTCAAGAGTTTTGTCAACAACAAATCTATAACCAACACCTTTTTCAAAAAGGCCCCAAAAGAAATCTGCCACACGTTACTTCACCAATGATATGGACTTTCTGATTGGTTAAACACTGGAGGGCGGGACATCAAATTTTGAAATCCAAATATCTCGGCTGTACTATTATCAGTTAAAGAAATAACTGAAAAGCATGTTTAAATATTGCCTTTTGACAGATTAGGGCCATTTAATGATGACTTGACATGAAAATCTTACATATTGTTACTTTAACTTACACTATATGTCTTCTTTAAGGTTATTTGAAATGTGATGACTCCCTCATGCAAACTCAAGACTTAAAGCAGGGTTACCTAACTTTCTTTCCATAAATAAGAGATTGTATTCGTCCCAACAGAAACCCTCTTGAAAAAGTGAACCTGCCGTCTTCATCTTGATAGAAAAGATATTTTGCTTGAAAATGAAAAGGTTCTAGTTGTGGTTTGAAAGTGAAGTACCCCAACTTTAAGTCACACTGTTTAGGTCTTCTTTAAGGTAGTTCGAAACGCGCTGGCCTTTATAAACGGTTGTTGCCGACAAACTCATGACTTAATGCTCCCCAGAATGACCTAACGACCGTTCCTACTTCTCAGCATGTGTTTATAATCATCTGTTGTTCTACGGTGAGTGATAACATCCATGAGCATTTATTTACACAATGCACTTTTGCCCTTGCTGGTTGTTGCTTGTCATGACTCAGATGTAAATGCTCTAATTGGCATAAACGCTGTAATGATAAAAAAAAAAAAAAAGACAGTCTTAGAGTTATGCAATGTCACATGGCTCAGTTTATCCATTATGTGTCGGCACAAACGAGAGGCTTTGGAATAGTTCTGCCAACACTGTGGAGAAAATGTGTGAACATGTTTGTTTTTGTCGAACTAAATTGACCACTTGTATCTGTTAAAACTGCATCTGCTGTTTACTGGGAAAGCATTTTTCACACACACAAGGCCATAAAGTAGTACCTCCATAGACCAAAGTCCAGCAGTTCATACAGAAATATTCAAAGGGACATGGCGCTCTTAGCACTTGCACTTTAGTGGCCAGAATAGTCCTGCATTTGACACATGTAGCTCCAAACACTGATTACCGCTGCAATCTATCGTCTGGGGTTTAGCTAGAAACAGTACAATTTATGTGCATTAAACAGGACTTGTGTTTGCTTTAATTTGAAAATAATGTGTGGATCTATGTTTTTTATCTATGAATTTAATCTGGCAACCCAAATGAGAGCCTAATTCTCTTCTCTGATTGGATAATCTGCTTGGAAATTGTAAACATAGATATATATACATTTGGACACCATGGTCAATGTATGTTTTGAATAAGAATGACTCCACTTTAAACTATTGTTCAGAAAAGTTTGATCATCTGGGGACACGTGTAAAAGATGTCCCTGTAACTCTAAAGAACTAAATGTTTATTTTTATAGCACAAGATAGAAATAATCACACCCAAATTATTAATATTTACAATACAAAAGAGTGAAGATACAATCCTTGAATCCTTGTTGTATGCAGCTTAACGGAATTGTTTGAACCTGAATTCGACCATAGAAACCTAAATAAGTGTTGTTTGTTTTTCCTCATACAATAAAAGTGAAATGCAAAAATAGGGAATCATGTGAACAAGAAATTCTGCAAAACAAACAAAATAAGAATTTATATGTTCCACTTAAAGCTGGCTCGTTCCGGTCTTGTACAACAGCCCACCATTTGTTTGTCTCTGGTTAGCATCGACAATTGATTTACATGAAGTTTCTCTCGTACCCGTGAGAACACATCCATCCACACTACTTTTTATTTACCTAAAGAATAGCCTTCACACACAAGTAATGACAACGGCTTTCAATCACTCCTGACACGTCTGTTTGTCTGTTTCAAATGGGGTCAAAAGAAGTAAATATCCCCAGGGTCCTTTGGCTCCCAATTAGGTTCCTCAATGACAAAACCCTATTGCCTTTTTGTAAAGCAATACCCATAATCATCACATCCCAATCACATTACCCCGGGCAGTGAGCTCAGGCGTGAGTAACGGATGACTAAGCTTAAAACAATATGAACCACTTGGCCACAAATCAACAATGTTTGCCCCCCCACACACTTCCACGCTCGGTACCAGGGCGTCCCATCTGCTTTCTCCAAGTGGGTTACGTCCTTCTAAAATACATGCTTTTAAATGACTGACAACTGCTGAGTCTGAACACAGGCCATTCACCTGTTCTGATGATCCACTGGTCACTTTACTAGTCGCTATAGTCACTGTATCTGCTCATTTTTTGCGGTTGTTTTTTAAACTTGACACTGCGTTGTTTTGGCCATTATATTTTCTACGCACATTTTGAATTGTATTTTAACTTGTATTTTGTCTGTTTTTACCTGTTCTTATGGTGAAGCGCTTTGTGGCCTTGGTCTGTGAATGGCGCTGTATAAATGATAGTGATAATGGTATGGTATAATGATAATGATAATAATAATGGTAATGATGATAAATATAATAATACATGTACTGTACGTGTAAAATATTCTCAATATCAAAGAAAAACAAAAAAATAATAATAATAATGAATGCTGTGTATATATACTGTATAATACAGTATAAACATATCTGTGTATATTGTGTATATTTATAGATACGTTTTGTGTGCACTGCAAATGTGTGCATAAGTGAATGTGTATATGCAGGTACAGGTGTATGTATGTTTGTATGGGTGTGCATGCATATATATAAGTATATATAAATATATATGTATGTGTGTGTAAATGCATGAATAGATATATATTATATACAACTCTGCTCTGATTATTCACTCTTTACCTGCTGCTTGAAGTAATGCCTCCAGGATGTTGTTTTTATGCTCCAGCACAGAAAACACACCGTTTTTCCAATTCTTTTGTGCCTTCTGCCATAAAACTGTTGAACTCTGGTAGAGGTGTTTGACTTTTGGGAATTGTGTTGTTCAGTGTTGTTTTTGTAACTTATATTGTGTAACCTGCTGCTGTGTGAACTGTGAGACTCACTGTGTGTTTGTGTAGAGTATGTGTGTTCTGCTTTGAGTTTATGCTGCAAATGATTGCCCTTTGGGATCAATAAAGTTTTCTGAATCTGAATCTGAGCTATTGTTACTACTGTTTACTCCGGTCATATTCTCTGCTGCTAAAGTACAATATACACATCTGTAGATACCTCATGATGCGACTAACTACAGTGTATACGCCACAAGTGACTTATCCTCAAACCAAGTGCAATTCAAAACCCAGACTTTTATTTTATAATCTATCATCTTGTCAAATAATAGATACTGTTTGATGTAAAATATAAGCCCATACTTCCACCTTTTGTTCGGCTGTAATGTGCATTGACGCCCCCTTTCAGGAAGCTCCCCAAAGGATTCAAGAATTGAACACATGATCCTGAATCATTCACTTTTGAGTCGATTCATGCAATTAGTTCCTCGCGCTCTGAAAACTCTTTGGTTCTATCTCTAGTTTTCACATGAAGGATTTTTTGGCCTCAGATCAGCTTTTTCAAACTTAAAAAAATATCTTCTCGGTCACGTCTCAGCCCAAAGCAACAGTGACTCTTTCTTACAAGTCTCTACAAAGATAATGGTGTTGTCTGATAAGGTAAAAATGTTATACTTAAAGTCTTGTTGTAAGAGGGCCTATAATGGGCGACAGAATCATGGGACAAACGAACTGATTGGACTGATGCCTTTTTTTTACCGTATTGTGTAATTGTAATTGTACGAAAATAGATCAAAATGTCACAAAAAACAGGAACCTGAAACCCATGAATATCTTACTCAACCAGAAACATGGTGCAATAAGTCATGGGACATTGAACAAGCTTGTCCCCTCACTCATCCCACGGACTCATTTATTTCTTGTTTAACCTTTTCAACAACAAATTTAAAGCTTGGGTACCTAACTTTTTTGTTCATGATAATACATTGTCTCTGCTCCAACTGAAAGAGTAAAATATTGTGAACAAATCTGGCCAGAATGTGTTGTAAGTATCCCATTAGAAACATTATACTTGGCATACTTGTAAGAAAGAGCCCTGTGCGTCATTCTGTGGCCTTTTGGGTCAAGAGCTGATGGTGTTTCTCTCTTTTTCACTGTTTTCTCTGTAAAAAGCTAATGAAAAGATGTGACAGATTCCAAAAATGTATGTGCATGTGAAAACCAGTGATAGAACCAAGCTGTGTTTCTATGCACCGCTGTAGTTAGATAAATGAGGTTAAGATTAAGATCTCCTTTATTCATGAATAATAACGCTAAACTAAAATAAAATAAAATCCTTTAAATAAAAACTCTTGCATAAAAGGAAGCAGTGTAAAATCTCTCTTTAGCATAAAAGGTCTAAAATCTCCAACTTTAGCCCAATGAAGAAGCAAGTATAAAATTGCAGTACAAAGTATTATTGTTTGTGTGTTGGAAGTTAGATACCCCAGATTAAACTTTTCAGTCCACAATTATTTGCATGTGCTTTCTATACATCCTTACAGATCACCTTTTTGATGTCATTCGTACAGTGCGGATATGTATATATATGTATGTATAGTTTTGGTCAAGAGATGCATCACAACGACACTATCTTCTCCATCTTCCTATAGAGGTCGTTCCAAACCTTCAAACCAGGGCCTTAATCTGCTGATGAAAGCAAAAGTGGGGCCTAACGCAGCAGCTACAGCCACATTAGTCGGTTCCTCCGCTCCCCGCCGAGCTCCAGCCCGGTTGTTATTACAAAGAAGCCGAGTTGTGTAGTGGCACTTTGGTTCAGCCTGGCTTCATTAAAAGACATGAGAGAAGGGATTTCGGAGCATGGGACCTGGATCCTATAAGCCCCATCCGAGTGTTTACGCTGTCAGAGAGAGGGGAGGGGTCCGCACTGCTCCATGGGGCATAATTAATGGTCTGTGATGGAGGTTGGACCGGACAATAGGACTCTTTCAACAGGAAACCCCTCTGCGCCTCTCCCCGTCCCAGCATGGACCAGTATTCAGGACGGTCCTGCCTGCGTGGTCTTCAATCAGAGTTGCCAAGTCTGCTTTTTTCAGATTTCCTTGGGGGGAAAGTTCTGACTGTCATAAAAGCAGTGATTTCCAGCCTCTTTTTTACATCAATAGAACTACAACAATATTATTCCTGTTAAAAGTGTCACCATGTGTCTTGTGAAAAAGTGATTGCTTGATGAGTTGAATGCTAGTGTTGTTTGATTGTGGATGTGAAACAAGTAGGATAAGGACATTTATGGACGTGTATTAAAACGTATACATCCGCCCCTTATAGACCAACGTATTTTTATCAATCAAGTTTCAACTCAACAATGTATTTGCCATTTACAGTAAAACCACATTGGAAAAACTGTGCAAGACTACCCCAGTGTGCACCGGATAGTACACACCAGCGCTGCCTTAATGCCATTTTTTCCGGCACCATGCTTATTTTGAGTGTTGGCGACAACTGAATCAACAACATTGTAAAGTCCTCCGAGATGACTATTCTTGTGTTTTAGGGCTGTACAAAAATATATTGAATTAAATTGACAAGTACATACTGCAAGACCTTTTTTCCTGCTGTAGACAATAAAGTAGTATCTCCTTTAGTGCACACAAATGCTTGGTTTTGGGTCACCTACCAAATTATATGTTGGGGGTCCTGGTGGAAGAATAGCGTCAGCCTGTCTGCGGTAATGGGGATCTGATCAATAAACAAACAAAGAACAAATGTCTCCACAGAAATTAGGATTGTTGAATATTCCTATAAAGTCTAACATCGACAAACGTAGATCTCAAAAGTGCGTTTCAGACACGGAACACAGAAACTGCTTCTTTTTAAAACTCGGGTCGCTGGTTTTGTTCTTTTTCAAAGGCTTGGCCGCTTGTTGCTCTCTGGAAATCTGGCAACTCTGTCTTCAGCCTTATGGTGGGATGGTGTAACTTCTGCCAGCGATGAGAGGGAACTTGTTTAGCGTAGCAGGAGCCAGAGACAGAGCAGCTACGTGACCACAGCCAGTGAGTCCAAACTGGGTTAGTCACAAGCACATGAGAGGAGGGAGGCCATGGTTCAACTGCCACTGATGCGTGTTAAAGCTACAAAGGGCTGATATTAGAGTGGAGATTCAACACTGATTAGACCGAGGAGGCAAGTGATGGCAGATGACGAAGAATATACAAAAACATACATCCATGTCTTATCAATCAATCAATCAAAGTTTATTTGTTGAGCGCCTTTCATACACATCACATCACAAATCATCACATAAAACAAACACCAGAATCACAATTAGAACATTAAAAACACACAAAAATTAAAACCATAAAAACCTTCAAATTACAGAAGGAATTAAAAAATTAAAAACCACGGTGCATTAAGAAATGAGCTAAAATCCTTCAGTTTCAGCACAGGCAAACAGAAGAGTCTTTAACCTGGATTTAAACATTGTCAAAGTAGACGCCTTTCTCACAATAACAGTGTCGTACTTCAAATATTGAGTTAGTAATTTCACTTTTTTGCCTTTTCCTTTCACCAATCCATGTCAAAGTGGGCCGTCTACGATTGTTTTAATTTTTTTTCATTTATTCACTAATTTCAGACAATGGCACAGGTGAGTAAGCAAGGTAATTAATGCAGTTAAATAAAATAAATCATATAATACAAAAAACAGACAGACAAAACACACAATAAACAAAAAACAGTATTAAAAAAATATGTATAAACAATATATATACGGTATAAACATGGCCGTATAATTCTGCTTGAAAAGGAGCTGGAAGAAGAATCCCACCCCTTTATCCCCATTCACAGATTAAACTATCAACTTCACTGTTACTTTTTTCAAGCATTATTTTACAGTGTTATATCATGATGGCGTTACCACGGGCAACAAGGAAAATAGAACAATGGAAAAGAACCAGACTGTCAAAGAGCCCAGAACTTTCCCAGAAGGATTGTATTTTATGTATGTGTTTATTTATTGATTTAATGGGGACAAGTGTACACAAATGTAAAACACTACAACATTTGAAGGCCAAGGTTAGTTTGCAATGTCCATCCCAATTTTGCACAATAAAAAACACATTTTAGATTGCTACGTTCACATTGTTATTGTACGCCACAGATCTATGGTTGTAGCTTGAAAGTGAGGTACCCCAGCTTTAAATTACACTGTTTATGTCTTATATAAGGTCATTGGAAATTTGATTACTTTTATAAACTGTTGTTGCGCGCAAACTCATAACTTAAGAGCAGGGTTACCTAACTATTTTTCCCCAAATAATACTTTTTATTTGTCCCAATAGAGAGAGTCTTGTAATAGTAATAGTAAGTAAGTTTTTATTTATATACCGCCTTTTCACTGCAGATCTGAGTCTCAAAGCGGTTTACAATTGTTAATTTTGGGCATTTGTCTCTCACTCCACACAGAGATGGGAGCGGGGCCAGTACAGGAAGCGCATGCCAGATCTATTGGACATATTTTTAGTGGTAGGGGAAACCGGAGTGCCCGGAGGAAACCTACGCAGACACGGGGAGAACATGCAAACTCCACTCAGAAAGGCCCTGGTCCGACCGGGATTCGAACCCAGGACCTTCTTGCTGAGAGGCGAGAGTGCTATCCACTCAGCCACCGTGCCGCCCATTTCTTGTAAAAGTGAAATGCTTTGAACAAATCAGACCAAAACATGTGGCCTTTCTCTGCCTATAAAACCTAATATCCTTTTCATACCAATAAGAAGTGAGTCACTATTTGGTGATTTGGGCTCAGAGCCAATTTTACACTTCTCTGTCTGAAAAAGCTGACCTTAAGATGTGGCTACAAATACATGCATGTGGATATTTAGTGATGTACCCAAACTGTTTTGAGAGCAAGGATAGAGTAAGGCGGGTTTTATCGTGGATTGAAAGTTAAGAACCCCAGCTTTAAGTTTTCTACTGGCATGATCTATTGTGGCATTCAAGGCTTCCATCTACATTGAAGTAGAGATTACGTATTGGAGAGACAAACAGACTCAATGTTAAAAAGCAGGTTATCGATGACTTGCTGTTTAATATTTAGTATATTAATGCAAATAATTTTTTTCAACTAATGATTATTGAAACAAATATTTACCTAGAAAGAGGTCTCCTGAAAGTATGAATGAAAGTATAAGACATATACAGCAACTATCGGAAATGTAATCCGTATTTAACTGCTTTCTCAGCTCCTACTGCAACAAAAACCTAAATGAATATGGCTTTGAATAGACAAACACAAAAATCAAGACATTAAATGAAAGAATTGTATTTGAATTTCAACTGTACCCCTTTATTCTGTTCTGTAAAGCAATATTCATAAAGCACAATTTTAAACTGAACTTTAGCCTGCATTTCCGCCGCACTCCCTGTTCCCATCACTAGGGGTCAGTGTTCAGTCTCTCACCACCGCTACGTGAGTGTGACCAAATGTGTGCCCTTTCCCCACCGGCCAATCCAGTCCCTCAAAGCCACTGGCCCCCTTTGACTGCGACTCAAGTCTAATGATGGGCCTGTTATATAACTCTGCAGTCTTTCCTGTTGTTAGACTTTAATTATGTCCTCGCTAACACAACACAACACAACACACCACACAACTGAAGTGAATTTATTAGACTACAACCATCCAGTGAGTCTGTCCCCGATCGCAGCATGCTCAGGCACTGCTGCTTGTACATTGGTGCATGCTTTCTGCAGTAATAATAGCTTTATCCATTTTAGCCTATATTTAGAAAAGGCTCAATTATGACATCCATGCCATCCTAAGCTGCCCCTGCCCCTGACACATTCCACTGATGCTGAACCATAGACTGATTCCAGTGCACTAAACATCTTTAATTATAGAGAGCGAGTATGATTGTGTTGTTTTTGATGTCACCTCATGCACCAAATGCGTACCCATATTATTGTGCACCTTTTTTATTGTTTTGTTCTGTTACAGACGGCAAAACAAGGCTGTAAAAAGGATTGTAAACTTTTGACAGACTGATTGCAAAAGAGTTGGGTGAATTCTGAAGATGCATTCACTTACAGAATAAGAGTAACAACATCCATTACCCGACTTTAATATCTGACAACAGAGTATTTAGAATCGTAGGTGTGCGGTCCACGCAAGAACACGAATCCCCTCCTTAGGCACTTCCGCCAGCCAACACATGCTTTGTTGAAAGGGAGTTTCATGTGTCAAAGTGTGATATAACCTCTGTGTGGCAAATACTAAATGATTATAGACTATATACTTTATAGAGCAGAATGACTGGGATGATAGCAAACACTGACTAACACTAGCAATAAGAAATGTTTATACAATGAGAATCAAAAGCAATGTCAAGGTGCACTATGCAAGTTTCTGGAAGGAGGTCTACTGCACATTTTCACATTTGCAGATATCTTACTTTGCCAGGATTATTCCACGGTATAGACCAACAATTTTCATCCCGCATTCCAAAAAAATTTTGTTTGTATTGAAATAGATAGCTGTACTGACCTATAGCATGACCTCTAATGGAACAAGTTACACAATGCATCTTTAAAAGTAAAAAAAAATGGATTAGTTTGTGTTGCTTTTAATAAACTTGCATATACAGTTTAATGCACATTTGTATTAAGTGAATGATATTGGTCCTAAGACTGAACCTTGTGGAACACCCAGATCACACTTTTTTCAATCAAAACGAAACCACAAGTGTATTTTGTATTGTAAAAAGCCAATCCAATATAGCAACTGTGTAAAGAATGTTGTGGAAAAAAGTACGACGACAAACTGCAAGTAAACCGTGAACTAGAGTCTGACCTTCACAGCGTAAGCCCATAAAACTGTCTTAGCCACCAAACAATGCCACCGCTTGTCACATTGGCTCCACCACTCTCTAAAATCTTTCCACTCTGCCAAGGACCATAAATTCGGATGCAGCGGATGGGAATTACCTCGCTTGACAGGAGGAACAGGGTGGGACCGGGACCCCCTTAATCTGCCCCGTGGAGGCCATAATCCCATTAGCATGCACAGGAGCTGCAGTCCCGGGACGCTCTAGCTCACTGCCCAAAGCCTGGCGACAAAGCTGCGTTGGCCTTTGAAGTGAGGGGTGACCTAAAGAAACCTGGGGCTGGCTTCCTGGAGATATGGGAAAACAGGAGGAGGCCATAAGTGTCAGTATCTTCTGAGATGTAGGACAGTATAGATTTTCAACCAGCAAAAGATTGTGACCCATTCGGGGCCTTAAAACTAACAAGAGTCTCTCCCCATTGCAGGTTCATCTGCAGTTTCACTTATTTTCACAAACTACTATATATTTGGTGTTATGTTTAGGCCAATATATCTCAAGCATCTTAAGAACTTTGGCTATTCGAAGTTTCTAGAGGGTTTAAGTGTCAACATTTTGGTACCTAGCTACAGTATATATGACATCCAAGTAACTAGTTCCTGGCTCTCAAAAAAGATCCACTAGTGTGCGTTATTTTTCTTTTGTCATATCTTTAGGTCAGTTTTAGACAGAAAGTTAAAAAGAGAAGACCACCCTCACTTGGCCAGTCATCTCTCAGAGTTACTTTGTGACTCACTGGGCTTTTTCTTACAAGTATACACAAGCTAACATGTTTTTTTTTTCTTTTTTTTTTTTTATAATCTTTAATACATTTACAAAACATTAAAACCTTACAAAGATTGAATTGAAAAGAAACCCGTTACATTTCCATGGTCACATGACCGTTGGAATTAAATGCCCCCTCCCACCCCAGAGTCTAATTATGAGGAAAGTTTTCAAACAGTTCATCCCTGAGCCTCACCCTGAGGTGCTCCTTGAATTCCCCCAAAGTTTCACTAGAGACACAGTCAGAGTCCAGCATGTTCCACATTCTGGTGGCCAGAGTGAGACACGATCTCTGCATGATATGGGCGCTGGGCAGTGTCCCGTCCGGAAAAGCACAGCTGACCCAGCGCACATGGTATGGCAGGACTCTTTGTGTGGGTCGGTATGGTCCCAGCGCCGCAGGGGAGAGTCCATGGAACAGTTTAAAACCAAAACATGCTAGAGCAAAGTTCCGCCTTGTTTGCAAGGTTGTTAGTCCGAGCGCTCTGTAATGCTCTGCTGTCAACTGGGCACGGCAGATTTAGAATAATGCGCATGCATCTTCGTTGGATGCTCTCTAAACAGTTTATCAGAGTCTTTCCTATGCCACAGATCAGCACTGAGCAGTACTCTAGTCGGGATGTAATGTATGCTTTATAGATCCGAAGCAGGATTTCTTTACTTTGTGGTGGTAGCTTTGATTTTAAGAGCCTCAACACAAACATTTCCTTTCTAGCCCCTTTACACAAGTCCTCAACATATCGCTTCAATTTATTATAAAATAATGTTTTATAATAAGATGAAGATGGCATGGTGTGGTTGGATTTGTTCACAGTTACTTTTACAGGTCTCTTTCTGTTGGACATGCATATTCATTTCAAAAAGTTGACCATGATCCATCAATACTTTCCAATGTAAACACATTTTCAAACCATGTGGGTAATAATGATAATTTGCTTTTACTTTTCCAAATGAGACAAACTCATTGAAATTACAACACTCCCCATATCAGGAAGAACAATGCTCCACTGACTGTATGAAAAGGGTTAAAGGGGCTTGACCAAAATCCAAAGTAAATGTAAAAGGACTCTTGTTGCTCATAACTGCAAATGTGTATGGACCACACTTTGAGTCCTGGAGGTGGCTGAGCTAATATTGACAGATCAAACTGCCTCCCAAGGATTTTTTTTAATATTTCCATCCATGTCCAATTTGATATACTGTACATTTGTAAGCAATCCACTGAAATTCCACAACTTCACCAGGCTGTGAAATCTCAAAAGCAAGAGAGAGTAGATTATTAAGTTTAGCGGTCTGAGTGTTTTCCCACCAACTCGAGTATCACCAAATGCTTCGCCCGACTGCATTAAGATCTGACTTTGAATACAGTATTACTGACAGCGAGCAGAACATTGTGTGTTTTAGTTAAAATATGCCATATCTCTTGAACCAGGAGAATCTCACTGGTTTAAAAGAAGGAAGCAACAGAAGATGAAATCGGACGATACGTGTTTCGCAAATCCATTGTTTTTCTCCAGTGTTGCTTAACTTGAATGTTACCTGAAAGTATAGCTGTATATTCATATTCAACCATCCATGTTTTTGCCTCTAAATATTCTTTTTTTGTTATCTGCACCTATATGCACAGTAATGTTACTTTAAACGTAAAGTCTGTGATCTATGAGAAGACAACTTGACTTAGAAATGAGAAATATGGTGCAACAACTGGCGATAATATTGTAGCCACAGCTGCCCTGAGACGGATTGGAGGGGCTGCCAATCCACATGGGTAATACCACTGGTTTGTGTGAGCTCGCCAAGTAATTAGGAGTCCACGATCAATGTAGATGTTTTTTTTGCCCAGGAAAAATGCCAA
Source organism: Knipowitschia caucasica (assembly GCA_964034765.1). NCBI lineage: Eukaryota > Metazoa > Chordata > Actinopteri > Gobiiformes > Gobiidae > Knipowitschia > Knipowitschia caucasica. The sequence goes on from OZ035835.1 coordinate 36,036,823, forward strand.
CCGAGGGGTCATTGAGTGTGGGTTATGAGTCCAGGATCAACTTCAAGATAGATCCTGGACTCTTAATTACTGTAGTAGTAGTAGTAGTAGTAGTGGTAGTAGTCAGATTGTGCAGGGTTGTATGGACTTTATCAACATTAATGGACAGTGATCCCTATGGACAAATGGCTCCTATGTCTTTTTGTTATTATTGCATTTTTTAATCTGCTGTTGTGATTCAGGGCTATACAAAATCACAGTGAATTGAATCGAATTGAATTAAATCCTCCCAGTGGGCCCGAGCTGTGACTTCATGCCCATGCAGGGAGAGTGTGTGTGTGTGTGTGTGTGTGTGTGTGTGTGTGTGTGTGTGTGTGTGTGTGTGTGTGTGTGTGTGTGTGTGTGTGTGTGTGTGTGTGCAGTACGTGTGGATAGATGCCTGCAGTCTTGTATTTCTGCGTATGCGAGCTGTTTACGTGCGGATGTAATGGCTGGTGGCTCCGCGACAGGCCTCAACAGGAGCGCCCTATAAGTGTACAGGGGCAGGTAGGAGCAGGACCGTGTGAGCGACAGATGGAGGTTAGATTATTAGGCTGCGCGTTGTCGGCGGTCTTTCGCGAGAACGCATTCAGAAGAGTATCAGTAATGCGGTGCCAGGGTGTCAATCAGGACGGGGTGAAGCGAGAGGCAAAAAAAATAGTTAGTCAGTGCATGTCGACGGGGAATTTGGAAATGTATAACTAGAGCTCTGTAAACTTGATATTAACGTGAATCTTGTTACTGTTGCATTGCAAAAAGGACTGGGATTCTAGACGTCGGTATATTTTGGCTAAGTTGGATTTGTCAACTATCCCACTGGGGTAATGTAATGTACTCACCAGGGTTTGTTTATTTGTTTGTTGTCTGTTTTTTTGTTTTGTTTGGAACATAACTCAAAATTTTATGAGTAAGCATCAAACTTTTTGTTTTTGAAGATGATCTGAGTAACATCTGGATCCAGGGTTTTTTCTTTTTCTTTTAAGAATTGGAACTTCAATCTGAACCTTGTTTTCTTGCTGTACTGTGTTGCTCTTTGTAAATGGACTGCTCTGCCTGCCGCTATCAATGCCCTATACAGGCAACTTTTGTGAGTAAACATACAGATGGGGTACCCAACTTTCAATTCACAAAAAAATGAACTTTATCGTGGTCATTGGTTCTATCACTAGTTTTCACATGTAAGTTTTGCTGACATCAGCTTTTTCAGGCAAGAGAGAGAAAAAAAAGAAAAGACCACTCCTATGGCAGTTATAGCCAAAATTCCTCATTCTGTTCCAAGTTTGCTTGTTTTTTCCACTAGAGAAGAGAGAGTGCGAGTTACCCCGGCAGCAGTGTTTAATTGACAGCAGTTAGAATGTAAATTAAACCGATGCATTATTCATTATTAAACAAACTGTCAGCTGTATTTCAGATTGTATTCACCAGATTTAACCGTTTTTTAAGGTAGAAACCGTATAAAGTGCTTAAATCTAAAAACTGTTCTGCAAGTCCTAGCATTGAATAATCTATGAGCACAACCCTGTAGCTATCACACAGTTGTTGTGTCTGATTGTGAATATGGTCATGTTTCCATCTCGTGCTCATAGTTGTCCGAGCCTGTTTGTGAGTGTGTGTCCGCTTTAAACAGTCCAAAGTAACATGGGAGAGTGTGTTTACATCTCAGTAGTGTAGGAAAATATCAGCCACTTTGCATTTCTCTGTCTAAACTTACTTTGCTTAGTGTTCTGGACATATCGTCGACGGGACTAGCCGGACTTTCTGTGTATTGTTTTGTTGCAATCTTTTGAAAAAATGTGCAGTGATATTATGCTTGTTCTTTACACTGCTCTTTTATCATATTTTCTATCTTTATCTCATCGGCTATCAATCATGAGCCTGCATTGGTCCCGAAAAAAGTTGGTAACACTTTAAATTAGCCCTCACTAATTAACAGCTAATCAAATGCTAACTGGTGTACCCTAACTCGAACCCTGCTCTCATCCCATTTCTAGTCCTATAGTGTCCCAGTCCTAACCCTAGTGTTAACCTTACCTCAAACGACATGACTGTTAGTAGTTAGAAAGATGTTGAATAAGGCCATGTAGAAAAAAAGGACTAATAAGTGCTTAATAAATACAAATTAAGAGTTAATTAGCACTTATTAGTTAATTAGTGAGGGCAAAACTAAAGTGTTACCATGAAGTCTAAATAATATAGCAAAAATAAATTAGGCCGCAAGCACCGCGCAAAGGAAGTGGCGCGGCCGCACCATGATTTGCTCTCACAGCCATAGAACAATGTGTGTAACATTGTAATGAATATGATCAGTTGGTTTGGCTCCTCATGTATAACTGTGGCTCAGTCTGCAGGGGGCGCTAAAGAGCCAATTTTATATTTCACACCTTCAGGTGATCTAGGCCCAGGAGTAGAACAACCGAGTCAAGTTTAGTACAAATCAGACTTTGTATGTGTAAACAGGAGCACATGTATAATCTGTGCGTGTGTCCATATATATACTGTCTCCATTGGATAACCATGTGACTAATCAAAAGTCTATGAACAACTATTGATGATGCATGTGTTGAGATGATGTGGAGCAATTATCAGCCAAATCGGTGAAACGTCCGAGGGTGGTTTGATATTTGTGTGAGGTGCCCTTGACACAGAATTGGGAGCGTTTGTCGTTGCCATGGAAACAGGGTTTGTCTGGGTCTTGGGTCTGATTGACCTTTTGAATCAAGAGGGCAAAACAGAATTATGTGCAAATTGCAAACTTTTTGATAAAACTAAATGTGATTGTCCATATGTAAAACTTTGACATAGTCTGTAGGGAGCGCTAATGGGCAAATTTCAATTTTTTGCACTTTCAAATTGTGTGCAAATCGGACTTTGTATGTGCAAACGGGAGCAAATTATCTATTGTCAAAAATAGGGGGGGGGAAGTCACATTTTGCTGCTCATACAATGTTTAACTGATCAAAATTTCACAATATCAAAATGATGGTACATGTGTTTAGACGATGTGGGGCAATTTTGAGGCAAATCGGTGAAACTGCCAAGGAGGAGATGATTTCCAACAAACATGTGTGAAAAGGATCATTTTTCCATTTTGCAATGAAATTAGTGGGCTTCTTGTTTGTCAGGGGGAGTGGCCATAATAAAAAAATGTCATGTCTTGACTTGAGAACCAAATTTCGAGGCTCTACGACAAACTTGACCTCAGATCCTCTCTCATAGGTGCAATGTAAACTTGTAGGGGGCGTTTTTCTGGAATTTTTTAGTTCCTTAAAAATCAAGACCAAAAAAGGAATTTTTAGCCAGTTCTGAATTATGGGCAATATTTGGCAGGTTTTCATGCATGTTCAGGGGTCAAATTAAGGCTCAATGTGCAGAATGTTTTTTTCAAAAGTCTCCGAGCAACAACAATATAGGTTTCAATGGCACATGATACATCATTTTAAGGCGTCTGAGTTTAAGCATGCAGACCAGAGAGACCAGAGAGAGACACCAGAGAGAGACCAGAGGGAGACCTGAGAGAGACCAGAGAGAGAGAGACCTGAGAGAGAGACCAGAGAGAGACCTGAGAGAGAAACTTTGTGGACAAGTAAAAAACACATTCTCGAGTTAAATTGGTGTGAAAAACGTGTATTATTCCTTAGTTGATACTGGAGGAAAAGTCCAGAGAAGTCCGTCTTCCACAAATGCATTAGTACAGTCCATTGTTGTCTAATCTAAAGCCAAAAACAGCTTCATAGTTTCTTACTGAGTCAATGACACTGTTTTGAACCTAATTGTCCTCACGGATTGTCTTACAGCTCACACGCCAGAACCAATCCGCCAAACTCAAACGAGCAAACTGAAGCTGTCGCTTTGCCCTGAATGATCTACACCAGGAAGACCAACTGGTTCTACAGAGGTCCCACTGAGGTTGTCCTTCCAACCGACAGGGTACACTCATTTCACCAGATCTTCAGGTAGAGCCTGGACCTGGGACCATTAGGAGTCTGGTCCTGCTCTATTGGACTGAGATCTCAGCCACACAGTTCCCTCTGAACCCGCCGGACCTCCCTGATCTCCAACACGGTCTGGACTGAGACCCAGGCTCGTTGGAGGCCATTTTGTGCAGAATCAACAAAGCAACCTCTGCAGGTGTTTGTGTTGCCCACCTCAAAGCTCCAGAAGCACAAACAGCCAAACAAACTCTCCAGTACATTCTGCTGCTTTTGCAATGTAAAGCTTATCGTGGACAACCCAAACCCAACATGAGGGGGTTGCCAGGTTGCCAATGGAATGCTCGATTTAACGTTTTTTTCAATTATTTAGTCTTTTTTTTTTTTTACCAGGAACGTCCCACTGAGATTTCAGAATCTCTTTTTCAGGAAAGTCTTGGCCCTTCAGAGAGAGGAGCTATTGTCCATGTTTTTAGTTGTAGGGGAAACCGGAGCACCCGGAGGAAACCTACGCAGGCACGGGGAAAACATGATAACTCTTCTCAGAAAGGCTATGTTTCCGTGAGGATCCAAACCCAGGACCTTTTTGCTGAGAAGCACGAGTGCTAACCACTCGGCCACCATGTCGCCCAAAGGGATTTACTTACTTGCGATTCAACATGCAGTTTGCAGCCTTTTGTTTCGTCTTCTCTTGTAGTTCTTCAGCGCGTTGTTTGTCCTCCTGAACATCCTGGTCTTTCTGAGCGAACAGTTGGACCAGGCTCCTAACGTTCACACCTAGCACCCTGCGCACCTGTCTAAAGTGTACAGTTTCTGGCACAGGTTCAGATGCACTTCCATTGCTAACTAACACTTCTATCGCTGCCTCTACCTCTGTCTCTATTGCTGCCGCTATCGCCATCGCTACCTTGCTTTCTATTGCAGCCTCTATTGTGGTCTCCACCTCGGCCTCCACCTCAGTCTCCACCTCGGCCTCCACCTTGGCCTCCACCTCGACCTCCACCTCGGCCTCCACCTCAGTCTCCACCTCTGCCTCTGTCTCGAACTGAACAGGCCCCTTTATAAACTGATGGATTTTCTGTTTAAGGCGAGTCAGATTGTCTTTTAACCTTGTGATGTCAAGGTTCATGGACTCGTTAACCTCCGTCAGAGTCCTGAGCTGACGATCTTTCTCTGGTAACTGGAGCTTCGTCTGTCTGAGCTCTTCTTCGAGGCTTCTGTTGGCTTTCTTCCACTGCGCCTCTCGCTCTCGCGCCAAACCCATCAAGCGCCTCATTCTGGTCGTGGCGACTTCTAACTGATCTTCGACCTCAGTTACGGTCTGATCCTTGGCTTTCTGCAGCACCAGGATCTGTTTATCTTGAACCTTTAGTTCTTCTTGAGCTTGTTTGAGCTGCTCTCGAAGGTCCTCCTGCTCGGCCTTTCTCGCTGTGGTCTCTTCAGTCAGTGTTCGGATCAAGTCCTTGTCTCCAGCTGTTGTTGTCCAACTTCAGCAGTCAATGCATTCTTTGTGGCAACGTCCACGATCGATTCTCTCAGAGCGTGGAGCTCCTGATCTTTCGCATCTAAAGCGTCTTGAGCTTGCCGTAACTGTCTGCGTGCCCGGTTTGACTCAATCCTTCTCTGCCTTGCCTCCTTCTGCAGTTCTTCAATCTGATTGGTCATGATAACCTTCTGACGCGCAGCTATCTCCTTTACCTCTCTCAGTTCTTTCCCGTTACTTCTCAGAAAGGCCTCTCTGAACTCATCTCTGAAGTGGTGGAGGTCCTGCTCCATCCCCCATTCTCTCTGATTAATATACGTCTGTAACTCATCATTTTTTTCCCGGTAATCGGCTAAACGTGCGCTACAAGCACACTCATGTACCTGTTGTCTATTTTTATTCCTCCACATCCTGTTTGTGTTTCAACTCTATATAATTAACTCTAACTAATAAACAGTTAAGAGGGAAAAGGGAGTAATTTTCTGTAAATATGTAGTAGAGGGGCGACAGTAGCTCAGTTGGTAGAGCATTGGCCTTAAGGCCAGAAGGTCGTGGGTTCATTTCCCACCTCTGCACCTTCTCCACCGACTCCCACTGATGACTGCTGTCGTTGTGTCCTTGGGCAAGACACTTAACCCCACTTTGCCCAAAGCCCCCACTGAAAGATCAAGGCTATGCTCTCACTCAGAGAGCAGCCGTCCTCCTGTGGACTCACCACCTGCAGAGGGTCAGTGAGGGGCTGGTGCTATGAGACTTGGGTGGCAGCTCTGATTGCCACCCCCCTGACCCAGAAATGGATTAAAGGGAAGAAAATGGATGGATATGTAGTATATATGTCTAACTCTGCTACATTACCGCATGTAGAGAATCCGCTTCTTAAAAGCCTCTCTCGCGGGTTAGAGTTAGAGCTAGGTTTGGAGTTAGGGTTAAGGATTGGAGTCCTCCCAAGAAGTAAAAAGACACTGGGGTTAAAGTCCCACTGCCGATCACTTCCCTCCAGATAAATCCAAGTGTTCCGGAACCTTGAGACATCACTTGGGACTGGGTCCCATGGAAACTGTTACCATGGAAACCGTTACCATGGAAACCTGTCATGTTTGTCCATTAGAAAATATCACAATATAAACAGCAGGATTGCGACCTGCTTTTGTTCCCCTCAGAGTTGTTGAATCATCTGCATAACACAGATTCTCAAAAGAAACTCTAAAGATACACTCTCACAAGCTGATTACACTGTTTTTCTGTGTGTATCTTTGTGCACCCGTGTGTATCTGTGTGTAACTGTGTGTAACTGTGTGTATTTGTGTGTATCTGTGTGTACCTGTGTGTATCTGTGTGTACCTGTGTGTATCTGTGTGTATCTGTGTGTATCTGTGTGTGCCTGTGTGTATCTGTGTGTATCTGTGTGTACCTGTGTGTATCTGTGTTTATCTGTGTGTACCTGTGTGTATCTGTGTGTACCTGTGTGTATCTGTATGTACCTGTGTGTATCTGTGTGTATCTGTGTGTCACTGTGTGTAACTGTGTGTAAATGTGTGTAACTGTGTGTTAATGTGTGTAAATGTGTGTATCTGTGTGTGCCTGTGCGTGCCTGTGTGTATCTGTGTGTGCCTGTGTGTATCTGTGTGTCACTGTGTGTATATGTGTGTATCTGTGTGTAATTGTGTGTATCTGTGTGTAACTGTGTGTATCTGTGTGTAACTGTGTGTATCTGTGTGCAACTGTGTGTATCTGTGTGTACGTGTGTGTATCTGTGTGTAACTGTGTGTATATGTGTGTGCCTGTGTGCATCTATGTGTAACTGTGTGTATCTGTGTGTAACTGTGTGTATCTATGTGTATCTGTGTGTAAATGTGTGTGCCTGTGTGTATCTGTGTGTATATGTGTGTATCTGTGTGTAACTGTGTGTATCTGTGTGTAACTGTGTGTAACTGTGTGTATCTGTGTGTATCTGTGTGTAACTGTGTATCTGTGTGTAACTGTGTGTAACTGTGTGTATCTGTGTGTATCTGTGTGTATATGTGTGTGCCTGTGTGTATATGTGTGTATCTGTGTGTAAATGTGTGTGCCTGTGTGTATATGTGTGTAAATGTGTGTGCCTGTGTGTATATATGTGTGTGCCTGTGTGTATATGTGTGTGCCTGTGTGTAAATGTGTGTGCCTGTGTGTAACTGTGTGTAACTGTGTGTATCTGTGTGTAAATGTGTGTGCCTGTGTGTAACTGTGTGTAACTGTGTGTGCCTGTGTGTAAATGTGTGTGCCTGTGTGTAACTGTGTGTAACTGTGTGTATCTGTGTGTAAATGTGTGTGCCTGTGTGTAACTGTGTGTAACTGTGTGTATCTGTGTGTAAATGTGTGTGCCTGTGTGTAGTAAGTGGAGGGAGAAAGCAGAAGCGTTCTTATACGTCTCCTAGATAGAGATTGATACAAACACAAAACTACACACAGTACATTTTAAAGTTTCTGATTAACTGACTTACAATAGTGCACATGTTCAACTCAGAAAGATCTAAATCAATAAAGAAAATACTCAAACACACTTTTACAAACACAAACGCAACACAAGGAGCACCGTATAATCCCAGTCCGACCCAGAATATGTCCCCTTTAACACCCAATACACTTATTTAACTATAACTAAATACCTTTCAATATGTTGTGTCCACATACCAATGCATTTTGCGCATTTTTGCGGCTCTAATTTTTTTTGAGACTTCCCACAATGTTGACTGCCAGGCACTTCCTGGAGGCCAACTCGAGCATAATATGTACATACACTGCTTGTATATTGGACCACAAATGCACTGGCTGGATGCTCCTCTGTTCTATCTAAAGCAGAGAGGAGCTGAGGGGACAAATTGAGAGTAAAATGCATGTTTAAATTGTGCTGTGGCCATCTCGCTTGTTGAACGAGGTCATATTTGTGTTTGCATTGGTACTTTCTGTGCAGCCTCAACTTCCTTCCTTGTACTGTTGCATAATTAGCCAACTGGGTCAGAGTTTAGAGGCTTCATAGAGAGAAAAAGAACTTGCACGGTCATCGATGGGAAACTACACTTTAGACAGGCCTACAGTAATTCTTGTTTTATTTTTGTGATATGTGTGTATTTTGTTTAATATCATGGCAATACAAGTGGATTTTTAGATGATTTATTGATATGCACCAAAGGTTTTATACAGATTTGGTCTCTGCATTTGACCTTCCTTCATTGTCACTAGAGCGACCCGTCAGGCGCAGTGGTCCCCAAAGTGTAGCACCCGGGATCCATCTACAGATGTCGGTTTTCGGAAGTATAATGGTGAACAACTGAATACATTTATCCTGTAGACAAAGGTCTTCTCTTTACGAATGCTTTTCTAGTTTACCTTTGCAATCTATAACAGGCCACCGCTAAAGCCAATGTGCAGAGTTTACACTTTCAGTGCTCCTTGCTCACCATAGAAAGATTGTGTTTATGTCACAGAGGTAAATGTTTTGGGTCGTCTGTCCTGACTTAACCTCACACAGCACATGCACATTCATCTGTGCTTGTGTGAGACTTATCACATTTTCGAGTCAGCAGACATCTTCACATTGTAGAGGCTTAGTTTTACTGCATAGTTTTTACTAACACATTAATTACGCATCACAACCGAAGTCATAGTTGTGGCCCTACTTGTTTGTCAAAGCCTCAGGAGCAAACCAGTAAGTAATCTTTATTTATATACCGCCTTTTCACTGCACATCGGAGTCTCAAAGCGGTTTACAATTGTGATTTTTTTTGGGATTGGGGGTCGCCAGTACAGGAGGCACATGCTAGATCTATTGTACATATTTTTAGTGGTAGGGGAAACCGGAGCACCCGGAGGAAACCTACGCAGACACGGGGAGAACATGCAAACTCCACTCAGAAAGGCCCCGGTCCAACTGGGATTCGAACCCAGGACCTTCTTGCTGAGAGGCGAGAGTGCTATCCACTCAGCCACCGTGCCGCCCAGTAAAGAACCTTGTTGGTGCTGTAGTATTTGCTCCCATCATATTTGGAATTGTATATAACCATTGTGTATGCATTGCCTTTCTATCGCTATATGTAATATTGCATTATCTATATAAAATCCTCAGGACAGATGTAAAGTTAATGAATGGTAATTGCGTACAATTTACATTTACATTTTTAACTGCTTTGCATGGACCACCCTTTTAACCCACTCCACACAAGGTGCCTGTCAAACCTACTTTACAGCATGTGACTGCTCGCTGTGTATCTCAACATGACAAGTTCAAAACTCTCTGGCCCCATCTCCACCTGTTGCATAATGTATTCTTCACATTCATTTGGATTGCCAGCTAAAATGTCCAAACCGTCTTTTGTTGTGTCAAGAGATACAGTCCTGGATGAGTCTACCGCATTCAAATCAGATTTCCACTTAAACTTAAATTTGTCACACATTTTTACTTTTCAGGAAGCTTCAGGTTTGCTATATCCTTAGAGCAACATATTTAATCGCTTCTACTTGTCCAACCCCAGTCCTGCGCGTTGGCATGGCTCTAATTGTCCCACTGTCTGTACGCATTAAGTGGCCGCCTGTTCCACGGGGATGATGTTTGTCCGGGACAGGCCCATTGCAGGACAGGGGGCTCGTATGTGTGCGTGGAGGGGTCTTGCATGGTGCCTGCCTCCTAATAGGATAAGAGGGGACCAGTGGCGTTTGGGGGGAGAAGGTCAAGCTGAGGTGCTGCCACTTCGGGTTAGCGGTGAGTGGAGCGGCCTCAGTGGGACAGGTGCACTCTCACGCCATCGCTAACACTGTCCCGTTAGCCTACTTTCTCTGGTCCACGCCCACCTCATCAACAGCCACTCTAATCCTCATTCCATTGTGCTTCAGGGCTTTCGGCTACTCCTACTTCAGGTTGAATAGGAAGTGTTCATGTTTTCAGCACTTAAAGGCCCTGGACCCACGTCGACAAAAGTGCACTTCTGATTTCTCAAAGAGGATTGAAGATTAAAGCTCTCTTTAATTAGTTGAAAAATCCATAACATCAAGGACTACTTTTACAGCATATTTCCGGCACGGTGGGAGCACTCAAACGATACAGATCAATTCGAGTCAATTTATTTTTGTAATCTTACAAAGTTGTTGATAGCCTAACCCTAACCCTAACAGATCAGAGAATCAAACAGTTTAAACACAGGAAAGGCCATGATACAAAACACCTAGAGTCATTGGTCCATACATGTTGGAAGTTAAAATAATGCCAGAGGACAGGGGCTGGCTGCTCTGTCTGTGAGAGCAGAGCCTTGATCTTTCAGCAGAGGGATTCAGGCAAAGTGGGGTTAAGTGTCTTGCCCAAGGACACAACTACAGCAGACATCGGTGACAAACTGGGCCAGACAGAGAAAGGGCTCACCTATCATTAAAGCATTGTCCGTCATCATTCACACCTACCTCACGTCCGTCCTAATTCTCTAACCACCCTCATTTGTGATTTTAATGCACTGAACTTTAGGCATAAGAAGTGATTTTTCAGCTCAGAACAGTTCACTGGCCATTTGTGCTTTAAACCCACGGTGGAAAACTAAGTGTGTGACAACAATATCAAAGCATAAAACAAATATTTACATGCATATTAAAAGTGACAATAAATAAATACCACAGACTTATTTAATCCTTTTTATTGCGTTGTCATTTACGTTGTGGGTTACTAGTCAGAGAATGCAGTTGATTTATCTATTTCTATTCCATGCATCATACACAGGGGTTTAACCATGTCAAACGGTCGCATGGCGCCGTAAAGATGGCGCCGTGGCAAGAGCTCTGGTGTGTGTCGTCTGGTGCACACTGGGGTAGTCTTGCACAGTTTTTCCAATGTGGTTTTACTGCAAATGGCAAATAAATGAATCTGAATCTGATGTTTGTTGTATGAATCAGATTCTGGCTTACACACACACCTGGGTTCAAATCCCGGTCAGAACAGGGCTTTTCTGAGTGGAGTTTGCATGTTCTCCCCGTGTGTGCGTAGGTTTCCTCCGGGTGCTCCGGTTTCCCCTACCACTAAAAACATGCACAATAGGTCTGAATGTAAATGAGAGAGTGAATGGATGGTGTTGATTGGAGCTGATGGTCCAGTGTGTTCTGGACTCGCTTCTGTCATCACCGTGTGTGGAATGATTGGAACAATATCTGACTCTGAACATTGTAAACCGCTTTGGGTATGTGCCTTGGTCTGTAAAATGTGCTATATAAATAAACCTTACTTTCTTACACACACACACACACTCTGCAGACGTGGAAAGCTTTGTCGTCGGGCAGAAGTTCCAACCGCTGCACCTCTCTGACCGTGACATGGGTAAGTTGTATAACACTCTATTGAAAAGTGCCTCGGCGGTGACTATGCCGCTCTGTCTTCACTTCTCAAAGCCTCTTTCTCATTCTTTGGCTTCTCCGAGATGTTTAAGGACACACTTTTCTCTCACCCACTCATCAACAGAACCATGGTAACCAGATCTCCAATGTTGTTCTCTTCCCCTTTCAGCACAAGGTCTGTTATGGCTCCTGCACATTATACACCTGATGGTAAAACATCTGTGGTGCACTCCAGAAAATAACATATCCAAATCACATCAAGACAGAAAATTCAAGAAGGAATGTCTGGTATTTTCTTTAATCCGTCAACAAAACACAAAAGTCACTGAGGATAACTTTACGCTGGGTACTTAGGGAAAGTAGTGTCGGGATGAGGACTTGCAAAGTAATTAAAGTCCATTCTTTGACACTGCGGAGAAAGTCTTTTTGGAGAGGTTTTGGGGTCATTCAACATGAACCAACACAGAATCCCAAAACAAAGTAACCCAATTATTGTGCTAAACCCTTCTTTGTTTCATTTTTCATTTTCTCATCCTTGGAAAGAAGATTTGCTCGGTCAATAATGAATATGTTTTACCTCTATTGCACATGAGATCCCTTTTATCCTACATCTCTTGACTGTTTAACCTTTAACGTTGCACATTTCTGGCCTATATGTACACACCATCAACATTTCTCCATTGTGAGATAAAAAAAAGTTTTATCTGATTCTTTTTAACTTGATCATAGCTCTTACAAGACTTTTGAAATTATGATTAATTTTCCCACTAGCACAAACCAGATTCTTTGCTCTTCCATACAAGTTAGTGTTTCACTTTAAAAGGTTTAGGGTTAGAACAAGGATATTGAGCTGTGTTAAAACTTTGTTCCTCATGAAAAATATTCCAAGAGCTGTTTTTTGATCCATCCATGCTCGTTTTAATTTATTATCAGCACAAGGCAGAAAGTCTCAGTCCTGTCTGATGTAATTCTACCACTATGACGTCACACTCATTTTCTGCTCATGAATTACTTTTGGCCATGTCCGAGGATCTTTAACATTTTTCAAAAAAAAATCAAAAATTTTCAAAACTGGGAAAAACAAACTATTCAACTCTCTCTAGTGGTGGCATAGAGAGTTACAGGCAGAAATATTTGTTTACACTTCATACTTTACGCAGTTCCTTTTGTAAATTTCTCCATTGTGAGATCAATAAAGTTCATCTTATCTCATCTTAATATTTTAAAACATGAAACAACCAAGTAATTAGTTTCATTATCATTTTTAACAAGTATGCATGTGTGTGTGTGTGTGTGTGTGTGTGTGTGTGTGTGTGTGTGTGTGTGTGTGTGTGTGTACTTCATAGTATGTGTGATTTGGGGTGGGTCGGGTTGACGGGTCACAGGCGTATGAGACTGTTTTTACCCAATACATTGAACCCCTAAATGTTGCATTTGTTTGCGCTTTATAAGAAATGTATTGATTGATCGATAATATATCTTCTTTAAAGTGCAGATATGTCATGTTTCTAGACTGCCTACAGTACTTCCATAGACACAAGATGAAACCACCATGCAGGTCAACAAGCAGCTCTGATTCATAACCAAGCCAACCCTCATTCATTAAAACAAAAGCCAAAACTTCTAAAAACACAGCTAAAAGGTTTACAATTAAAAATCATAACGTTTTTGACTTTTTTGCAGTGCATGGACAGTTTTATGCAGCCTTTATGAACGAGGCGGAGGACAAAGCCGCAGAAGCCTGCCACTCATCGGCAGTCGGGGTAAAAGGAGCCGGTGCTGGTCGAGTTTCCCATGGTTAGCGTGAGCTGGAGCGGCGCGGGCGGATTGTGAAAGAGCAGATTCCTCGTACGCATTTGTGCCATTGTGTTCATTTCCTGATGAGGAGCCTGTCAGAGCCTGCAGCAGGTACAGGTGGGTGTGGGACACAGATGCACACATGCTGATATGGAGGTTAAGTGGGGACTAGAACATTGTGAAACTGACTTGAAGCCTCTAACACTTGCAGCTGATTCATTCATACAACAGCTGTACGGTATATGAATATTGTAAAAAACCCAAGTTGTGCTGAAAAAAAAAGTATGCTCTGTTGAGTGTGCAGCACAAGATGACTGTTACTATATGAGCAATAATACACAAAGAAAACCAGGCAAGGAAGAGGGTTAAAAAAAAACACTGAGGTAGATAGATAGAAGATAGATACTTTTGTGATCCCCGTATAGGAGAAATTCAGGTGTCCAGAAGCAGCATTGATCTTTCTAAAAAGCTAATAATCGTATTAATCAGCCACAGCCCTTCAGGTCACAGCAACAGAGGTGGAGTAGCCTCTGGGTGGAGCAGGACGGGTCACAGCAGTAGAGGTGGAGTAGCCTCTGGGTGGAGCAGGACGGGTCACAGCAGCAGAGGTGGAGTAGCCTCTGGGTGGAGCAGGACGGGTCACAGCAGCAGAGGTGGAGTAGCCTCTGGGTGGAGCAGGACGGGTCACAGCAACAGAGGTGGAGTAGCCTCTGGGTGGAGCAGGACGGGTCACAGCAGCAGAGGTGGAATAGCCTCTGGGTGGAGCAGGACGGGTCACAGCAGCAGAGGTGGAGTAGCCTCTGGGTGGAGCAGGACGGGTCACAGCAGCAGAGGTGGAATAGCCTCTGGGTGGAGCAGGACGGGTCACAGCAGCAGAGGTGGAGTAGCCTCTGGGTGGAGCAGGACGGGTCACAGCAGCAGAGGTGGAGCAGCCTCTGGGTGGAGCAGGACGGGTCACAGCAACAGAGGTGGAGTAGCCTCTGGGTGGAGCAGGACGGGTCACAGCAGCAGAGGTGGAGTAGCCTCTGGGTGGAGCAGGACGGGTCACAGCAGCAGGGGTGGAGTAACCGCTGGGTGGAGCAGAACAGGTCACAAAGTGGAGCAGCCGCTTGGTTCGGACCATTTTCTCTGCTTTAGTCCAAAGTAAAATGCCAAAAGTTAGCATAGTCAAAAGTTAGCATTCCTCTTGTGGATTTTCGCCTGATCCGCTTGGTTCGGACCATGAATCCTCTCTGCTCCGGTCTGGACCAGTGTAAAACCATGAACACTGCTCTGTAGCAACATCTCAGGTAGAAAAAAGCAAAAAAAGTAAAAATTATAAAGCACTAAACAACAACTGTTTCAGAGATACTTAGGACTTGCAGCCGATTTCCAGCGCACTCAAAAGTAAACAGAAGTATACAGAGATTTTTAAAGTTATACAAATGTGTTATAATAATGACACAGAGTCTGCATGTGACAGCTTTATATTTATTGTACATGATTATTTTCTATGAGCAGTGCGTTTATGTTGTAGCTGGAGATTCTCTGTATGAACCAGTGGGGGAGGGTCCCGGCTCAAAAGTGGCCAAAATGACGTGCGCTGACATGCTGCAATACCACCCCGGGCCTGTGGGGGTGGACCCAGAAGAAGGATTAGCCAATGCTAACATATAGCATTGGCAGACCTCTCAAAAACGTCTTTACAGGATGGACCAAAAGTTGGCTCTTGGCCCAAAGCTCCGTTCCACATGTGTGTCAATGCTGAGGGGGGTGTTCTGGTCCACTCTAGTTTAGTCGCTGTGAATTTTTTAAATCTCTCGTTCAAATGAATGGAGCTGCTCCGGCTGACGCATGCGCAGATGCGTTTTTTCACAATTTTCTTGTGGGCGGGACCACTTGCGGCCATTTTGGATTGCTCCAGTAGAGCACATTTTTTGGCCCATTAGTTAGAACGGCGGAGATAGGCATGACTCTGTCCATTAATATATACAGTCTATGGTATGAACGTGCCGTGGCTTACATGTTGGAGCTGCCACGACCCTAAAAAGGAAATGATGTGGATCCATCCGTCGATGGGCGTGGGTGCTTCTCTCACCGAAGGTTCTTTTTTCTCTTTGCAGATGCAGCAGGGTCCAAGGCTAAAACCGGTTCCAGAAAGGGCCGGAGTGGCTGCAAGTTTTACAGCAGGAGCACATTGGACTCCACCTATTTCCTCAAATCTTCAGGTTCAAACTGGACTCACCTGAAGGAATGATGGGAGTCTGGTGTGCTTCTTTCTCAAGTTGGAACTAAAACCTAGAGCCCCACTGGCCCTTCACTGGAATTTTTTTTTAAAATGAGTTAACAATTGTTAGAATGGAGTGGTTTTAATATTAATCTGAATATATTTTGACTCTTAAAACATGATTTTCCAGTGGGACAAAGCCATTTCGTCTTAATTCAACAACAAATGATTTATTTTCTCATTCCAAGGGAGACATTTAGCTTGTCCAGTTGGCAAATTTTTTTTTAAGGCTGTCAAAATGTGCTCAAATTAACATACATTTTGACAAATATAAGCAATTTGACTGATTTTTCATCACTTTTTGCGGTGTTGGAGGACCGGTTTGACACCCCTGCTTTAGTCCCTGAGGATTACAATAACAGTTTACCCTTTCACCTGCATCAACATTTCTTACCTAATATACTGTAGCTGTATTATTATGGGTGAATAATACAGCTACTATTCACCCATAACATTGCTTTTTTTTTTTGCTTTTATGCATGACTAACCAGACACAAATTGATGCAAACAAACGAGAATGACTTACTGGCATTCGTATCAACAGATTCAGTTTGATTCTACCAAGCCGCAGTTCTTATAACACAAATCACACATAAACACAAGCGCCGTTTCCTCTCGCACTTGTACATCTATTCAGAACATCTGCCTGTTTGATGTGTGATAGCAGTTCGGCAGCATTAGAACATTTTTCAGCCGGCACAAGGTGAAGATCACAGAGCGTGTGTGTTGTGCAGAGGAAGTGGTGCGACACACAGGCCTATCTTTGCTCTGACCACAAATGAGTCATGTGCACACTGCGTCTACAGGTAACAGCCGCGCCACGACAGCTGGAGCACAACAACATGCACTTTTACACACACAATATGCACAATGTAGAGTGAATGTGTGAATGTGTGAATGCTATGTGACTTTTTTTCAGTGAGCAAGAATCAAAACAGCCGCAGATACTATAAATATAAAGCACAGAATAGCTATAACAAGATTTTGGACATTTATCAACATTTATGGACATTGGTCATCTGCCTCTTACAAGATGCAAGAATGTATGTGTCATTTGCAGTGAAACCACATTGGAAAAACTGTGCAAGACTACCCAATCATGCACCAGATCTTACCTTATGCACCCATGTGTTTTTTTTATTTTATTTTTTTATCATAGCATTTGTTGTGTTTTAACCATAGACTGTAAATATTAACGGACGTAGTCACGCCCATCTCCGCCTTTCTAACTAACGTGTCACAACCTCCGCGGTCTATGAGCAGTTTCAAAATGGCCGCGGGGGGCTGTTTTTTTTTTTTAAACACATCTGCGCATGCGTCAGCTGCACGAGCCCCATTCATTTAAACAAGTGCCTTCAAAATATCACAGCGACTAAACTAGAGTGGTCCAAAAAAATCACCCCCCTCAGCATTGACACACATGTGGAACGGAGCTTTGGGCCAAGAGCAACTTTTGGTCCATCCTGTAAAGGTGTTTTCGAGAGGTAAGAAGATGCTATATGTTAGCATTGGCTAATTCTTATTCCGGGTCCGCCCCCATTGGCCCGGGGTGGTATTGCAGCATGTCAGCGCACGTCATTTTGGCCACTTTTGAGCCTGGACCCGCCCCCACTGATTTTAACTGTCTAATTCAAACACAAGGTCTTTTGTTAAGTCCTTAATTCAATTCAATTTATTCTTGTATGGCCCAATATCCGAGATAACTCTTGTAGTTATCTCGGATTTAGGAGCATACAAAAATAAATGTAATTGGATTGAATTGAATTGAATTGGATTTGTTATTAAAATCAAGCTTCTGCATGAAGGTCTGCAAGAGTTATGGTTAAAACCATTCATTCATTTTCATCCTCTTTGTTAATCAATTTCTGGGTAGGATCGGAGCTGCCACTCAATTCTCACAGCACCAGTGACCAGCCCCCTGTTGATCCTCGCTGGAAAAGTGTCTTGCCCAGAGACACAATGACAGCAGACGTCAGTGGGAGCAGATGGAGTAGGTCTTGTGGGAGGATTTATTTGATTAATACAATTATAATCTAATCTAATATCACTCTATATCTTGAATAACAGCAAGACTCCAGCGTTAGCCTGTTTTGAAATGTTATCTGTATAAAAGGTATTGAGCACTTGGGGTTGCAAGTTCATTTCACGCCTTATTAGTCCTAGAATGAGATGTGGTCCTGTCTGACCTCAGAAGCTAAGCAGGACAGAGACGTGGTTAGTACTGTGATGGGAGACCTCAGGTGCCACGGTGGGGCAATTTTAGCGGTAAAGTGCCAAACTGTCGTGTCCAAAGGCAAGACATTTCACCCACATTTCCTAGTTTGACTCTGGTGATTGGTTGGTGGTGGCTGGAGGGGCTGATGGCACGGACTGGTTGCCTTGCTTCTGTCAGTCTTCCCCAGAGCAGTTGTGGCTACAGTAGTAGTTAGTCACCCGCCATAGTGTATGGAGTGAATTGACATGCATGTCAATTCACTCCATACACTATGGCGGGTACACTGCATACACTGCAAAAAATGATCAAATATGAGATAATAATTGCTTGAATTGAGTTGTTTTTATCTTAATTTAAGTTCTTTCTGACTGTCTTAAAACGAGATTTGCCAATGAGACAAGCAATTTTGACTTGACTCAAGAACTATTGCTTTATTTTCTCATTCCAAGAGAGAAATGTCTTGTATCTTTTTAAAACAATATATTTTTTCTTGTTCCACTGGCAAATCTTGTTTCAAGGCAGTCAAAATGTGCTCAAATTTAGAAACATTTAGAAACAAAATTTGAGTATTTTTTGTCTTTAATTCCATCATTTTTTGCAGGGCATGGCTTTGAGTGTCCCAACCAGCCCTACAACAATGTATTAACACTAAGCTAACGAATGATTACATTTTGAATTATGTAAAAGTACAACTCTATAGGAGGTTAAAAAGTGCATGTCTGTCATAATTACACCACTTCTCATACTGTAGTTCCAAGTGTCTCCTTCATGGTTCTGCTGTCTGCCCGTCTGTAGCTGGATGTCTGTTGGGATTTGTTAGGTGTGGATTGAATGAATCACGTTGTCGCGGCGACTGTTTTCCTCATGTGTCAGTCATGTGTGTTTTTGTAGCTGCAGCTGAAGTTCTGCTGTCGCCACTCACCCTGAACACTCTGCTCCAGGGCCTCTGGGGTAACTGCTCTTTATGGCACCAAATCACATGTTTGTGAGAAGAAGAAGTGCAGGCCAAGAGCAGACCAGGACACTCCAGAGACGGGTTTTTAATGCACCATAAAAATATTAAGATTTAAGAGATCCTTTATTCGTCCCACAGTGGGGAAATGTCAGTGTTGCATCATCAGTTATAGAACAGTAGGGACGAGGAGCGAGAAGTGAACAATAACTCTAAACTTAAATACAATAAAATCTCAAATTATAGCACAATATAGAAGTAAGTATAAAATCTCTAGCTTTAATTTAATAAAGAAGCAAGTATAAAATCTCCAGCTTTAATTTAATAAAGAAGCAAGTATAAAATCTCCAGCTTTAATTTAATAAAGAAGCAAGTCTAAAAACTCTAGCTTTAGTCTCATAAAGAAGCAAGTCTAAAAACTTTAGCATGATAAGGAAGCAAGAATTAGGTATATAATCTCTGACTTTAGCATAACAAAGAAGCAAGTATAAAATGCTGTATATATAGTGCAAGAAATGTATAGTTGTATGTTTACACCTGTACATGTTAGTATGAGGATCTGGGACAAAGTGACAGTGGACACATGTGGTTCTATACGGCACATTCTGATATTAGCATAACATTAGCATACAGTTAGCCTTACCGTACAATTCAGAATGATTTGACTTTATCAAGGACTACACACATCTTCAGTTCTACTAGCAAGCACGAACCCGAACTGTGGCCATATTTAGTATATATATTAAACAGTATATTGTAGGTCCAAGTCCAGGTCTCTATGATTTATCACCAACAAACGACGACGAGATGTGCAACTTTTCCAATGGGGTTGATCAAACACCTGTTGCCATGGCGATGTCAATGCCGAATTCCTACATTGAGTTCGCTCGCCTCTCTGCAGATATGACCAGTAAACTTGACTAATCCTGCCTTTGATTCCTGGGTCTTTTCTTTGTGAATTTTGCATGTTCTCCTCGTTTTCTTTGAGCTCCCCACTTTCCACTAGCACTAAACATATGTGTGATGGATCTGATTGGTCAGAGGGACGTGGACGCCAGGTGTTCCATGTTTGGCTTCTGTCATCACCGTGTGTGAAGCGAATGGAAAATTACCGTGCATCAAATTGTAAAGTGTTTTGTGGGACCTTGGTCTGTGAAAATACTTGCATAATTCTTGTAGGTATAATGTATCGTGACTTTGACTTATTGACGACTTAAACCAAGAAACTAGCTACCATTAAATTCTAAATGAAAGCTCTGAAATAGTTGAAGCTGTGAATATTGTCTGACCCTCGGCACGGTGGCTGAGTGGATAGCACTCTCGCCTCTCAGCAAGAAGGTCCTGGGTTCGAATCCCGGTCGGACCAGGGCCTTTCTGAGTGGAGTTTGCATGTTCTCCCCGTGTCTGCGTAGGTTTCCTCCGGGTACTCCGGTTTCCCCTACCACTAAAAATATGTACAATAGTTCTGGCATGTGCCTCCTGTTCGGCGACCCCGCTCCCATCTCTGTGTGGAGTGAGAGACAAATGCCCAAAATTAACAATTGTAAACCGCTTTGAGACTCAGATCTGCAGTGAAAAGGCGGTATATAAATAAAAACTTACTTACTTACTTACTTACTTAATGCTATTTTTACGTTGCTAAATTCAGCTTTAGAATTGGAAATATCTCAAGTACAAATTGTGGAGTAATTCGGGATGATTGCAATGATGGTCTTTTTAGACAAATGCAAAGATCAAAAACTCTAAAAACATTGAGCTAGTAGCTTCTTAACTGTCTCTTGTATATGACCTCAAATATTATGGTGACAACATGACGTAGATTGTGTGTAGGCTGTTTCTCAATATAAAATGCGGTGTGGTATTTTTACGAACACAGTTGTCAGTACATGCAAACCAAAACCCACACCAACACACTGAGAAAGACGCTGAGAAAAAACACTGGAAATTAACTGAACCATTGAGTGCTTTTAATACAATACAATACAATACAATACAATTTATTCTTGTATAGCCCTAGGTCACAACAGAAGTCATCTCAGAGGACTTAACAAAACCATTGAAATCACCAACACAGGTCAGAGAATCAACAGTTAAAACACATGAAGAATACAGTATAAAGCACACACAGAAGAAAATGTCCATACATGTTGTAGAATGCTAAAGTGTCCTGATCATCACCAATCCTTTCTGTTGGACACTAACTGTCCAACAAGACCCTCCTGCATCGACAAGGAAAAACTCTTAAAAAACCCAGTGGGAAAAAGTGAGAAACCTTGGAGGAGAACTAGGGAAACCCACAGGGAGGGAGACCCATATGAGAAAGGGATCCGCTCCTCCGGACGGACAGACTAATGATCCAGGACCTAAGCTAGCTACAGAACGTGGACCAGTGGACGCTGAACGTGGACAGGTCCGGTGCAGGACCGAAGCACTCCCAGGCGGGTCGGGCGGGGCAGTCCGCAGGTGTAGATGGAAGAGGCCAGGCTCAGAGATCCCGTCATCGTACCATGAAACAGACAATGGGACAACGGGTGAATAGCAATGAACAAACTACAGTCAGAATCCTAAAAATGCTAAACAGATAAAGTAGGAAGGAGGAGAGGATAGTGCTCAAGTTACCATACTTCTCCCAGCAAACTGACTCCCTATGCAGCTTGACTAACACTCTGAGGAGTTTAACCTTCTCCGAGTCTTACCTTCCTAGCCATATGCTAAACTAAAGAGGACTGTTTTAAACCTAGCCTTGAATAAAGAATAACATACAGCATAATATATAACATAATATACAACATAACACAATACATTATTGAATAATATATAACATAATATATAACATAATACAGCATATATATATAATATATACACTACATATTATATATTACCTAATTATATGCTAAATTAAAGTAAAGTGCTTTAAGCCTGGCCTTGAATGTGGAGACCGTATCTGCTTCCTTAACATAAATGGGAAGCTGATTCCACAGTAAAGGAGCTTGGTAGCTAAATGCTCTGCCACCAACAGTGACCTTTGAGACCTTAGGGACCACCAGACGTCTGGCGTTTTGTGAGCGCAACGCTCGACTTGGTTGATACGACACTAACGTGTCTTGGAGATAAGAAGGAGCCAAGCCATTTATGGCTTTATATGTTAAGAGTAGGATTTTAAACTTTATTCTGTACTCCACAGGGAGCCAGTGGAGTGATTTTAACACCGGAGTTATGTGCTCCCTCCTTTTGGTACCTGTTAAGATCCTAGCTGCTGTATTCTGAACGAGCTGGAAGCTCTTCAAAGAGGCTTTAGGGCACGCTGCCAGTAAAGCGTTACAGTAGTCGAGCCTTGAGGTGACAAACGCGTGAATGAGTTTTTCCGCGTCACTTTTAGGAAGGAAATTCCTAATTTTAGCGATGTTCCGTAAGTGGAAGTACGCCGTTTTAGTTGCTTGGCTTATATAAGCCTTGAAGGAGAGTTCTTGGTCAAAAATGACTCCAAGATTCCTCACAGTGTTACTGGGTATTATACTGACATTATCGAGAGTAACCATCTGGTTAGTGAGGGAGTCACGCAGGCGCTTCGGACCGAGTAGGATCACTTCTGTCTTCTCCGGGTTGAGAAGTAGGAAGTTAAGAGTCATCCACATTTTAAGGTCCTTTATGCAGGCACTGAGCTTTTCTAGCTGATCTGTCTGATTAGGCTTCATCGACAGATAAAGCTGTGTGTCATCTGCATAGCAGTGGAAATTAATTCCATGCTTTTTAATAATGTTTCCCAGTGGCAGCATGTAGAGAGTAAAAAGAATCGGTCCGAGTACCGAACCCTGCGGCACACCGAATTCCACTCCAGAATAAGGCGACGAGTCCTGATTCACATTGACGAAGTGATATCGATCTGATAAATAGGATTTAAACCAGCCAAGGGCTGTTCCTCTAAGACCTATATCACATTCTAGCCTCTGCAGTAGAATGCTGTGGTCTATTGTGTCAAATGCAGCACTAAGGTCCAGTAGGACCAGCACTGACACTTGTCCATTATCGGCAGCTAGTAGTAAGTCATTTGTGACTTTGACTAGTGCCGTTTCAGTGCTATGATGAGCTCTGAATCCTGATTGAAAGACTTCAAACATATCATTTTCCTGCAGGTGGCAGCGGAGCTGCTCAGCTATAAGTTTTTCCAGGATTTTAGATATAAAAGTGAGGTTCGAGATCGGTCTGTAGTTTGTAAGTATTTCTGGGTCCAGGTTTGTTTTCTTCAGAAGGGGTTTGATTACCGCGGTTTTAAAAGCTTGTGGGACATAGCCACATTGTATGGATGCGTTTATTATATTTACGATAGGCTCAATTATCAAAGGAAGTATGTCTTTGAAGAGCCATGTCGGGACTGCGTCTAACATGCAAGTTGAGGCTTTTGAGGATGTGACCACAGAGATCACCTCTGCCTGGCTCACAGCCATGAATTTATTAAGGCCCACTGAAGAGTCTAAGTGGGAAGTCACGTATGCCGCTTCAATCTGTCCACCACTAACAGCAGGAGCAACCTCCTCCAGCTTGTCACGGATGGATGTAATTTTGTTATTAAAGAAGTGGAGAAAGTCGACACTGCTCAGTGTCGACTCCGCCATAGTAGCGAGTTAGCGGCTAGGCTAGGCTAAGCTAGTACGGATCCGGGCCCGCACAACAGACTCCGAGACCAGACAAACAACCGCTACCTAAACCTCAGCTACAGTACAGCTGACTCGGAGTGCTTACACAGTTAGCTTGGTGTACAATACGTGGATTTGTAATGTGTTTGTTAGTGCAAACAGAGAGCAGAGTGATAGCAGTCAAGAAACACGCTCACCGGATACAGGAAGTCACGTCAATATGGACACAGCTTTTAAGTCATGGTTGTGATCACTTTAGCTGTGTCCACGTCAATATGGACACAGCTTTTAAGTCATGGTTGAGATCACTTTAGACATCCTCATTAACATGTAACTGTTTTTTATAATCTGTCATTTTATGAAATTGTCTGTATCGTTTGCTGCCTCTGCTCCAGAACTCCCTTGAATAAGAGGTTGTTAATCTCAGTGGGACTTTACTGGTTAGATAAAGGTTAAATAAATACGATTTAAAAAACCTCTAGTGTCTCTGTGTCCCGGTGTCTCTCTGTCCTCTCTGTGTCCTTTTGTCTCTCTGTAAATCTATCCCTCTATCCTTGTGTCTCTGTCTCAGTCTCTGTGTCTTTCTGTCTCTGTCCTGCATGTGTCCTATCTGTGTCTCTTTGTCTTTTTTGTCTCTCTGTCTATATGTCTCTGGGTCCTCTCTGTGTCGCTATGTCTCTATGTCTTTCTGTCTCTCTGTTTCTGTATCTGTGTCTCTCTGTCTTTTTTTTGTGTCTCTCTGTCTGTGTCCTGTCTCTGTGTCTTTCTGTGTCTCTGTGTGCTCTCTCTGTCTCTGTGTCTTTCTGTCTCTCTGTCTCTGTGTCCTCTCTCTGTCTTTGTCTCTTTCTCTGTCTCTGTGTCCTCTCTCTGTCTCTGTGTCTGTCTCTTTCTCTGTCTCTGTGTCCTCTCTCTGTCTCTTTCTCTGTCTCTGTGTCCTCTCTCTGTCTCTGTGTCCTCTCTCTGTCTCTGTCTCTTTCTCTGTCTCTGTGTCTGTGTCTTTGTCTCTTTCTCTGTCTCTGTGTCCTCTCTCTGTCTCTGTCTCTGTGTCCTCTCTCTGTCTCTGTCTCTTTCTCTGTCTCTGTGTCTGTGTCTTTGTCTCTTTCTCTGTATCTGTGTCCTCTCTCTGTCTCTGTGTCCTCTCTCTGTCTCTGTGTCTGTCTCTGTCTCTGTGTCCTCTCTCTGTCTCTTTCTCTGTCTCTGTGTCCTCTCTCTGTCTCTTTCTCTGTGTCTGTGTCTTTGTCTCTTTCTCTGTATCTGTGTCCTCTCTCTGTCTCTGTGTCTGTCTCTGTGTCCTCTCTCTGTCTCTTTCTCTGTCTCTGTGTCTTTGTCTCTTTCCCTGTCTCTGTGTCCTCTCTCTGTCTCTGTCTACGTCTCTGTGTCTTTCTGTGTCTCTCTGTCTCTGTGTCCTCTCTCTGTCTCTGTGACCCTTTCTGTGTCAGTGCAGTGGTGCATTCAGCCGTTAATGTCCGTTTGGCAACACAATCGCCTCACACACAAACACCTCACTCACACCAAACCAAACAGCGTGACGCACACAGACTTCACACACGTGTATCTCTGGCCCAGAAGCTACACTCTGCGCTCACAGGAAGTCTGCCTCTGCGGAGGGGAACGTGCAGCGCTTTCATCTCCCAGGCTTGAGCAGCACACAATGTAATGCACCGGTTTGTGCCGAGGTGAAGGGCTCAGAATCTGATGGAGGATTTCAGACTGCATTTAGGAAGAATAATTGACACAGGCCCCTCCGATCAAATGTATTGCCACTCTTTCTTTTATTGCCACTCTTTTATTGTACAATATAAGATAAGATAAGATAAGATAAACCTTTATTAGTCTCACAGTGGAGAAATTTCAGTGTCATCGTTGCGCACATTACAGCAGAGAAAGGAAATAAGAGCACTCAGATTGCACACATCAAAGTCTATTATTTAAGATAATAGACAATAAATTTAAGATAAAATATTATATCCTGCACAGACTATATTTCTAACCTTAGCATGTTTGCACACTTCTGTCTTTGTCAATGGCAAATGTGACAGGTACTTCTCCAGTGTGAGAACTTATCTTTTTTTTGCAAAGTGAGCAATCTCATCTAGTATACTGATTGTAATATTCTGTTGTCAAAATATGTTAATGCTGTTTTTTTTTTTTTATAAACACATATACATGAATGAAATTAATCTTTTCAGTTGGTTCTTTTCATAATAATAATAATGCATCATCTTACATAGCATTTTTTCAGACTATTCCATTACTGGGGCCACAGCTGCCCTGGGGCACACTGACAGAAGCGAGGCAACCAGTCTGTGCCATCAGACCCTCCGACCACCACCAACCATTCACACACACATCAGACTCATTCTAGGCAATGTGGGTGAAGTGTTTTGCCTAAGGACACAACAACAGTTTGGCACTTTGACAGCCGCAGCCGCCCCACTGCGGCACCTGGTGTCCCCAGAGGTCTCCCATCACAGCACTAACCTGGCTTTCACATGCAGTTATGGCCATGTTTCATCTTCATCTGTGAGAATTGACTCCTGCAGGTTTGTATGTGGAAGTATCGGCCTTTTTTTGGCATTTAAAATATATTCAATGGTATTTCTTTGCAGTGTAACTTGAACAAGATCATTTTCAGTCCGCATTTTTTGTATCTAGGGCGACAGTAGCTCAGTTGGTAGAGCATTGAAGGTCGTGGGTTCAATTCCCACCTCTGCACCTTCTCCACCGACTCCCACTGATGACTGCTGTCGTTGTGTCCTTGGGCAAGACACTTAACCCCACTTTGCCAAAAGCCCCCACTGAAAGATCAAGGCTCTGCTCACACTCAGAGAGCAGCCGTCCTCCTGTGGACTCACCACCTGCAGAGGGTCAGTGAGGGGCTGGTGCTATGAGACTTGGGTGGCATCTCTGACTGCCACCCCCCTGACCCAGAAATGGATTAAAGGGTAGAAAATGGATGGATGGATGGATGGATTTTTTGTATCTACAGTACAATATGAATGATTTGTACATGATGGGTCTATTGTGCACAGCGGTACAGTGCACACACTGGTGGGAGTTTCCCCGTCTCTGATACAAAACAAACCCCACACATTCAGACCACATTATTATCAAACAGGCGCATCCCAAATTATGCAAATATGTAAATCCAGTTTAGCTTTCCCCTGTGCCCTGTTCGAACATCCGACACCTGCAGCCAGACTCCTCTACGCACACTGTGTTTTAGCATTTTACTGAACAGATTCAAACTTACAGTCAGTTGGCAAGGACAAATTGATTCATATTTTCAACAAAATGTCAGTTGTCATGTGTATAATTTTTTGAGTTTGATTACTAATGTCTTATTTTAGTTTGTGTATATTTGACCTGAAAGAGAATATGACAAACATGATATTTTATGTGAAGAAAAGATGATGCATTAATTGATTATTGACACAAAAAAGTCCATAACATTGCTATTAATTAAAAAAAAAAAATAATAATAATAATAATGCATATAAATGAACGGGTTGTTCTCGTGCACTTAACAAACGAATAGATTTGAATCGTGAATAAAAAAATAAAAAAAGAATTGTTTCAACGTTTCTTTTCTTGTTTTGTTAAGCACTTTGAGATTCCTTGTGTATGAACTGTGCTAGACAAAAAAACTTGACATACCCTGCTTTGGCTTTTATACAGTAAAACATACATTTGAGGGAAAAATCACCCAGTTTTACTTCAAACCACCACCAACAAAATGTCATTACCACTAATAAGCCTGTACCACTACTTCATTATAAGTATTGGTTAGAGAAAATATGGAACAAATTACTAACAAATGGATCAAGTTACTATCAATCTTTAAGTAATAATGTATTTAATATGATTTATAGACAAGATAAGATAAGATAAACCTTTATTAGTCTCACAGTGGAGAAATTTCAGTGTCATCGTTGCACATTACAGCAGAGAAAGGAAATAAGAGGACTCAGATTGCACACATCAAAGTCTATTATTTAAGATAATAGACAATAAATGTAAGATAAAATAAGAAAATCTGGGCTACAATTGCACTTGGTTTGGAGTATTTACAGATGTGTATATTATACATTAGCAGCGGAGAATATGAGAATATGAGCAGAATAAACATCAGAAATAATATCAACAGGTAAAGTGACTTGAATGGGAGAATTATCAGATGGATATGATCAACCTTCTCCCAATGGCTTCTATCTGGTTGTTATTATTGAATGTCCTGTGTTCGTTTCTGATTCTCTGATCTGTTGTGGGGGGATCACTAACTGTGTAAAGTCCTCCGAGACGCCTGCTGCTGAGATGTATGCCTGTCTGTACATAACTGAACTGACTCGCAAAGGTAAAACACCATTCACTCCTGCAGTTCAGACTCACACCTGTGCTTTGTCTACTATCTTTTTTTTTTTTTTTTAAACATAAAAGAAAGAAATAAAACAAAATTATATTCGAAATCTAATATATACGGTTTACAAATACAGTAGGTGTTAAGTTGGGAGGGGTTGGGGGGGAGGGGGAGAGTAAAAAAAAAAAAAAAAAATTATTCGGGTTGCGTTTTTTATTGTTTCAGTTCTGCCTTGGTTTGCGGAGTTCCTGTATATGTATGTGAATGTGTATGTGCATAGGTGCTATGTCGAATGTGGTCAAATGAGTCTATATATTTTACTAAAAAAAATAAAAAAAATAAATAACTTTGTCTACTTTCTCGTCTCTATTTTAAACTTCACAGGCAGAAAAAAAAAACACATTATTTGTCATGCTTCTGTGGCTACCGTCTCTGCTCCTCACACTTTCTCTTTTGTTTCCTCTCGTCAGATTCAGCTCAGCCCATAGTGCTGACTTTCCATTCTGAGTGTTCGAGCCCTTTTCGGTGATGTCATGGTGTTTATGGTCAGTGCGGACGATGGTATTCCTGGCCTATACCGCGTGGCACAGACGGCTTTTGTTTTCTACATGCACTTTCCACATATGGATACTTCTGACGGTACATCCCATAACCTGCTGCAACACATTCACAGATGCATTATGGGACTTTCTCAGTGTAATCCAAATGTTATGTCAATTTTTATTTTTCTGCAACAGGTCTGGTCTGAGCTCCCTGTACATTAGGATTACTTACTTTCTTGAAGGGGGTGGGAGAGAGGGGTAGGGTCAGAGAGTGTTAGGGCCGCTGTGTGTGTGTGTGTGTGTGTGTGTGTGTGTGTGTGTGTGTGTGTGTGTGTGTGTGTGTGTGTGTGTGTGTGTGTGTGTGTGTACTAAACCCCATGTTAGGGTAAAGGAAGGTTTCTCACCCATCATCTGTACTTCTTAGCAAGTTTTCCCAACGTTTTGTACTCAATCCAAAGGACTTCTTCAGGGAATTTTCCTTTGCTTTGACTAATCGCTGTACGACTGAGGGCTTACACAAACCCATGTTAGGGTATTGTTTATTACTGTATGTACCACACAGTATCATATTTGTATTCTGTATGTTGATTAATTGCAATCGTATTGTACAAACCACTACCTACAAAATGTAATGTCCACTAAGTATCCTTTACCACTACTTCAAATATATTCACACCTATATTTATTATTAAAGAAAATATGGAACAAGGGCCTTTATCCCCACTGCTGTCAGACTGCACAATAAGTCACTTTAAGTCACTAATGCACAAGGAATGTCACAACAATTTCACTTTACTTTATCTACTTATTATCCTGCCCTGTATGGAGTTGTGTGCTCCCTGTGTGCTCTTACTACTGTCCTGTCTGTGCGCTGCAACACTGAAATTTCCCCCCTGTGAGAAAAATAAAGGATATTTTGTCTTATCTAATCTTAAAACCTAAACTGCTGTTGCCACCCTTTCTTGATTGTACATAATTATATCCTGCACAAACTTAGCCTGGTCGTACCACACCATAGTACAAATGACATTTCATACTAAGGTCTGGATTTGTTCCATTGAGCTCCGTGAACAGGTGGGAGGGGTTAACTCCTTTTGCAGATTGAAACGATTGGATCTGAGTTTACTGTGACCCGAGTCTGTTGTTAGCATTTAGCCTAGCTTTAGCCATCTCCTTTGCCGCTAACGGAGCCCGTGGGGAGTAGCGCCACAATCTTGACCAGCGATTACATTTGCTAAACATTCCTCTTGCTCCGGCTTCAATTTCTTGATAGAACCAGACCGGATTACTTTACTATCGCATTTTTCGCCATTTCGCCAAACTACAACCTGCCCGTTCGGCGCAAATTCTTGACATCACCCACAACTAACCACAACACCCGCCTCCCGCGCTCGCTGATTGGTCGGTCGAAATTCAACCGATTGTATTGGCTAACACAGGGACCACACCCAGACGTTACATGCAGTGAAATGATGATTGAACGGAGTGTACGGATGGATAAGGCTATGCTAGCACAAACCATATTTTTAACATGTTTGCACACTTCAGTACATTAGTGTGAGATCAATGAACTCTATCTTATCTTATCGTAACAATGTATAATTCACAGTCATGTAAAAATATGGACAACGGTCATCGTGCTTCCTATGGACCAAAGGCTCTATGAGTTTTACACAATTGCATTTCTTGTTTGAACTGCTTGATTCTCTGATCCGTGTTGGCCAATCCTCCGAGAGAGCTGCTGTCGTGCTTTAAGGCCAGACAAAAAAATAAACTGAATTGAGTTGAATATGCGTGTCCCCACATCATCACCTGCTCTGTGTCTGTTCCCTTTCCACTGCAGTTTCTGTTTCTCTCACAACAAAAACACCAAACCAGAGAAGCGCCGCCCACTGAGCTTTTCTCTGCACTGAATTTACATACGGCCGTGGTGATAATAACCGGAGAGCACATGATTTACGGCCTGAAACATTCATATTTGTCACGTCAATACCACACAAAGGATCAAAATCTGGTCAACTTTACTGAAACCTCCTCCACTTTTTGCAATTAATCTTCTTATGTTCAGGGAAATGACAGCACTTCTGTACATGTCTTGTTTTGATTTTTATTCTGTCATGTTTTATTTTCCTTTTGATGGATTAGAAAGCAGTTCTAGAAGCGGCATTTCCAGTTTATGCCTCTAAAATATGGAACAAAATCTCTAAAAATGTCTGAAAATGTGAGACAGGCTTCTTCTCTGACTATGTTTAAATCCAGGTTAAAAAAGTCATTTTTAGCCGTGCATGCAACTTAGGAATCTTATTATTACTCGTTTTAATGTCATTTTAATTTACCGTGATTATTTTTTGGTATAAATTGTCACATTTGTTTCACATTCACGGTTTTTGGGTCCCCACCTGTACCTAAATGCAGCTTCCTTGGGGTTCCCTTTGACAAAACACCAACCAATTTTACAAACTACAATGTGTAAAACGTGTATGACTATGAAGTTTTGTAAATAAAGAATTGAATAAAAGAAATAATAAGAATTGAATTATGATTTTAATGCCGTCTTGTTTTAATGTCTTGTGTATGAACTGTGCTATACAATTAAACTTGCCTTGGCTACAGTAGCAGATCAGACGGTTGTAGTTGTGGCCTTGCTGTATGAGAGGCCTATAATTTAAAGCTGGGGTACCTAACTTTAAAACCACAAAAACGACTTAAACCATTGGAACGACTTGCTTTGGATCAGCTTTTTCAGATAGAAAAGTGAGAAAGAAAGGACCTCCTCTCTCAGCCAATCAGCTCTCAGCCCAAAGCGTCAAATAGTGACTCATAGGGTTCTTTACCAATATAAGCACAAGATCAAATGAGTACAGATGTTCTATCATAAGACAATTGTTTTGGGACAAATAACAATGGATCAAGATTCAGTTTATTTGCCATTTGCAGTAAAACCTCATTGGGTAACTTCACATGGGGGCGACAGTGGCTCAGTTGGTAGAGCCCAAAGGTCGTGGGTTCGAGTCCATCACGAGACCTTCTCCATCGACTCCCTCTATTGTCTGCTGTCGTTGTGTCCTTGGGCAAGACACTTAAAGCTGCACTAACTGACTTTATTTTCGTATTAATTACGAAAATGCTATCCATGTAGTGTATTGGGATATACGTCCTTTTGAAGAAAAAGTAGCGCAGATTTGTGCTGGCGTGACATTATATTTTCGATCGAGTTTTGATGAAACAAGGAAGAGAATGTGTTTCGGGTCGCAGATTGTGACCAATCACAGCGGACCACTAGCCCCCACTTTCGTGAGA